>RDPX01000217.1:331378-379160 GCA_003991215.1 Morbakka virulenta
ATCTTTCTACCGCTCCAGAAAGTATCTGACGCCTGATTCAATCCTCTACCTGTACAAAAATCAGATACGCTTTAAGATGGAGTACTGCTGCCATATCTGGGGAGGTGCTGCCCAGAGCACTTTTTCTTGCCTTGACAGAGTTCAAAATCGACTTCGCAATCTTGTCGGAGATGATCTGTTCAATTCTCTACAGCCCCTTTCTCACAGAAGAGACATTGCTAGTCTTTCTCTGCTCTATCGGTATTTCCATGGTAAGTGCTCGACTGAGCTTCAATCCCCAATTCCTCCTCATAAAACTTTAACAGCAAGAACGCGTCTTGCTGCCACTACGGCAAATAATTTTCCTTTCTTCCTCCATGTGCCTAACATCAAACGGAATTTCCATGAAAAGACTTTCTTTCCAAGAACCTCCAATCTGTGGAAGACTTTGCCACAAGATTGCTTCCCAGAGGACTGCAACATGGACATCTTCAAATCAATTGTCAATGAACACTTGTCAAAACCTTCCTTGTAAGTCATCAAGTTTTATTCGTTCATTTATATCTTTCGTCCCTTACACAATACTTTTCATCATCCACCTGTCAGTCTATCCATCTTATTAACCCTCATCCTCGAGTTGCTTTTACCCTTAATGTGTGGTGACTCACTAGTATATATATATATAAAGATTTGTTGTTACTCCAATATCCTTGACTAAAATCTTAACATGACTTTGTCAATACTTGCTGCTAAGTCGTGAGGACATTCAAAAAGTACTTTATCTCAAGGGGAAGGAAGAGCGTACAGCCAAAGCGAAAAGCTGTTGTTTTGATGAAATAATTCTAGTGTTCAAAAGCCAATAGGGGTGGGGGAATAACCTGATTTCAGGGTATGTCCTTTTTTTTGATTGACTGCATGAAAGGTGTTAAACAGTTGAACCTACTTATCCAGAGGTTGTATATATGGAGATGGGAATTGCCTCTTCCATGCTATTATTTATCAATTAAAGAAACAGAATATCTTTGTAAGTCTCTCATCATGTTAAGTTGTATAGTACCCAAAACGCACATTGGAAGAAATACCACTATGGTTTTGAGAAAGAACATTACTCGTTTCTTTGCACAAGACAAAAATGAATTTGAAATTAATGACAGTTGATCATTATATTTTTCAAATTCCTTTTATTTTGCCTCCCTGTAATTTATCCTAGAAGTAACATTTGAAACATCTATTTATCTGTTTTAGTAATATTTTCATTTTAAAAGATTTCATTAAAGAACTAATCAAAAGATATAATAAGTTTCATAATTTACAAAAGTTTTTTATCATTCATTAACGTGTAAACGGACGTGGTGGACGTGGGGACAAGAAGATCCGGTTGTTTAACAATGACGCAAAGGAATACAACTCTCTGCCAAACAAAAGTAGTGGTGAAGAAAATATTGAATAATTTGGTCAAGTTTTACAGAATTTTATAATATTTTACGTGTTTTTAGTATAGTTAATATGAAGGGTCTTAACACTAATTGCATTCCATCGTTTGTTGTTGTTTGTTTGTATTGATTCTCTCTTTATTTTTTTTTTATTTTTATTTTAACAGGTTTCGTTGGGAGAGCAGTAATATTCTTTATTTACTGATTACGATGTAACTTGTTTAAATATCATTAAATAAATAACAATATACTGAAATGAAAGTTCAATAGTGGTAAAGTACTTAAGGCTATGCTGTATACTTTACTAATCAACTCAACTTTGCAATATCCATACAGGTTAACGTTTGTTTACCTAACCATGAAATGTTAGTAGGATTCATCACGCATAAAATGAATCACAATATTGATTCAGTTAAATCGTCCTACTTCTGGGAGTCATTTTAAAAGCAGCTTCTGCTGATACTACAGTAAATTAAAAAAGCAATTTTTACGTGTCAGAAAAACAACAAAGATTTCGTTGAGATAGAAAAATGGACTTTGCACTGTGCTTCACTGTGTTGATTATTCCCATTACTTAAAAATCAAAAGTTCCATTTGCTGTTTTTTTTCTTGTTTCCCAGCATTGCACTTCAATCAGGGGAGTTTTTCTTGACAACTAGAAGCGGGGGGTTAATTTAACAAAAATGTGGCAAATCTCTGCACAATTCCTAATTTCAAGGCTATAAAAATCAAATCCGGGATAATATTTCTTCAAATGTTGGAGTTTGCCACCACTAATATTATCCACGGGAACGTAGCTTTCCCCTTGAAATAACAACATGTATCCTTTCACTTTTAAAAATTACTAGACACAACTATAGTAAATTGATAAACAAAAGACGAGAGTCATGATATGCCCATCACATTTGTCCTCCAGAAAGCTCACGTGTTTCTTGGGAAAAGATTGAGACTGTCTGACCAAGTCTTTATGGATTAAAACACCCACCTCTAGAGTCTCTGTTGCGGTTATAAGTTAAGCAATTTATACAATTTATTTCTTAATACAAGTTTTTAGCAACCTCTACCCCACTTTGCTTTCACATACTCCCTATAGCTCTTTAAATTAGGAACCATACAAGGCATAAAAACTAAACGTATGGAGCTGTGAAGGAGAAACAGAGAAAAAAAAACAAACAGAAGGTCAACCCAATAGATAGGAATTGACCTTAGACCTAAAGACATCCAAATGATTTGACGAAAGGAAAACAGTTAAAAACTGAAGAGTTTCAAAATGTTACCGTTCCAGACAAATAACGCCATTCATACAAATATTTATCACAGCGAGGGAGAGCAATTCCATGAGGATACAGACAGTAAAAAAAAGAGTCATACGAGATGGAACAAAATAAGCTTGTACCAATGAGGAAAGTTCATAGGAATGTATTCTATAATAATATCTTAGGAAAAGTCAAAACCAAACCGCCTTTCGTCGATGAGACAAAATTCGAAGAGTAGCAGCAAGATTTGGAGTTATCAAGTTACAAACATAACCCAACTTGATCAAGAATATGAAGATGAGATTAGAGAGCATGTGTCTTATTATGACAACAGTGATCCATGCAAGGATTGATGGTAGATTAAGAGAAATGCAAAATGGCTTTGGGCTTAATGTGCTCTCTGGCGTGATAGAATGAACTAACCTTTTAAAGGCAGACCTAACAACAGAGGAAGATTTGGAGAAAATAATAGATCAACAGTCTTCAATGATGAGCATTCTGAGAAGAAAACCCATCAGGATTAATTTCAGAATGATATTGAATGAACATAAGAAGGGGATGTGGCCTCGGGTATCTATTAATCAATAGAATTCCGCTTTTGCTGTATCGAAAGAGACCAGCCATTCCTTTCCAATTCTCTGACATTCTGAAGGTCTCATCCTCCACCAGCATTTCTTCAGATATTTAGCAATCATTAAAACGTTTGATGCATAAAATAATGTTTAATTAGTGTGCCAGTGATAGAATGTTAATGCAAACAAACTTGAAAAAATCTGGTAAAAATTTGCAGGTTTCAACAGGTTTTCAGGAAATTAGAATCATTAGAAGTGTTTCCCTTGAGAGCTACATGTATGATCTCAGGCTAATAGAATTTTGATTTTCTTTAATACTCACTTCAGTTTAACTTTTTTTTGCCAGTTTATTTTTTTTATCTGCCTCTTGAGACCAGGATGTCATGACGATGTGCAAAATTCAGTCTTCACAAAGTGGAAAAGCAGTACCTTGTTTCCAGTAGATTAAAAAATATATCAGAGTACTGCCTTCGGAATAAATTGTGTCTGACAGGGAACTAAAGGGCAAAGGAGAGCTCAGCTGGTAAACATGGAAACCTCCCAACAGGAACTACAGGAATTAAGGCCAGTGGAAAGCCCAAAACTGGAGATGTCAGAAGAAGAAGTGAGGGAGACCATGAGTAGTATGAAAGATGGTAAATTGTATAGGGTACATCAGATGTAATAAATGAAAATAAAAGATTTTGTGCAACAGATTTGGAACAAATGAAGAAACCCTCTACTACATTAAAAGCATCCTTATTCCAACCTAAAAACAAAACAGAAAAGACCTGAGGTCCATTCACTAAAGAGCTTTAAAGCTTTCCGTACGTGTAATGAAGCTGCATAATAAGATTCTTGCTAATGGAGAGAATGGATGAAAAAGGGAGAATAAACGCAATTTTAAAACTGTGACACTTCCAATAAAAGGCTCAGGAATGAAATAGATGTATATCATATATACATCTATTTCATAAATATAATATATTTATATAGGGATGCATATCTGGGGAAAGCCTATATAAGAGTTCCCAGGGAACGTGTGTACCAGTGTCTGAAAAATGGAAGTAATTGAATTGATAATTAGGGTGGTAAGGAGCCTATGCAAATACGGTGGGAGGGGATGAAATCGTTGGTTTTTTTCAATTAAAATTGGAGTAAACCAGTAATCCTTTTAACCCCGTTATGTCTTGTAGTCTTCTTGGACATAATCTCAAATGCGTTGAACCAACTGTCTGTCTATTATAGCCTACGCTGAAAGAGAATTCCAAAAAGGATTAAAACAGTGACAGGAAACTCTTAAGAAGAAAGGTCATAACATGGATGCCTAAAAGATTAAAAAATGAGATTATTACATAGAAGATCAAAGGGGAACAGGAAGAGAACATCCTGACAATATCAAAGTTCAAATATTTGGAATCGATCACTGAGGAAGAAAGAGGGTTGTCAGAAAAAAAGTAAAAGGAATACCTGGAAGAAATTAGGAGAGACGGGGTAAGTGGTACGTGACCCCAAAAAATGCCACTTTATTTGGAGATCTTCTTCTATAAGAAAGTCGATTAGACCTGTTTTACTCTACAGATCAGAGACCTGGCCTTTAAAGAAGACCAAAAGAAAATGGCTTTACAGATGGAAACAGTTAAGATGGAGAAATACATTTCCAAAAGAAATGAGAAAAATGGGAGTCACCATAGAATAATCATGAAACCGGACGAAATGGAGAAGGAAGTGCCGAGTGGCCTATTAAATATCACTTGGACGAAGATGGAAGAAGAGATGATGAGCAGAGCAATTTATCTAGCAAAAAAAAATTTCTTTAAAAAAGTTCTTATTGAATTTTTTTTCAAGTCAGTAGACTCCAGACAGGGGTGAATCGAAGTTTATCAGACCACAGTCAATACTAATTTCAGTGTACTTTAAAAGACCTGTCAAACATATTTTATTCAATATAAAAAATTAGCATTTATTACTCCTAAATCAACTTGATAGGATTAACATCCCCACTGAAGGAAAAACCTTAATTAGCAAAGCAAACTTGTGAATCAAATTTTAACAAACAATAATTTGATCTTCTCATTCCTCATTGGCAATAATGAATAATTGAGTGAGCCCTTAATTGTAAAATACGGTCTCTAAAGCATACAGTGTTAAATCAGGCTGTGTTTAAATCAAGTCAAATTGTTCTCCTTGGTTGACCAAGTATCCACTCTGAATGAAGTACTTGCTCAGTCATGACTTTAGTTCGCCTGACATTTTGTTTAAGGATCAACTCAGGAACAGATATGTGAAGGTGAGCAAGACATACGGACAGTCATACAGTCATTATTACATTCGTCTATTTTCTTCTCAAACAAAAATTAGACTATCTTCTCATATTCGTCTTTTCAAGTATTTTCATGTATTTCATAAAAAAAACATTAAACGCCCAACAAAAAAAATGGTTTTTCTGTGTAAATCACCACAATTGCTCAGCTTTGAGGTCAATAAGCCCATCCACCACACTTAAGATAATTATCACTTTTTTAGTGTTTTTAAGGTAGTTTCATAGACTTATAGAAATCCAGAATATAGAAACATAATTAAGTTAATTTTTAATAAGAAGATTGAGACGTTTCACAAAACATCTTCTTTTAAATAAAATAGACAAATACAATATCAGCATAATGGCCAAGCGATTATTACTGAATAAAAGAGAATTGCCAGATGAAAGAGGACTGTCTAGCAGCAAATATAGTTGACGAAGCCTAACTTTCCCATGAAAATATGAGTGAGACATACTATGATTTATGCAAGGGACAATTGAAAACACACTACAGCACTCACACAAGCTCATTACGACAAGGAGAAAAAAAACAACACGGAACTATCACAAAGAATATTGAAAGAAAACAACACAGAAATAAAACTAGTATGGTCAATAACAAAACCTTGCACTTCCTCACAAAAACGCCTCCAAAACGTATGCTCTGCCTTAACAGAAAAGGCTTATATACTCTGAGACGAAAGGATTCTTTCCTGAACATATAGAACTCTTCAATAAAAGTCGGCATAGGAAGAAATATATACTGAAGCCATGGAATGAATTGATTATGAATACAAACCATAAGAGGAAATGGAGTTCATAAAAAGATGCCAGGTTTCTTCGGCCAAAGTACTGCATGTAAAATAGCTGGTTTGAATGATAAACTAAATCGAATATCAATGGAGAATCTAACTCTTGAAGAATTGAAACGACTCTTGAGGAAATGAAAAATAGTGGAAACGTTTTGATGAACACGAGGTAGAGATCTGTAATAATAATCTCATCCATGGTTCAGTATTTTTTTTTATTTCCTGAGTTAATATAATTGATATTATGTTGCATTTTGCACTATTCTGATAAATTGGGATTTAATCACACTTGCTTTATAAGCATAATTGGTGCTAAAACCCTAGGGTGATATTGAAAGTGTTTTAATTTGTGTTTAACATTTTAAGTTTTAAAATGTTTTAAAAAGAGAGTGTGAAGACATTCCAAACGCAGATAGCTTTCTTCACGATTCAACTATTTCACTGTTTTACAATTTTATGATTTCACGATTCAACTATTTCACTGTTTTACAATTTTTTGGTTTCACGATTCAACTATTTCACTGTTTTACAATTTTATGATTTCACGATTCAACTATTTCACTGTTTTACAATTTTATGATTTCACGATTCAACTATTTCACTGTTTTACAATTTTATGATTTCACAATTCCACTATTTCACTGTTTTACAATTTTATGATTTCACAATTCCACTATTTCACTGTTTTACAATTTTATGATTTCACGATTCCACTATTTCACTGTTTTACAATTTTATGATTTCACGATTCCACTATTTCACTGTTTTACAATTTTATGATTTCACAATTCCACTATTTCACTGTTTTACAATTTTATGATTTCACAATTCCACTATTTCACTGTTTTACAATTTTATGATTTCACGATTCCACTATTTCACTGTTTTACAATTTTATGATTTCACGATTCCACTATTTCACTGTTTTACAATTTTATGATTTCACAATTCCACTATTTCACTGTTTTACAATTTTATGATTTCACAATTCCACTATTTCACTGTTTTACAATTTTATGATTTCACGATTCCACTATTTCACTGTTTTACAATTTTATGATTTCACGATTCCACTATTTCACTGTTTTACAATTTTATGATTTCACAATTCCACTATTTCACTGTTTTACAATTTTATGATTTCACAATTCCACTATTTCACTGTTTTACAATTTTATGATTTCACGATTCCACTATTTCACTGTTTTACAATTTTATGATTTCACGATTCCACTATTTCACTGTTTTACAATTTTATGATTTCACAATTCCACTATTTCACTGTTTTACAATTTTATGATTTCACAATTCCACTATTTCACTGTTTTACAATTTTATGATTTCACGATTCCACTATTTCACTGTTTTACAATTTTATGATTTCACGATTCCACTATTTCACTGTTTTACAATTTTATGATTTCACAATTCCACTATTTCACTGTTTTACAATTTTATGATTTCACAATTCCACTATTTCACTGTTTTACAATTTTATGATTTCACGATTCCACTATTTCACTGTTTTACAATTTTATGATTTCACGATTCCACTATTTCACTGTTTTACAATTTTATGATTTCACAATTCCACTATTTCACTGTTTTACAATTTTATGATTTCACAATTCCACTATTTCACTGTTTTACAATTTTATGATTTCACGATTCCACTATTTCACTGTTTTACAATTTTATGATTTCACGATTCCACTATTTCACTGTTTTACAATTTTATGATTTCACAATTCCACTATTTCACTGTTTTACAATTTTATGATTTCACAATTCCACTATTTCACTGTTTTACAATTTTATGATTTCACGATTCCACTATTTCACTGTTTTACAATTTTATGATTTCACGATTCCACTATTTCACTGTTTTACAATTTTATGATTTCACAATTCCACTATTTCACTGTTTTACAATTTTATGATTTCACAATTCCACTATTTCACTGTTTTACAATTTTATGATTTCACGATTCCACTATTTCACTGTTTTACAATTTTATGATTTCACGATTCCACTATTTCACTGTTTTACAATTTTATGATTTCACAATTCCACTATTTCACTGTTTTACAATTTTATGATTTCACAATTCCACTATTTCACTGTTTTACAATTTTATGATTTCACGATTCCACTATTTCACTGTTTTACAATTTTATGATTTCACGATTCCACTATTTCACTGTTTTACAATTTTATGATTTCACAATTCCACTATTTCACTGTTTTACAATTTTATGATTTCACAATTCCACTATTTCACTGTTTTACAATTTTATGATTTCACGATTCCACTATTTCACTGTTTTACAATTTTATGATTTCACGATTCCACTATTTCACTGTTTTACAATTTTATGATTTCACAATTCCACTATTTCACTGTTTTACAATTTTATGATTTCACAATTCCACTATTTCACTGTTTTACAATTTTATGATTTCACGATTCCACTATTTCACTGTTTTACAATTTTATGATTTCACGATTCCACTATTTCACTGTTTTACAATTTTATGATTTCACAATTCCACTATTTCACTGTTTTACAATTTTATGATTTCACAATTCCACTATTTCACTGTTTTACAATTTTATGATTTCACGATTCCACTATTTCACTGTTTTACAATTTTATGATTTCACGATTCCACTATTTCACTGTTTTACAATTTTATGATTTCACAATTCCACTATTTCACTGTTTTACAATTTTATGATTTCACAATTCCACTATTTCACTGTTTTACAATTTTATGATTTCACGATTCCACTATTTCACTGTTTTACAATTTTATGATTTCACGATTCCACTATTTCACTGTTTTACAATTTTATGATTTCACAATTCCACTATTTCACTGTTTTACAATTTTATGATTTCACAATTCCACTATTTCACTGTTTTACAATTTTATGATTTCACGATTCCACTATTTCACTGTTTTACAATTTTATGATTTCACAATTCCACTATTTCACTGTTTTACAATTTTATGATTTCACAATTCCACTATTTCACTGTTTTACAATTTTATGATTTCACGATTCCACTATTTCACTGTTTTACAATTTTATGATTTCACAATTCCACTATTTCACTGTTTTACAATTTTATGATTTCACAATTCCACTATTTCACTGTTTTACAATTTTATGATTTCACGATTCCACTATTTCACTGTTTTACAATTTTATGATTTCACAATTCCACTATTTCACTGTTTTACAATTTTATGATTTCACAATTCCACTATTTCACTGTTTTACAATTTTATGATTTCACGATTCCACTATTTCACTGTTTTACAATTTTATGATTTCACAATTCCACTATTTCACTGTTTTACAATTTTATGATTTCACAATTCCACTATTTCACTGTTTTACAATTTTATGATTTCACGATTCCACTATTTCACTGTTTTACAATTTTATGATTTCACAATTCCACTATTTCACTGTTTTACAATTTTATGATTTCACAATTCCACTATTTCACTGTTTTACAATTTTATGATTTCACGATTCCACTATTTCACTGTTTTACAATTTTATGATTTCACAATTCCACTATTTCACTGTTTTACAATTTTATGATTTCACAATTCCACTATTTCACTGTTTTACAATTTTATGATTTCACGATTCCACTATTTCACTGTTTTACAATTTTATGATTTCACAATTCCACTATTTCACTGTTTTACAATTTTATGATTTCACAATTCCACTATTTCACTGTTTTACAATTTTATGATTTCACGATTCCACTATTTCACTGTTTTACAATTTTATGATTTCACGATTCCACTATTTCACTGTTTTACAATTTTATGATTTCACAATTCCACTATTTCACTGTTTTACAATTTTATGATTTCACAATTCCACTATTTCACTGTTTTACAATTTTATGATTTCACGATTCAACTATTTCACTGTTTTACAATTTTATGATTTCACGATTCCACTATTTCACTGTTTTACAATTTTATGATTTCACGATTCCACTATTTCACTGTTTTACAATTTTATGATTTCACAATTCCACTATTTCACTGTTTTACAATTTTATGATTTCACAATTCCACTATTTCACTGTTTTACAATTTTATGATTTCACGATTCCACTATTTCACTGTTTTACAATTTTATGATTTCACGATTCCACTATTTCACTGTTTTACAATTTTATGATTTCACAATTCCACTATTTCACTGTTTTACAATTTTATGATTTCACAATTCCACTATTTCACTGTTTTACAATTTTATGATTTCACGATTCCACTATTTCACTGTTTTACAATTTTATGATTTCACAATTCCACTATTTCACTGTTTTACAATTTTATGATTTCACAATTCCACTATTTCACTGTTTTACAATTTTATGATTTCACGATTCAACTATTTCACTGTTTTACAATTTTATGATTTCACAATTCCACTATTTCACTGTTTTACAATTTTATGATTTCACAATTCCACTATTTCACTGTTTTACAATTTTATGATTTCACAATTCCACTATTTCACTTTTGTACAATTTTATGATTTCACGATTCAACTATTTCATTGTTTTACAATTTTATGATTTCACGATTCCACTATTTCACTGTTTTACAATTTTATGATTTCACGATTCAACTATTTCACTGTTTCATAATTTTATTATTTCATGGTTTTACGACATTTAACACCACCAATTGTGGCGTGGCCATGCTAACCATGGGCTCTGATTCGAATTCAGTTCGATTCACACATGGTTTTCACTTTTCTGAGCTTCCAAATTCTCTCCATTTATGTTATGAAATATTATATTTTGTTTTTTGTTGTCTGGTGGCTTTTGTTGTGTTTTTTTGTCTAGGATTTAGTTTTTTTCAGTTCTGCTGACCTAGTGTACTTTGAGTTCAGAAACTTGTTTGATCAGCGAACTTTTTTATCCCACTCTGGCTTCGTGGTATGACTTAATTTTGATAATTATGCATATATAGAAAGCTGCATTTTATTCTTGCTACGAATAGGTTTTGTTTGAAGTGGTACTCTTGATGCGTTTACTTCAACTTTTAACAATCATCACTTTCAGTGAGATATTTAAATAGATAATATTCTGCTTCATTTAGAATAACCATCTGTATTTCTAATGAGAGGACCCGTGACTTAATGGTTAGTGCAACTGTACAGTAACCAAGAGGTCCGGGTTCGATTGCCCGACCTGTCGAGGAGAATTTGGAACTTGGCAAAGAAAAAAAAAAACCATTGGTTGGCGTCAGGAAGGGCATACGGCCAAGAAATTCCTCACTGCCAAATCAAAGTCCCTCTGAAGGGCACCGTCTGAGCCCCAATTGATGGGGAAAAATGACGTTAAAACTAAACTAAAAAAGCAAAAATGTATTTCTAATCCTTTCCATTCATCATGACATGATTTCTTATGGGAATTTTTTGTGAAGTAAATAATGAGCTCATTATTTGATGTATCTCTTTGAGACATTCAAATCACAACTTTTTATTTATCGAACGAGTGGTCTTTTCGAGGATTACAAGTGACCACATTTGCCCTTTTTGAAGTCTTCCCACTTCTACCGTTGATCAGAGTATTGATTGCAGTGTCAAGAAGTCACTTGTCATTCTGCGAAATCAGTCGGCTTCAAGTTGTTGGTTGCTGAGTATTTGACACCTTTAAATGAAAAAAAAAGAAGAGTGAAAAGGTTTCAGAAATGTAACGGACGCTACTTCATTTTTAAGTGGTAATTCCTATGTAAATAATGTCATGTACGATTTTGTAAGGAGGTTGCTCTTGAACTTTCCTGTATCATAATGTTATTTTTCAAAGAAGTCTATTACTTACGACGAACTTTGCAGCCAGCCCGTTTTACATCCAGAATAAATTAATTAGTTTAGAAGTGGTTTCCAACAGTTGAGTATGTAAAGAGCCGTTCAGAAAGGAGTTTGGATTATCAATGAAGAATTGTGAGTACCTTTTCTCCCTCTTTTTACTTTCTTTTTCATTTCATTAGTTCAAGTAAAACCTTCCCTTTTGGATATGACACTCTCCTTCCCTTCAATCCCCGACCCCGAGACTTTGGCTTTTTTTCATGATGAACTAGAGGCTATTCAATATTTTGTAGTACCCTCGTAATCTATTCAAAACATTTTTACTTTATCTTCTTACTGAAAATTCTTCTTCAAGAACTTTAAAATTAGTTGGTTTTTTGTTTTTTTTCTATTTTCATGCGACTGTTAAAGAATGGATTGATCTTTCTATAGTTTTCGGGTTTGCAACAGCTAATAGCATCTCGTTTAACCTTGATCATGTATGACTTCTTTTTCATTTTGGCAGGGAACAGCAGTGTTTCAGTTGTAGATTGTGCTGGTTTCAAAAAAATATATATTAGTATTATAAATTTGTTTTTATTTGAATACATAAACAATCGAATTTCGAATTTCGAATGAGTCATTGTGTCATTTCAGTTCTTTTATTCGAACTGTGGAAAGAAGTATCTCATACACTAAACCTATATACACTATTATATTATTATATACATTCCTTGTAATGCCTCGGCATCTTATTGTAAAATATGATCTTTCGAATCAAGAAGAAGAGTGTGGTTAACATACCAATGATGTGTTGAAAATGTCAGACAACAGCAAAAATTGTCCAAATTTCGATGCTTGTATCTAAGTTTGGAATTCATCTGGATCTATTAGAATTTGAAATTGTCAGATTAAGAAAACAGAAAATTCGTTTGATAGTATCGACAAAACACATAACTCTGAGGGAAGACCCGAAGCTAGTTACCGAAGTTAGCATACAATCTAACTTACATGTTAAAAAAAGCAATATTTGTAATATATACTTTAATTTTTTGACAATGAAACGTAGAAACTCTTGAAAACAGAATTTGTACATGGAAATAAGGTTTCATATCAGATTGTAAGTATTTTTACTTCTGTTGATTCAGGTATAAAGAAGAGCCAAACGTTCTTTATTTTCTTCTTTGTTAAGAAAAGAAAGCCATTGGCTCACTGAATAATTTCACTAAAAATTAGATAGTTTTCAGGTAGCCAGCTAATTCAGTTGGTAGAGCACGAGACATAGAATCTCTTGGGACCAATTGTCCTGTACTCTACTCTTTCTTCTTGATTTCCATGTATTTGAAATAAGAATAGGAATCATGAAATAATATTTCTTCTTAATTCCGAAAGAGGATCTTGGATACTTCCATTTAATTATTACATTTACGATATATTTGACTTCATATTACGTCCAACAACGCGACCTCAAATATATGTGATTAACTGGATGATACTAGTTACATTCAGCAGACTACTAATTCATTCTCGAGGCTTCATTCCAAACAGTAATGGCTGAAAAAAAAAGAATGAAAGAAAAAAATATGAGGAGGGGTAGTTCCAGTGCGAGAGTTTCATTTCCTGGGACTCTGTTGGACCAGATTTTGTAACTTAAATGAGTTGTATCAAATAATATTTAATAAACTATGTGCGTGATCAGTATTCGAAAAGATTTGCTCAAGGTTGATTGTCTTTGTCTGTTCGTTTATCAGGCGTGGAAGCAAGGACATTAAGGTTATATCGAAGGTTTTATCAGAACAAATTGCTTAGAACTAAGTCTTATCACATGAATGGTCCAACGAAGGCTGTATTGTAAACCACATTCGTTTAAACAGAGGTAGAGCTGTTTTCATTCAGAACTCACAGAAAGAGCCAACACAAATCCTAATTTTTGCAGTTGTAAAAATTAATGATGGATAGCGTAAGATAAACCACGAATGTTCACCTACACTGAAGTATGAAAAGTGTTCCAGCGAGCAAGCACATCAATGCATATCTAATTTGAATCCATTAAGAAGTGAAACTGTATCATCCCATTTCAAAGGCTTAAAAAATTGTGGTTGTAATCAATTCAAAATCCTCGGTAACATGCTCCGGCTTCTTTAATGAAAATCTCAGTGAAAAGTCAACTTTTTGCATTATTCTTACCAGTACAAAGTTGACATTTTTGTCTTTCTTGTTTTTTGTAATTTCCGTATGTTGTTGCAAAGTCTAAAATCGTGATGGATTTTTTAACCCCTCGTATGCTGTCTACTCTACTCATACAAACTAAACAGAAAATTCCCAATTCCTAATGAGCTTTTCATCCCCTAATATATCGTCTCTGGTGAATTTCGGATGTAATCAGTATCCGCGTTTGCTTTGCTCGTTCAAATATGTCATCAGCAAAGCTGTAGACGTGAAGACATCTATTATGTTGGATGCGTTCAAATATCTCTCTCTCAAAAGCCTACTACAAACTTAAATATTCTTGTGTACAAATTTGCGTACCAGCTAAATACTACATTCAAAAAATCATGCATCGTTACGAGTAATAGATAGAATTCAATAGCACATAATTAGCATTTAACCAAACAAAGCTTTTTAATTCAGTTCAGCAAAATTAGTGGAATTAATATATCATAGTAGTGACGGTTAGTGGATAGTGGAATTGTATCCGTTATCTTATCATCATTAAAATAAGCCAGAAACCTTTCCTGGACTAAAGTGACATCAATTCAACATCAGAATGAGAAAACAATGAGGAAAACCAAAGTTGACACGAATGAAAAAAATACACAGCTCTTTAAAAGTAAAATATTTATTATTAATAAGTATACTGAAATAAAAAATGAACAAAAAACCAAGCAAGCAACCCTCTGGAATTTACTGAATTTGATTTGCTTTGATCTGATCTAAACAATCAAGCCAACTGAAGTACACAACTTAATCTATTTCTTTCACGTTTCTAGAGAAATCATTAGGTCAGTCAAATCACACGAATACAAAAATGCTTTGGTTTACAAATTGATCCATTTCTTCTTAAAGACTTCCGCGTTCTTTGCCCAAACCACACTTATTAATTAAACGCATAAAAGGATGATAAAACATTATTCAATAGTTTAACGAATTGCTTTTGTATATGCAGTTCTTACTGGTAGTAAATTCTTAATTTGAAAGCTCAATTTTGTTTTAGTTGTTTATCAATTATATCTATTGTCATTTTCTCTTCCGCGTTCCTTAGTGAAATAAACTAGATGATATAAATAAAGAATAAAGAATAAAGAATAAAGAATAAAGAATAAAGAATAAAGAATAAAGAATAAAGAATAAAGAATAAAGAATAAAGAATAAAGAATAAAGAATAAAGAATAAAGAATAAAGAATAAAGAATAAAGAATAAAGAATAAAGAATAAAGAATAAAGAATAAAGAATAAAGAATAAAGAATAAAGAATAAAGAATAAAGAATAAAGAATAAAGAATAAAGAATAAAGAATAAAGAATAAAGAATAAAGAATAAAGAATAAAGAATAAAGAATAAAGAATAAAGAATAAAGAATAAAGAATAAAGAATAAAGAATAAAGAATAAAGAATAAAGAATAAAGAATAAAGAATAAAGAATAAAGAATAAAGAATAAAGAATAAAGAATAAAGAATAAAGAATAAAGAATAAAGAATAAAGAATAAAGAATAAAGAATAAAGAATAAAGAATAAAGAATAAAGAATAAAGAATAAAGAATAAAGAATAAAGAATAAAGAATAAAGAATAAAGAATAAAGAATAAAGAATAAAGAATAAAGAATAAAGAATAAAGAATAAAGAATAAAGAATAAAGAATAAAGAATAAAGAATAAAGAATAAAGAATAAAGAATAAAGAATAAAGAATAAAGAATAAAGAATAAAGAATAAAGAATAAAGAATAAAGAATAAAGAATAAAGAATAAAGAATAAAGAATAAAGAATAAAGAATAAAGAATAAAGAATAAAGAATAAAGAATAAAGAATAAAGAATAAAGAATAAAGAATAAAGAATAAAGAATAAAGAATAAAGAATAAAGAATAAAGAATAAAGAATAAAGAATAAAGAATAAAGAATAAAGAGTAAAGAATAAAGAATAAAGAATAAAGAATAAAGAATAAAGAATAAAGGGAGATGAGTCCGGAAATACCCCTATAATATTATCATTTTGTGATACACCCTGTTTGATTTTGTTGTATTCATTACTTTTTCGATACTTGCCATTTGAGTAACAAGAAGTATCTAGTTACTCAAATGGCAAGTATCGAAATATTGAGTTCCGACAACTAGTTCAAATTGGTTATCCAAATTTGGGACTGAATAGCCCAACATACACAAAGTCCATTTTTTGTTCACTCAAATAAAGAACATTCTTAATGATACAAACAAGTGGACTTTGACGCAGAATTTGGACCAAAATGCCGATGAATAATCGACGAAGTGTTGTTTACCGTCAACTGCACTGCGTGATTAATAATTTTACACCTCTTAATTAAACTGGAATCTTGCAAAACCATGGTTGCAGCGTTAATTTAATTTTTAGTGATAAAAACGGTGCAAAACTCTGCAAAACAATACGCTGGCAAAAATGTAAAACAACTTCATGTTGTTCATGTAATTTCTGTTTGATACCGATTAAGAATAAATACGCTGGACAATTTTTATGAAAAATGTCATTTAAAACGACAGAGCTTCCAAGACAGCTCTCTATTTTATGTGACTGGCTGTGTAGCACAATTGAAGCCCATATGCAAAAACTGATTGTCTAAAAAGCAGAAACGATAATTTCAAAATGTTTGGTGTAGAAAATTTCATCCCATTTCCTGTTCAGTTATAGTTGTTGTCCTACGACCGTGTCATTGCTAACTATTTGGCAAATACACTAACACTATATTTTTGGCTAAACTAGATTAATGCAAAACTTTTCTTTCTAAATAACACAAGGCACTGGTTGTTTTTATTTACCTAACAACATGCCCTGTGTACCTGGCATTTCTTTGACATTAAAGTATTAAAGAAGCGTACTTAAATCTGTGGCAGGCCAGACATCCTTTGTACATACGTGAAGGTCATGTAAAATTAACTCTGAAGCCTCTGACCGTTTCTTTGTGAATTGTTTGTGATGAGATAGTAAAAGCTGTCACTGAACAGTTGGATTGGAATGAAATTGTCAGACAATAAATATTCACAGATACTCCACCGCTTGAGCTGCACTAGCTGTGATAGCCGATTTCAACTTCATTTTTGACTGCGTATCACAAAAGTCATTTTATCAAACATCAACACTCGGAGCCGATTTCTGCTTGGGAAAAACCTAGATGCTGAGAATGCAAGACGAAGAGCCAGTTTGACAACGAATACCATGATTAAATGCTCTGGCTAGGGTAGCTCTGACAACCTGGGAGGAATCACAAACTGAATAAGGGGTTTGCAAGTGCACACACCTCCTCGTGTTAACGAGCTATCACACTTGCTACAGGCTGTTCTCGTTGAAGGATCATCTTAAACGTGCTGCGCAGCATTTGATAAAGTCTTGCAGAAATAAAAATCTTGGAATTCCAAAAATGACCAGCACGTGGCATGTGGTCACAGAGGATGCCAAATCAAAATAGCTTTGATTTAGCCTCTGCATTTTATCATCTCGATAAAGATATTTTGATCACAGAGGATGAAAGATTTAGGTGTTAATTACAAATCAAAACACGACGTTAAGTGTTTTATTACTAATTACGTGTTTAATATTTTATATGATTATGATTATCTTAGTCATCTAGCAGCAGTTATGTGTCATGTTCCTCTGGTCTGCTTATGGTAATATTGCCATAGTTGCAGCAACACTCAATCAGCGCTTTTAGTCCAGATTGCCTTAATTTGATTCCCATGACAGTTTGGACTGTGCAGCTGTGTCAGAAATCTCTGCATGTTTTTTAAGTATCATTGTGTGAAGATGATGAAAATAGTTTGTTTTTGACAAATGTCACCTCCTATCTTCACTGAGTTTTTATGCTTATGCCATTTTTAAATGTTTACTTACTCTGGTGCTACCCTAAAACATTTATTCTATCTATGCACCCTTAACATGATAATACTTTTCTCTTGGTTGAACACACACAGAAAGAGACAAAAACTAAGAGAGGGAGTGTGTGTGTGTGTGTGTGTGTGTGTATGGTATGTGTTGATCAGCAGATCCATTACAGGTGAAAGTAAACATCACTGGGATCATATTGGTGTTTACAGGGTTTTCTCTTGTTTTTTTGCTGTATAAAATTCTCTGAATAACTGTGTATTCGACTTTTGGAAATGTTTTGCAAGGTAAAGTTAAAAGCTGGGCTTGAATATATTATTTTTTTAAATGGTAAAAAGCATGGCCCCACTTCCTGCAACTCAACTGAAAGCACCAAAAGGTAATCATTTCTACTAAAATGGCTCTTGGTTTTGGAGGAACATTAGAGGAGCATTAAAAGGTGGTTTTCCTACTTTTGAGCATGCTGAGGATAAATGACTACATGACTTTCTTCTAGTCACTCTTATGAAGTTAACTCATCCTTGAGTGATTATGGGCAAGGTTTTTTCTTTGTTTTAAACTATCCAATGGCCTTGCCTTGCCTGTGTGCTGTCCTCGATACAGAGGTTGGCGATGGTGGATCTCCAGCCTTTCCGGTCCCGAGCAACGAGGCGAAACTGGACTTGTGTGACCCCAGTAATTCTCCTGACGTTATCTGTCCATTTGCTTTTTGGCCTGCCTATGTCTCTTCTTCCAGCTATCATGCCATCCAGTATGTCGTGTTGCAGACTGTTGTGCCGTACGATGTGGCTGAAGCACTTCAGGAGCCTTGCGAAGAAATTCTTCAATAGGCATCTTCCTACACCCACCATTTGTAGCACGTTTTCATTCTTCTTTTTCTCTTTCCAGGATATTCTTAGTATACGCCGGTAACACCACATTTCAAATACGTTTATCCTCTTTTCCATTGTAGAAGTGACGGTCCAGACTTCACAATAATATAAAAATGTTGACCAGACATATGCCTTGGTAGGTCTGAGACGAAGTGACAGGCCAATCTTGCGTCATGTCAGTACCTTCTTTAAGCAAAATAAGCGGGTAAGCGGGCCATGTTTCAAACGTTCAGTTCTTGTACTTCAAAAATCTTGATAAGGTCCACTGTGATATTTGATCCTTCGATACCACGTGTCTTTAAATTTACGTTATGGGAAGGAGGAGGGTATTTTCAGATAGGTTTTCATCCACTTAGACATTAAGAATCCGACAGTTTACAGAAACGCATCAACATGGTGAACATGAACAAATGTTGATGTTGCATATATTGGGCCGCTTGGAGCTGTGTTTGAAACCTGCAGAGAAAGATTACTCTGACCAACATCTATTCCAATTGTGTCATGGTGCAAAGGAACCCAACTCCTTTGAAGGAAGTAAAAAAGGTGTACAGGCAGATTACAGGCGAAATAAAAAACTCAAGACTGGGGATCATTTCTTCAAAGTCTTAAAGAAACTGGGAGATACCACTTCCCCTAAATAATTTGAAAAGAAAATCGAATATCCATCTGTTTCCCTCACAAAACTATCTTTCAAAATAAATGAGATCATTCCGAATTGAGCAATGTTTCCCGTATTGATATTGTTTTGCTTTATTGATATTATTCCTCAATCCCTTCCCTCCCCCTTTACACATTTTCCCCTCAGTCTTCCTTCCTCAGTTTCTTTCGAAACTCAAACTATACCAGTGAAAGTTAGATACTAGTAAATTTGCCCTCAGAAAAGTTAAAGACGGGTCATACAAAAATGAATAATTTCACGTCTGACTAAGATCTTGCTGAAGTTATCGGATGCATCCACACTCCATTACTGGAAAAGGAGCCCTTGAATGACGATATCTTCCTCCAATTTTGGGAGACATCTTAAAGGAACCTTTGCGGCGCGAAGTCGCGAGCAGAATTGAGAGATTTGTACAGGGAGAGGGTCAGTTTGTGATCACAGCTCAGCATTCCCTAGACCTAGCGCGAGACAGAGAAATTCTTGATGGCCTTGATATAAGTAGGATCCTTTCTACTAACAAGATTTGAGATGCCTGGAGGTAGCATGAAATTGACTACCGGCCTGTTGTCAAGGGCATACAGAAATACTTTCGCAAGGGCATGCGTAAGAATGGAAAGGGACTTACAGCAGCCAGAGAAAATTTCCCGGGCCACCTAGATTGCAAGTTTAGGCAGAAGCGTTGCGCAATGGAGGACGTGCCTGCAATGGTAGTTGTAAAGGACGTCACAGGAGTCTGGGAAATACAAAAAGGCCCTTCATGTTGAGTTTGTAGATCATCACAATAATGCATGGTTTGCTGGGGCACCAGAGTTAACCCAATAAATAAACAACATGGAGCTCTATGATGCTGTGGAAAATGTAGAAGATAACTGGCAGCTACTATGGTCCAAGGCAGAGCAGGAACTATCTTGTCATGTCTGTTTTATCACACCACCGGCTTGTTTCACAGACTGTTGGCAAAATTGTGAAACCCAGAAATGATCATTGGGCTCTCGAAGAAGCTATTTTTAATGAGCTGGGTACACTCATTCAAGATAATCTGCTTTACGATATTAGGGAGAAAGTCAAAAAACGAGAGCATGAAAGTCAAAAGACGAGAGGAATGAAATTTTGTTCTGTCGCCCAACTCTATACAAGCAACGTTTTTTTCCCATGAAAAAGTAGAGCATTCTTGCTTTGTGTTTTTTTTGTGAAGGCAGGAAGATTGTAGATCAAGGACATTGGCATATGAAATGAGGAGGCCAATGAAGAAATTGCTCAATTTACTGAAGATGCAAATGCTATGATTCCATGTTGTTTTTCTTGTTGGGAGGAAATTCTGTAGAGAATTAGCGAAGGCATGAGATCAGAACATATATTTTTACACAAATTTGACAACTTTCATCAGGCATTTGTTTTGAAAATGTAGCAGAGTAGTGTAAAATTAAATATTTAAACCACAATTAAAAAAAAATAAATGAATATATATGTATTGAAATATGAGGGGTGCTTGAGCACCCTTTGTACTTCTCTTGATATTCCATTGGATCCATTTATTTACTGGTTTAAGTATAGAGATTATTTGAGAAATTTGAATCGTGCTGGTTGAATTTTGCCACCTAATAAAATCTGTTTTATTTTTAATGACGTGATGTTTAAAGTTATGAAAGAGAAAACATGCAAAAAGTTACATCATGAAGTATTTATTTTGATATTTGACACACCTGGAATTCATATCAAGAGAAACTTGACCTGTATTGTTCTCAATATATTTTTCAACACCTACTGTTAAATATCCGTATCTATATATGGCAATGAGTCAGTTTAAACAGTTTAACAATTCTATTTTTAATTTTATTTCACTTGTCTTCTATTAACTTTTGAAAACATACAGTAAAAGGACATATTACTAGGTCACTACAATAAAGAAATCTTGTGCCTCCATCTCTCACCTCCTGTTGTGGGACTGGTAGGCCTTCAGTAAATACCGACTTGTTTTGGTGTTGAAGCATCAATTCTAAGGTATTGTTAAGCCAAGAGGTTAAAAAATGTCATCCATTACCTGTCTCTCGTATGTCTCTCCTTTAAACAATGGCAAATCCCTTGGTTTCCCGTCCGATCCTTTGGAATCATTTCAAGGCAACAACCACCGTTCTTTCTCCTGATGAAGCAACCCAAAACACACAAAACCATACCAAAGATCAACAGGTCTGGCATTCATGGTTTCTCACCACTCAACAGATCTCCTCTCACATGACAAAGAGGTTTTATTACTCGGAGAATCTGCGATACCTCGATAGACTTGACGCAAACTTAATTCTTAAGTAGTAGCCCTGAGGTTTTACAGACTTGATGACAATTTAATTGAGAATTTATTTATGTAAAATTGGATACCTAATTAAGAGACTAAGTTATGACCTAGAATCTACTGGAATTAACAAGGTAAGCTAAGGAGATCAAGTGATATAAAAGCCACTTTCTCATATAGAAACTTACAGTAAACGTGATCCAACATTTTCTCAGTTCTAGAATTCCACGGGAAATTCGAAGAACTTATATTCAATAGTTTTATAATTACTGGGCAAGCATGATTCAAGATTTCAATCAGCTATAAATTAAGAGAAAATCTGTTGTAAAATTAGTAGCTTACAATGAAGTAGCCTGTACGCAGTAGGTAGTAGCCATTGGACTAAAGCATTTATTGAACATGACACATTAGACAGGGTTTAGGCAGACTATACACTTTGATTTAGGTAACAAGTCGCGATGGTATATGTAGGATTGCAAGATCGTGATCAGAAGCTACAGTTGCAAAACAAATAACTAATACTCGAATTCAGGATGGCTAAACTTTTATGCACCATCGACGAAATCCTCTTTGCCCGAGTCAAAGAGGGCAGCATGCAACTATATATATTAATAATAATAATAAAAATAATAATAAATAATAATATTAATGAAAATAACAATGATAATAATAATAATAATAATAATAATAATAATAATTTGTCCTGGGTATGACGGTAAACTGCATCCGTTTGTGGGGTTTCGCCTTGGGAGAATGAGGTTACCCTTTACCACAACTACCAGGTCACCCTTGGGCAAGGTGTAGCGCCTGTGAGCCATTCCGGAGGCCTTGAAGTACAGGGATGAGGTCCGGCGGGGTTTAGTCTGTCTCATTCGGCGTGGACTTCAAATTCCAAGTGACATCTGAGACGAAATAGCCACCATCTTGGCAGTAAGGCTAAAATGCATTACTTAGAAATCATGAAAACTAGAAGTCAAAATACATACCACATCGTCCGTCGCCTGGGTAAACAAGGGACACGTCCCCCAAGGGCGCTGAACCAGCTTGGGATCGAAAATTATGCGACTGAATTAGCAACCTCTCAAAATAAATGAAACGAAAACTCTGATAGTCACCAAGGACAGGGCCGGCCCATCCAGAGAAACATCATCAGACAAGAAAGGAAAAGAAAAACTACATGGATGGAATAGAGAGGACGATGCAGAAGTTGTGTGTGCTTTTTGTATGTGACTTAAAAAACCGGCAGGAAGCCACACTGAAAGCGTTTTCGGTATATGGAAAAAACGAAACTCGAATGTAAGAACTTATTTGGACGCAAAAAGATTAGCTAATATTAGGCGAGATATTATGAAAAAAAAGAGGCCAACTGAATTTGAACTGAGAAGATATTGGATTTGTTGATGTTGTGACTTCCAATGCGTTAGAAAATGAAACGTGAGAGGAAATTCTGGTTGATGAAGGTTCTGATGATGAATTAAACCAAGGAGCTATTGGGAACCGTGATGTTAGATTTTACAATGTAAATGTTACTGGTCCACGCAGTCCAAACGAAGACTTTGTACCAGACACAGAAAGAAGGAAGTTGACGATACCGAGTATGCTTAGTTTAGAGACAGAATAATAGCTAACATTGAAAAATTTGGATCTGTTGATATGAAAGAACGGGACAGTCTAACAAAAATAACATTGAAAAAGTCAAAGGAGAAATATATAGTTATATAACTTGGCCTAAGCAGATTTTTGCAAAGAAATAGAGCTGAACATAACTGAGCTTAATACTATTGTCTGCGCATGTGCAAAGACCACTGAAACAAAAATAGACATTAAACATAAGCCCCCTTAACGTAATCAGCATAAAAAAACGAAATGGAAGCGGAATATTCAGAAAGAGATTAAAGAATTGCACGGCGATATATCGATTTTGAGCGAGATGGAAAGGAGAAAGGACACAAAAACTAGAAAGTTGCGAAAGATTATAAGAAAATTCAAAATTGGAAACATACCGGAAATTCCTCAAATTACGAAAGGATTAAAACAAAAAATGCAAGAGAAAGCTTAACGTTTTAGAAGGTTTCAAATGCGAAGCAACTTTCCGCCAGAATAGGATTTTTCAAACAGATAAAAAAGAGTTTCACAGCGTATTAGGAAAAAGGCAAGATACAGTAGAAGAAACCCCAAGTGAAGAGAATATTTAAAATTTTTGGAACGGAATCTAGGGAGAGGAACAGATATATAAAGAATCGGTTGCATGGATCTCAAATACCGCAGATAGGAACGAAAATGTCAAAGCACAAGAATGGAAGAGGATAACTTTAGGAGTTGAAGTCTGGCCTAACAAAAGCGTGAAAATGGAAATCACCAGGTTTAGACAAATTACCAAATTTCTGGTTAAACGCTTTGTCGTCAACGAGCTACACCTTTGCTTAACTTTAACACAAATTGGTGCAGCACCCAAAACAAACAGAGGGCTGGTTATGTGAAGGCGCGGCGTGTCTGCTTGCTAAAAGTAGTGAGACTGAGGACCCCCAAAACTACAGGTCAACAACATGACTTTCCACAACATACAAACATCTGGAAGAAAATAATCTCTTGTCTTTAGAACAAAAAGGGTGCAGAAGAGGATCATATGGCTGTAAATATCAATTATTAATAAACAAAATTGTTTGAAAATTGAAAATTGTAATACCGGAAAAAGAAACATGAGTTGTGCCTGGATCGACTATAACAAGGTATTTGATAGCGTTATACACAATTGGATTCTGCGATTAGTTGATCTTTTGAAAATCTCCTCGATTATTATTGAGTTTTTGAAGTTTAATATCACTCAATGGAAAACAAGGCTGCACCTTTTTCATGAAAAAAGTACAATTATTTCCAACGATCTCCATATTAAACGAGGAATCTTTCAAGGTGATTCACTCTCTCCCCTCCTTTTGTTTGTATTTCACTTATTCCACTGTCTTTAAAATTCAATTCCTCCCAATATGGATATAAGATTTGTAATAATAAGATCTCCTATTCATTTTATACGGATGATCTAAAGCTTTACAGAAAAAATGATAGTGAACTTTAAGGGCTTTTGAAAATTGTAAAAGGTTTCAGTGATGCATTGGTATAGAATATAGAATTTGTAAAAGCTACTTTCATAAAAGGTAGACTCATGAAATCTATAAATGGTTAGCTCGATAAGAAAACTAATCAAGGACTTGGAACAGGAAGAAGTGTACAAATATCATGATGTAAATGAATCGAATGGGATTCAACACACAGATATGAAAGAGAAACTGAAGGAAGAGCTTGTAAGAAGGACAGGGGCCAATTTAAAAAAGCGAGTTGAACTTCAAAAATAGGATTANGTAAAAGGTTTCAGTGATGCATTGGTATAGAATATAGAATTTGTAAAAGCTACTTTCATAAAAGGTAGACTCATGAAATCTATAAATGGTTAGCTCGATAAGAAAACTAATCAAGGACTTGGAACAGGAAGAAGTGTACAAATATCATGATGTAAATGAATCGAATGGGATTCAACACACAGATATGAAAGAGAAACTGAAGGAAGAGCTTGTAAGAAGGACAGGGGCCAATTTTAAAAAGCGAGTTGAACTTCAAAAATAGGATTACAGCAATAAATACATTAGCTGCTCTGGTCATTACTTACAGCTATAATATCATTAACTGGAATCTTAGTGAGATAAAAAAAATAAACATCAAAATACGTGAAATGCTAACAACGTATAATATGCACCAACCAAAAGCTGATATCGATCGTTTGTACGTACCCAGAAATGAAGGAAGTAGAGATATATCCCAATTAGAACTTACATACAAAACATCCACCATTGACCACCGTAGATACTTGAGTCGTACATACTGGATGGTAAAATTAGTGTACAAATGTAGTTTAAACTTTGTGTAACATGAAATGAAGGGATTACATTTTTAAAGAAACAAAAACCTTTGCTGCGGAACGTAAAATAGACCTAGAATTTTGAGCTGATGGGAATGAAAGGGAACGACAAATAACTGATAACGTTCGTAAACTGAAAACACTCACTAAGCCAAGGGAAAAGAAAGTAATTAGTGAGGCTTGGAAAATGAAGCCGCTTCATGGAAAGTACGAATTATGCAGTCAAAAACCTGATTTAGATTTATCAGACAACCATAGGTGGCTTAATAGTGCTGGTCTCAAAACGGAGACCGAAGGATTTATAATGGCTGCACAATATCAAAGTTTGTTAACCAGAAACTAGGAGGGAAAGATTTTAATAAATGGTGCTGATCCGAAATATAGATTTTGTGGTAAAAGTGTTGAGACAATTGATCATATTGTTTAGGGTTGTCAAATTCTGGCTCCAAACGAATATACTAATAGGCACAACCGTGTGGGCCAATATATTCATTGGAAAGACTGCAGCTACTATGGTATTGAAACTATTGAAAAATGGTACGAACACAAGCCCTTACCAGGAATCGATACACCACATGTAAGTATACAATGGGATTTCTCAATAAGAACCGACCGAAGAATTCAAGCCAACAGGTCAGATATAGTCATAAAGGATAAACTGAAGAAGCAGTGTCAAATGATCGATAGCAGAGTTCCATCCGACAGTAACATCGCAACTAAAGAATTCGAAAAGCTTGGCAAATACAAAGATTTAGAAATCTAAATTATTTGAATGTGGAACATGAGAACGAAGACAATTGCAGTAATCGTAGGAGGCCTTGGTATGGTGGAAAAAGGGATGCATAAATATGTTTATCTAATACCAGGAAATATTTAGTTGCCAGTAATACAGAAAATAGTCTAGAGTACAGCACACATCATTTTCTTTGTAAACTTTTTGAAACTCGCTTCATTTTACCTTTCTTTAATTGTAAATAGTTTAAACTTTGTTAAATATTTTACACATAGCAATATGTAGCCTTCCATATCTACTTAATAAATTAATAAATAACATAATAAAAACCCAGCAAAAGAATAGATAATAATTGAAACCTAGTCCTCTAACTCTTAGGTTAGGCAAACTGACACTGGTTATATATAACCCACTGTTACTTGCCACATGGTTGAGTGGTCGGTTGACTAAACCTGCTCTCGCCTTAGATTGCACCTGGTGAGATGGGTGTGTATGAGGGCTGTTCGCCGAAGGTCGAATAATCGGTATTCGCTTATTTCATCAGTATTGAAATAACAATAAAGTGAAACGGTTATTTGTTGCCAACTGAATACAACAATTATTCGGAGAGAATGGTCAGTTGAAAAGATAGGATTGTTAAATATCATATTTCCTGTAATAAACCCAGCGCCTCGGATAAACGCCACACACTAATAAACACCGCAGCATAATAAGCGATGCTTATTAGATGAAATATTATTTTCCATCAATACCACAAAAAGGACATTTATTAATAACAGTGAAAACAAATTTTTTCATTTTTTTTAAAGAAGTGACACTTTGTTTAACTTTATTTTTTTTAGGAATTTCATGTTTTGGATAAAGGCACGAACTAAGACATTGTTCTAGAATTATTATAGCCTGACTTTGTTGTAGTTATTTTTTATAAATTACAAAATAATATTTGGTTTGAAATAAACGCTTCCCCATCTTAAATGCTGCAAAAATGTACTTAAAGTTTTAGATACGCCGTTATGTGTATTAGAGAAAATGAAGTAGTGTGATCAGTAGACTTGTCTTGCCTTAATTTGCCTAGGTGCCATCCCCAGTCGGGAGGTTGGTCACAATGGAATTTCCACCCCGATATGTCCTGTGCTTGACGTTTGAGCTGCTCCTGCGAGAGACTTGTTACTCTTGTCATGTTGTGCGTCCACTCGAGGCACTGTTGACCTCTTGGTCTCTTGCCTTGAATTCTTCCATCTATAATATCTGGCTGGATAGTGTTGTATCTTACTCTATGTCCAAAATATGTCAGTTGATTCTTCCATATTTTGACCAACAGGCATTTAATTGTTCCCATCGTCCTCAAAACATCTTCATTTGTTCTTCTTTCCATCCAGCTGACACGTAAAAAAGTCTTCTGTGACACCACATTTCGAATGCGTCTATCTTTCACTCCATGGAACTAGTTAAGGTCCAGACCTCAGCAGAGTACAAGAAAGTGGATCAAACATAGGCCTTAGTCAAACCCAAGAGAGTTTTTAGATCGATTTTTCGACATTGTTTTTTTTGTAGTAGTTGAAAGCTGACTTGGCCATAGCTACTCTTATCTTGATTTCTTCGTCACATCTTCCGTCACTTGTAACCGCGTGTCACAAGAGCTTGAACTTCTTAACTTGATCTAGCTGCCTATTGTTGAGTAAAATGTTGGTATTCACAGGTGATGGGAATTTACTGACTGTCACTACTTTCATTTTCTTGGTGTTTATTTTTAGACCTATATTTCTGCTTCTTTGATCTATNTGTTGACCTCTTGGTCTCTTGCCTTGAATTCTTCCATCTATAATATCTAGCTGGATAGTGTTGTATCTTACTATATGTCCAAAATATGTCAGTTGATTCTTCCATATTTTGACCAACAGGCATTTAATTGTTCCCATCGTCCTCAAAACATCTTCATTTGTTCTTCTTTCCATCCAGCTGACACGTAAAAAAGTCTTCTGTAACACCACATTTCGAATGCGTCTATCTTTCACTCCATGGAACTAGTTAAGGTCCAGACCTCAGCAGAGTACAAGAAAGTGGATCAAACGTAGGCCTTAGTCAAACCCAAGCGAGTTTTTAGATCGATTTTTCGACATTGTTTTTTTTGTAGTAGTTGAAAGCTGACTTGGCCATAGCTATTCTTATCTTGATTTCTTCGTCACATCGTCCGTCACTTGTAACCGCCTGTCGCAAGAGCTTGAACTTCTTAACTTGATCTAGCTGCCTATTGTTGAGTAAAATGTTGGTATTCACAGGTGATGGGAATTTACTGACTGTCACTACTTTCATTTTCTTGGTGTTTATTTTTAGACCTATATTTCTGCTTCTTTGATCTATTTCACTGATCAACTCCTGAAGTTTCCTCCGAGTCGACGATGATCGTTGTGTCCTCGGTATATCTAATTGAACTGATGTTTCTTCCACCAATGCTTATTTCTTGCATATCTTCTACTGCTCTAGTAATTTTCTCTGGACATAAGTTGTACAAAGTTGGAGATGGGCCATTACCCTGGTGCAAACCTCTTTCTACCAGAAAGAATGTGGTGCAGTCGTTTCCTACCCTAAGAGCAGCCTCTTGATTCCAGTACAGGTTGATAATAATCCTTATATCTTTATCGTCAATGAGGAGCCATGGCGTAATGGTTAGTGCACTGCACAGTAACCAAGAGTTCCGGGTTCGATTCCCCGAGCTGTCGAGGAGAATTTGGAACTTTGCGAAAAGAAAAAGCCATTGGTTGGCGTCAAGAAGGGCACCCGGCCAAGAAATTCCTCACTGCCAAATCATAGTCTCTCTGAAGGGCACTGTCTGAGCCCCAATTGCTGGGGAAAACAGATCCTGAATAAGCTTAATAAGC
Organism: Morbakka virulenta; assembly: GCA_003991215.1. Classification (NCBI taxonomy): domain Eukaryota; kingdom Metazoa; phylum Cnidaria; class Cubozoa; order Carybdeida; family Carukiidae; genus Morbakka; species Morbakka virulenta. The sequence continues at coordinate 360,955 of RDPX01000217.1, forward strand.
TTATCACGCCGCACTCAGTCCAACGCCTTACTGTGGTCCACAAAACTAGAATAGACAGTGTTTTACATTTCCAATGTTCTCTCAATGAGGGTTGTAACACATGACACAGCCTCCCTTGTGCCTTTTCCCTTACGAAACCTGAATTGATTCTCTGCGAGTACAAAGTCTGCCCTCTTTTTTGTACACTCTTGTATAATCTTCAGAATCACTTTGGTTACTTGGCTCATGATGCTGATTTTCCTGAAATTAGAGCAGTCTACTGCAACAGGCTTATTTAAGAGAGGATTATATTGACTTATTGAGGTCCTTCAGGATATAGCCGGTGTCGTATGTCTGAGTACAAAGGAGTGTTGGTTCCCTTAGTTCGGAGTCCCCTATGTGTTTTAGGATTTCTGCACAGATGCAATCAGTTCCCGGAGCTACACACAATCGGAGTTTATTGATTGCTCCTTCCACTTCGGCTTCCAGAATTACAGTTTAAGTGACACAGTCATTGGGGGTTGTCTTCCCTCTGTTTTCATATGAGTACAGGTTCATGATGTGTTCTTGCCAGCGATCTGACACCTCGTCTGTGTTAAATAGCATCTTTCCACCTTTATGCAAAGACCTGCTTTCACAGTTTTTGTGTCCGATAATTCTTTGTAATTCGTGATAATTCTGTGCACTTCTTTTGCATTATCCCGCTTTGCCTCTTCACTGTGTGCGCATTTTTTCACTTGCTGGTTCAGTACCTTGTATTCGCTTTTGCCCAGTAAACGTATTGAACTCCAATGATCAATCAGTGAGACAGCGAATAATCAAATAGTTTGACAGATTTAATTGTGGATAATAAATGATTGTTATTGTAATGAGGCAGCGGATAATAGAACAAAGGACAGTGGAGGCAGGATTGTTATTTTTTTAATTTTTAACATCATTGCTCCCAGTGAAAGGGTTCAGACGATGAGCTTCACATTTGACTTCATTGTGAAAGTGAGGAATTTCTTCGCAAGATGCCCTTTCTGATGTCAATCAATGGGTTTTTCTTGTGTCAACTTACAAAATTTTTTTTCTTCACTCGGGGAATGGAACCTAAAGCCTCTTGGTTGCAACGCAACTGCACCAGCCATAAAGTCACGGCTCCTCACATGACACTAGAAAAAAATCCAAATTGCATTTGTGATGGATTGTTTATCTCTGTGGACCATTGATTTTTACAAAAAAAATGTACTTAAGAGTTTTTACTTGCGGGTACAGCAGGTCGTAAAATTGAAAGAGTTGTTGTTCTTGGAAATGACTGCTAACAACAAAGTAATAAAGAGGCTCCATCAAGCTGTTAGCCTTTGATTGGAGTTCTTTGAATGCCGAGAATAGATTGCAAGTGAATAGTGTTGTGTTGCACAGTTTGCCAAACAAAGCAAGAGATAATCGACAGATAAACAACTCGGTGATAAATTCTTTGCACAAATCAAATATCGATGTTATGTCATGCTGTGAGTAACACTCAAAAAGAAACAAATAAAAGAAATAAAAATGAAGTTGAATAATGCTCCCTGAGGATAATCCCAAGATGATTGGATAAGACTCAATTCTTTGAGATAAAAATGGAGGGAAACAAAGAATCTGACTCTTTTCAAGTAGATCAAGATCAATTAAGATTGTAAATCTTTCTTTGATATGACAAAATTTTTGCACAATTTCTCTTTTTACATTTATTAATAGCCAGCTGCAGGTTTTTAGAAATTTTATATCCTGTTTGCATGACAAACACTACAATTTTCAAATAGCTATTCAGAGGTATTATAAGTCAAGTTTTTGAGTTTGAATGCCCTGTTGCAATTGTTAAAATATCGGGGGGAAAAGAGCCAATTGAGAAAGGAAAGGAACAAGAATCAAAAGAAGAAGAAAATCAGGAAGACAAAAGCAGAGGAAGCGGATGATACGGACGAAGAAAAAAGCTCAGATGAAGAGATATTGGATGCGTTTGATAAAGCCATAGTGGTTGAAGGCAAAAGAAAACAAAAATATAGTTTTTGGTTTTCAATGAGGGAAGATAAAACAAATAAAAAAAATAAAACAGAACAGAATGATTTCTCAAAGGGGAAATATGTTAAAATTGGCAACGTTAAACGAGTGAAATCCAGAATGGAAAATTCCACCCTTAAAATCTGAAACCATTCCACAGGGCATACTTCATCGAGATGGAGAGTTTCATCAGGTGAAAAGGAACATAAAACGTTTTTGTCGATTTCTAATTGATAAGGAAGATAGTCAATGTAGCAAAAGGATGATAAATTGGGAAAATTGAAACGCTGTGATTAAAATACCTCTGTTCGATGTTTGTTTTCCCACTAAATTGGAAGCATGGTGTGTAGTCGTCAAGGTACTGCTGCTTGCATTGAAAGAATGTATTTCATATTCTGGTTGTAATACCTCAAATCTTGACAGTATACTAAATTTGAACATCACTTTCCTTTAGACCAGCATTTCATTGCCAGGGAGTATAAATGCTTCTCTTTTTTTTTCTTTTTGAGGCTTACTGTAACCCTACAAGAAACAATGCTGTAATAGCAGAATACATTTGACGCTCTTTGCTGTTGGTGCAACTAATAATTAATGTACGATCTAATAAAGATGTAGTCTAATTTTGAAACTAGACGAATAATGAAATGTCCAGAATTTCCCTTTTTTCATATATATATATATATATATATATATATATATATATATATATATATACATATATGTATATATATATAGTGTTTAGTATACAAGTTTGATCTTTAATAGAGAGATCTAAAAGTTATTTCCTTTTTTGTTAAATTGTCTGGTGATATGGGACTTCTTTCATTTAAGTGTGGCTGCCGATTTGTGCATTAAAATCTCCTATAAACATAATTTTATGATTTGNTTTTTTTTCTTTTTGAGGCTTACTGTAACCCTACAAGAAACAATGCTGTAATAGCAGAATACATTTGACGCTCTTTGCTGTTGGTGCAACTAATAATTAATGTACGATCTAATAAAGATGTAGTCTAATTTTGAAACTAGACGAATAATGAAATGTCCAGAATTTCCCTTTTTTCATATATATATATATAGTGTTTAGTATACAAGTTTGATCTTTAATAGAGAGATCTAAAAGTTATTTCCTTTTTTGTTAAATTGTCTGGTGATATGGCACATCTTTCATTTAAGAGTGGCTGCCGATTTGTGCATTAAAATCTCCTATAAACATAATTTTATGATTTGGCATATCACTCAACAATAACCAGTTGATCAGTTTGTTTTCGTAAGAAACCCTCGTTGCCTTTTAACAAAAAAATTCTGGTGGAGTTGTGTTTCCTCTAAAATTGTCAGTTATGATTCTGAATGTAACTTTTTTATGCTGTTAAGACCTTTACTTGCACTCAGTTTATAACTGAATCGATAACGTCCTCGCGTGATGAACTGGTGATTAGGGTCCAACCTTTTCTAACTTTATTATTACTATTATTACTACTACTACTATTATTATTGCTATTATTATTAGTTATATAGTTATTTTTATTTTAGTATTTTATTGTTAATATTATTATTATCATTATGATTACTACTATTATTATTTTTATTATTATTAGTTATATAGTTATTTTTATTTTAGTATTTTATTGTTAATATTATTATTATCATTATGATTACTACTATTATTATTTTTATTATTATTAGTTATATAGGTATTTTTATTTTAGTATTTTTATTGTTAATATTATTATTATCATTATTATTACTACTACTATTATTAACTTTAATGGCTTTAGGCGCTGGCTGATGGAATTACCGTTATCTACTGATTGGTGAGTCATAGCAAATGACAAAAGGCAACCAGTATTTCCTCTCCTTATGTTTCTGGCACTTTCCTTAACATATCTATATAACTACAAGTTCCAAGGAATGATGTCTTTTGTACAAAGTTAACCTTCACATCTATTTCCAGATTTTCCACATAAGAATTAAAACATTTTGATATACTGCTTGATACCCCAATAATTATTGGAATAATTTTAACCTTTTCATTCGCCACCTTCTCCCAACTTCCATTTTTAAGTTTTGGTATTTTTTTCCTGTTCTTTATCATACATTCTGCAGTCCTCCTGGACCACAACATCAATAATAACACATGTTTTATCTGTTTTATTTTCAGCGATAATGTCTGATCTACGGGCATCAATGACAATTTTACTCTGTATGTTAAAGTTCCCAAAGCATCTTCACAGATTCGTTTCCAATTCACTCCTTCTAGATTCTACTGGAACCAATATTCTGCTTTTTCGAACGGATAGTTTTCACAGAGTTTCAGTCTATTATTCGTGCAACAGTATCAGGTATCCTCTTATATTCCCTTTCAGGCATGTTTTTTACACTCACAAACAATGTGATAGATGCTCTCACTTCTTTTTCCACACATTCTATACAATGAGTTGTTTGAACTATTGTCAATCTTTTGTTTTATATAATTCGTTCTTAATGCTTATTCTTGTGCAGCACACACTAATGCTTCACTTTCTACTTTCAGATCGCTTTGAATTAGCCAATCCCAGGTTTTGCCGTTGTTCATTTCACCAGACTTTTCTCCTCACACACTGCTCATGCTTTTATCCGTCCACTTTCTTTTGGCTTCAAGGTTTCTTTTTCTCTCAAAGCCTTTAATTCTTCTTTCAGCTCCTTCTGTCTCAATCGTCCCTGCTACCTCACACCTTCTATCAATTTTTCAGTAGATTCTTTGACACACTTTCCCAGATTGCTCTCTTCTGACCTAATACAAAACTCTACACTTATCCCCCCCCCCCACCTGCCACCCTCTCTTCTACTCAAATACAATCTGTCCACATCACTCCTTGGATACAGTGCCACGTATACTTACAGAGTTTTCCTTGTTTTCCTATCCATAGCCATGGGTTCATTTTCTCTCCAACCAAGAATACCAACCCCATATCTCAGCATTACTACTGTCCAAGCATTAATTGAGTTATCTTATTCCTCCCGTTTAATTTAGATTTTTAAATTCGATGCAGTCGCCATTTATATTCCTTGTACACTTTCCTCTCATTCTGTTTAACTTTATCCAGCTCAATTATACCTATATAGGTGTAGTAGTTTTCATCAACTTTCTTCATCGTTTCTCTAGAGAGGAGTTCGATTCCATCACAATGGCTGATTTTCTCCCTTTTCAATATAACAACTTCACAATTCTTAAGTCCAAATTCCGTTCCCATATCTTTCCTAAACACATAGACACCACCTATCAATGAGCCTAATTAATCTTCATTCTAACTGAAAAGCTTAAAATCATCCATGAAAAGTAGGTGACAAAGTCAAAAGTCTTTCTGGCGGCTTAATCCATTGCAAGCATTGACTGTGCGCAATAACAATGACGAGTGTTTCACACTGATTACAAAAAGTAACGATCATAAACTATCACCTTGGAAGATTCCCCTATAAACATTAACATTGTCTAAAACTTCCCATTTTGAGGTTTACGATAGTCGCCGTTGTCTCGTACTATTTTGCAGTAGTTTCTTTACGTTGCCTGGAATACCGAACATTTCGAGGTATTCAATAATCAACCCATCCCATTAGAAGATTGGAATGTCTCGTTTTACAGCCTTAAGCACCGTCTTATCAATTAATAGCTGGTCTTTCGTTCCTCTGCTTTTTCTTTTACAACTTTTTTGTTCCTCTGGGAAAATGTTTTCTAATTCCATACACAAATGGACGCTATCTCCAATAATACCTCTTATTAATTTCCAAATCATTGGCAGACAGGCTATAGTTCGATAATGACCGACAGCATTGCTATCTGATAGGTCTTTTTGGCAAAGACTGGTCCCCCAAAATGTGCGTCGCTCAGATATTACATTTAATCTCGATAGCATATCATTCAGTTCTTCTTCTGTTCTTTCTTATAATTTGTTAAATTTCTTTATTCAAGATCCCTGTACCGTGATGCTTTCCAATTTGGCCAATTACTTACATTGCTTTATTACATTTTTTTTACTGATGACTAGTGCTTCCATTCTGGGTTTGTAAATTCCTTTTTCTGTTTACTAAGCCATGAAGCTTCTTTGTTGTGTTTTTTCTTCAAAGACCACTTATAACTGCAGTATCTTTTACTCTCCTCAAGATCAAGTACCTCGTCACATCCGTTTCTGCCATCAGTACATTATAGAATTTCTTTTGGTCAACATAAGACAGTTGGTTTTGTCTACACTGATATATTCTTTCTCTATATTTTCTGATTTTTGCACTTTTCACAATCATGCGTTGCTTTAGTTCTTCTATTATGGTACATAAACCTAACCTTTCAATTCGATATTTAGCATTGAGTTCCTGAAATGTTCTCTTTTTTAAAAACATTCCTTTCTATTTAGTTTCAAAAATACTAATCTCGTTTCTCAGCTTTTTAAAATTACCTTCAATTCTTCTTTTTCCCCATGGATCTTTCCTTTTATCAACTACTTTATTTCTCAGCTTCAATTCATTAGTTACACAAATACACAAACACACAAAAGTGGTTGCTTTTATGAAGGTATTTGTTTGTGTGATAATATTAGTTTTTATAAATTTCAACACCTCATTAATTTCCCCAACCTTTTGCTCCAAAAATCTACTATTTACTATTTTGAAGCTAATACCTTCCAAATTCCTTTGATTTTTTTTATGAAATCTTTAAGTTTGATCTCTATTATCTCCTTTTGCTCCACCTTTTCAAAAACAAGAACCAGGTGATAATCTTCATTGGCAACTAATTCTTCCATTCTATCATTTTCTTTTTCTAAATTCTGTTTTTTATCTCCTAAACCTGGCTCAGCATCTTCAACTGATACATTTATAGACTCTAATTCAATATTAATAAGGTGATAATCTTCATTGGCAACTAATTCTTCCATTCTATCATTTTCTTTTTCTAAATTCTGTTTTTTATCTCCTAAACCTGGCTCAGCATCTTCAACTGATACATTTATAGACTCTAATTCAATATTAATAATTCTAACTCTGGTTCCAACAACCGTTCATTTTTCCTTATGCATCTAGCTTAGTCGCACAGTATTTGTTCTGTACACTCTCTTGTTATCCATTTCCTAAGCATACTCTGTTTATACCCTATAACAGGCTTTCCTTCTTCATTAAATAGCTTACTTCTATAAAAACATTTTTTTTGGTAACATCATCTGAGCTGGAGCTCAGACGGTGCCCTTCACAGGGACTTGGATGTGGCAGTGAGGAATTTCTTGGCCGGATGCCCTTCCTGACACCAACCAATGGCTTTTTCTTTTGTGAATTTCCAAAGTCGCCCGCTCGGGGAATCGAACTATATAGGGCATACCATGTCATGCCACAGGGCATACCATGTCATGCCACAGGGCATACCATGCCATGCCATAGGGCATACCATGTCATACCATAGGGCATACCATGTCATCCCATAGGGCATACCATGTCATACCATAGGGCATACCATGTCATACATCAAGGGTATACCATATCATATCATAGGGCATACCATGTCGTACCATAGGGCATACCATGTCATACCATAGGGCATACCATGCCATACACCTAGGGCATACTATACCATCTCCTGACGTTCAGATGCCAAGTACCTTACGCAGGATCCTTGCAGTCTCCTGTTTGTACCAAACACGTCTTTTGGAATGTCTGATTATTCATATTTCCTGAGACGTTTCTGATGTTATGTTTCATTCCTTTTCTGACCGTACCGAGAGCTTCTATTACAATTTCTTTGATTTAAACATTTTTTTATCGCATGGTATGGTCATGTCTAGCAGTCTGCAAGTTGAATTCATTTTGTCTTTAATTATGTCAGGTATGTTTACACCTTATCACTTTCGTCATTTTAAGTAGAAAGGTACGACCTGTGTTCAAAAAACATTCTAGCAAGTCTTCTGGGTTATCAATCTCTTCATTAAATGCTGTTGTTAGTGCATCATAAGCTCCTGTTAAGTGTTTCAGCAAAAAATTGGTATTCCATCTATTACTGATAATATCCAGATACCTGATCTTTTGATCGAAGCATTGACCTCGTCCTTGTTATTGTATCGCATTTTTGGCTCTCTATCTGTCCATATGTTTCTTCTTCACTGGTTATCCAATCTGGATTATCATCATGGTGTTTTTCTTCTTCTAAGATGCCTCTCCAGAACAGTTCTTTGTTCGATGGATGTGCTACTTTTTTCTTCTTTAGCAAGGGACCTATAGGATTTCTTCTGATCCTTATTAAACAACCTATTTCGAATGTATTGCTTACTTCTCTTCTCATACCTCCGTAATCGCTAAGCTTCGGCTTGAATCTTCATTTTAAGATTTTCCCTTATTGCTTCGATATCTTCCTTCGTTTTCATGTTATATCTTTTCTTAATTTCGCTTCTTTTCTTCGACTTTTTCTGACGGCTATCTTATGTAAATATCTCTATTAGCAACGGCAGTTCCTCTCTTATCTTATCTGTCTGTTTCTCTATTGTAATTCGTCATTTAGGTTTTGTGTGCGATGTTTCACATTTTCGTTGTTTTGGTGTCTTGCCAGCTTTCTTAGAGAGCACCAGGCTGTTGCATACAACATATGTTTAATTTAATTAAGTGATTCTTCTTGTATATTCTTTTCTAACAATGTTTTTTTTCTCAATTGATGATTTCAGCTTTTTAGTAAGAAGCAGCTTCAGTAATGGTGGTCTATCCTCAACACTGATACTTTCGAGATCTGCATACTTGTTAAGCATGTCTCTTGATAGTTCACTTGTTTCATTTGTTTCTGCGTCATCATTTTCGCTTTTCTCTAACTGTATTTCTCTTTCGCTCTGTTCATCCTGTCCTAATATTTCATTTTCATTACAATTATGTGTGTATGTGTGTGTGTGTGTGTGTGTGTGTGTCTAGTGGATTTATTGCTCTTTGTGTGTTTTTATTTGGTCTGTCTCAACTACTGTTAGCTCTTTGTTGTTTTCGGTGTATCGTCTTTGACTGACTATCTTGTTTGCATCCATATTTGATCTAACATCCAGGTTTCTTTGACGCCAAATACTTTATGTCTCCTTCGTTGTCCTGTCTTTCGTAGGTTCTGCTTGAGTCTGGTAATGTCATAGCATTACGTCTTTGCATTCCTCTCGTGTCCATTTGTGTCTTTTAGCTTTAGTTTGTTGGTCGCAAATAGGACTTGTCGCTGTAGACGGGCTCTGTTGAGAATATCTCCCAGAAAAGTTATTATCTACAGTTTCTTGGGACGGGAGATAAATAGTTGACTTTTTGACCTTGATGCACTCCTTGTTGACCTGCATAACGAGCGATGTGGTATGAAAACTTTTTTCAGGGAGAGCTGACAGGTGCTATACCTTGCTCAATGGTGCTGTGGAACTTTGGATCAGGGGTAGGGCAGTTCAATTCCCTAAAGTCCCGAATGTCTCGTATACCCTATTATTATTATTATTATTATTATTATTATTATTATTATTATTATTGTAAATGTTACACACAGATGAATTAACATTTGGAATTAATGTTCAAGATATCGAGTCACACCTAGTTTCCTTAGATATCAAAAACCTGTCAGATGATTCTCACTGTATCCAGTAGAGTTGATTTTTGGATTAGCCCAATTCTTGCTCCACGTATTTCCTTCCTTCAGGAACTGTTGAAGTCTTCTTGTTACAATGCCAAAGGCAAAGGTGACATTTGGGATGACCTTGGTTGATACATACCATATCTTTTTTATTTCTCTGAAGAGATCTTGATACAGTATGATTTGTTCCTGTTTCTTGTTTCATATATTCACTTCAGCTGGTATGACTACATCCATTTTGACCATTTCATTTGAATTCATGTCCACTATTATAATATCTCGCCTTCTTGCATGAATTTCGAGATCCGTCTGTTCTGTAAAATCCCATGATATTTTATTAAAGTTTTGATTTTTCTAAGTGGAACTGACTGTAGGCTTTGAAACAAACTTGAAACCAAAAGCTGAGCGCAAAACTCTCCAATTTACACCTCTACGTCTGGATACTCTGGTGTCACGTTTGCTAATCTCTCGATTAGTTCTCGTGATATTTTTGGACTCTCTTGAGATTCTTGGGACAAGCATGTGTAGTTTTGTGAGTAAGAATGAAACACAACAGCACTTTCTGATGTCACAGCCATCATTATTCGTGGTACATACTTAGTTTTTTGCTGTCGCAACAACCCAGTCGTCGTCGTCATAGTAGTAGTAGTAGTATTTGCTCTAATACCATTGGAAATAAATAGTAGTAATAATAATAGTAGTAATAGTAGTAGTAGCAGTAGTAGTAGTAGCAGTAGTAGTAGCAGTAGTAGCAGTAGTAGCAGTAGTAGTAGTAGTAGTAGTAGTAGTACTAGTAGTAATAGTAGTAGTAATAGTAGTAGTAATAGTAGTAGTAGTAGTAGTAGTAGTAGTAGTAGTAGTANTTTTCTTCTTCTAAGATGCCTCTCCAGAACAGTTCTTTGTTCGATGGATGTTCTACTTTTTTCTTCTTTACCAAGGGACCTATAGGATTTCTTCTGATCCTTATTAAACAACCTATTTCGAATGTATTGCTTACTTCTCTTCTCATACCTCCGTAATCGCTAAGCTTCGGCTTGAATCTTCATTTTAAGATTTTCCCTTATTGCTTCGATATCTTCCTTCGTTTTCATGTTATATCTTTTCTTAATTACGCTTCTTTTCTTCGACTTTTTCTGACGGCTATCTTATGTAAATATCTCTATTAGCAACGGCAGTTCCTCTCTTATCTTATCTGTCTGTTTCTCTATTGTAATTCGTCATTTAGGTTTTGAATGCGATGTTTCACATTTTCGTTGTTTTGGTGTCTTGCCAGCTTTCTTAGAGAGCACCAGGCTGTTGCATACAACATATGCTTAATTTAATTAAGTGATTCTTCTTGTATATTCTTTTCTAACAATGACTTTTTTTCTCAATTGATGATTTCAGCTTTTTAGTAAGAAGCAGCTTCAGTAACGGTGGTCTATCCTCAACACTGATACTTTCGAGATCTGAATACTTGTTAAGCATGTCTCTTGATAGTTCACTTGTTTCATTTGTTTCTGCGTCATCATTTTCGCTTTTCTCTAACTGTATTTCTCTTTCGCTCTGTTCACCCTGTCCTAATATTTCATTTTCATTACAATTATGTGTGTGTATATGTGTGTGTCTAGTGAATTTATTGCTCTTTGTGTGTTTTTATTTGGTCTATCTCAACTACTGTTAGCTCTTTGTTGTTTTCGGTGTATCGTTTTTGACTGACTATCTTGTTTGCATCCATATTTGATCTAACATCCAGGTTTCTTTGACGCCAAATACTTTATGTCTCCTTCGTTGTCCTGTCTTTTGTAGGTTCTGCTTGAGTCTGGTAATGTCATAGCATTACGTCTTTGCATTCCTCTCGTGTCCATTTGTGTCTTTTAGCTTTAATTTGTTGGTCGCAAATAGGACTTGTCGCTGTAGACGGGCTCTGTTGAGAATATCTCCCAGAAAAGTTATTATCTACAGTTTCTTGGGGTGGGAGATCAATAGTTGACTTTTTGACCTTGATGCACTCCTTGTTGACCTGCATAACGAGCGATGTGGTATGAAACCTTTTTTTCAGGGAGAGCTGACAGGTGCTATACCTTGCTCAATGGTGCTGTGGAACTTTGGATTAGGGGTAGGGTAGTTCAATTCCCTAACGTCCCGAATGTCTCGTATATCCTATTATTATTATTATTATTATTATTATTATTGAAAATGTTACACACAGATGAGTTAACATTTGGAATTAATGTTCAAGATATCGAGTCACACCTAGTTTCCTTAGATATCAAGAATGATTCTCACTGTACCCAGTAGAGTTGATTTTTGGATTAGCCCAATTCTTGCTCCACGTATTTCCTTCCTTCAGGAACTGTTGAAGTCTTGTTGTTACAATGCCAAAGGCAAAGGTGACATTTGGGATGACCTTGGTTGATACATACCATATCTTTTTTATTTCTCTGAAGAGATCTTGATACAGTATGATTTGTTCCTGTTTCTTGTTTCATATATTCACTTCAGCTGGTATGAGTACATCCATTTTGACCATTTCATTTGAATTCATGTCCACTATTATAATATCTGGCCTTCTTGCATGAATTTCGAGATCCGTCTGTTCTGTAAAATCCCATAATATTTTATTAAAGTGTTGACTTTTCTAAGTGGAACTGACTGTAGGCTTTGAAACAAACTTGAAACCAAAAGCTGAGCGCAAAACTCTCCAATTTACACCTCTAAGTCTGGATACTCTGGTGTCACGTTTGCTAATCTCTCGATTAGTTCTCTTGATATTTTTGGACTCTCTTGAGATTCTTGGGACAAACATGTGTAGTTCTGTGAGTAAGAATGAAACACAGCAGCACTTTCTGATGTCACAGCCATCATTATTCGTGGTACATACTTAGTTTTTTTCTGTCGCAACAACCAGTCGTCGTCGTCATAGTAGTAGTAGTAGTATTTGCTCTAATACCATTGGAAATAAATAGTAATAGTAGTAGTAGCAGTAGTAGTAGTAGTAGCAGTAGTAGCATTAGTAGTAGTAGTAGTATTAACATCAGCAGGTAGTGGAAGAAGTCAATGGGTAAAATCGCGTAAGGAATTGAATATTCCTGATGTCTTGGGTGCTTTACGTAGGTGGACGACTGGTTCTTAATATGAAAGGCATTATGGATGCAAGAACTCTGACACCTTTGTCGTAGGTGATTTCTGTAGCAGCTCACTGTACCAAATCTTCTTCGTTCCGACAATTTGGAATAATGTACCCCAGAGTATATACGCGAGAGAGAGAGAGAGAGAGAGAGAGAGAGAGAGAGAGAGTGTGTGTGTGTGTGTGTGTGTGTGTATGTGTGTGTATGTGTGTGGTTTGAATTGCAATGGAGAAGAGCAATCGTCAAGTCCTTGAAGGATGAAGGAACAGAAGATATCTTTCTTAAGGTAGCTCCTTGCTGCGTCCACATTTACTAAATCTAGCTTGTCCATCATATATTGTTGTTTAGCAGATGTTTTTTGCACAATGCTGAAATTTAAAGGTTATACGTTACTTTTCACACACCCTCCTTCCCCTTTACNCATTATGGATGCAAGAACTCTGACACCTTTGTCGTAGGTGATTTCTGTAGCAGCTCACTGTACCAAATCTTCTTCGTTCCGACAATTTGGAATAAGGTACCCCAGAGTATATACGCGCGCGCGCGCGCGAGAGAGAGAGAGAGAGAGAGAGAGAGAGAGAGAGAGAGAGAGAGAGAGAGTGTGTGTGTGTGTGTCTGTGGTTTTTATTGCAATGAAGAAGAGCAATCGTCAAGTCCTTGAAGGATGAGGGAACAGAAGATACCTTTCTTAAGGTAGCTCCTTGCTGCGTCCACATTTACTAAATCTAGCTTGTCCATCATATATTGTTGTTTAGCAGATGTTTTTTGCACAATGCTGAAATTTAAAGGTTATACGTTACTTTTCACACACCCTCCTTCCCCTTTACAAATTAAACGTCTATATCGTATCTCGCGTCACAATTGAACTGCTCTCACCAAAACAAGCATACTTCACCTTTTTCATGAAACATCAACACAATCAAATATCTGATAACAGTTGTATTTCAATCAGTGCTGCCATCCTACGTATATTTTACAAACATATCTGAGATCATTTTTCATTTATTGAGCATAAATGTATTCCTGTCTATTCCTTCTCGGCGTACTACCAACACGACCTTTTATTTTAACCAACTCTTCAAATGACACAGTATCCAAAACTGGTGTTGGTATTCTCACCGATCTTTCCTTTTTAAAAGTTGTACAATTTTTATTCTATTTGTGGTCGATTATTTAATTTCACTTTTAAACTTAATGACTCTTTTCAGTCTATTCATGATACTGATCATTTTTCAAGTGACTTCGACTCAGAGCTTATTTTAGCAAATGACCTGTAAAAACACAACTAACTGAAATGTGGTTTTTTTTTAATTTATTCTTAAACCACTTTTTAAAAGGTACTTCCTTCTGGTAAACATTCAGTCATTGATCACTAAACTACCTTGACACCTGTTGACGACATATGTGCTTAATGAAAGTAACAAACGTATCAACTGTTTTAATCCCTCCGTTCATCTCAATTAGATGTTGTGTCCCTCTGTAGCTTACTCTGAAATAATCATGGAACTTCACAACAGAGGTGGGTTTACTGTTGTTTGAAAGATGATCTCAAACGAATTCATGACAGACGTGTCTTCTTTGCCTGAGAAGGTTTGACGACGTTTTCTCCACCACTAATCAACTCTCATCTTTCCACTTCCAAATTGTACTTCCTATCTAATATCTACAAAGCAGACAATCGAAGATGACTGATTCTTTTTGCTTGGTCTTGCCCCAGAGAGCACTTTCTCACCCTGTGTTATAATGACTATGTATTGATAATTCTAAAGGAATACCATTCTACCAGAAAAATATCTCTAAATTTCTACTTTTCTTTGTTGATTATTGGTAAATGCAATTGTTGTACACTTGTCTTGTTTATCGAAAAGCAATCTACCGTTTTACACCGATAAAGATGAAGAAAACATGTGTTTGGAAAATTGCCAAAGTACATTATATAAATGTTTAACTATGACCTATGTAAAAGGGTTTGTTTTGATCTTGGGGCAAACGATATTGTGACACTGTAGAGGTACGACTCATGAACTGGTTTGATTTTCAATAGTTGTATATTAACTGTTAATGTACTAACGTTGATTCCCAAGTACCCGACACAGCACGAAAAGGCCAGAAACATAGTTCTTTTTACAATAGAAATCATAATAATAATAATTGGTTGTTTTTTACTTCTTTCTACCGCCTTTTGATCTCTTTGTGATTCTTGATCAACGTTTTGAACTTTTCAGCAAATTCATTTGATACTCCACTGATCGTGAAAACAACAGATTGGACCTAAAACATCTGGAGCATTGCCCATCGAAAATAACATTCAGGGAATGGTTCCTAAAAAGTTGTTTCTCTTTCCTCTTCGGAACTCCAACAAACAGATCGGTTCACTTTTACAACTATCTAACTTATCTGTGATATACCGATGTACGTATGGTTTTATATTTACAGGTTCTAATATATTTAATGGATCTGGTCAGTTTTTAAGCAGTGTATTGGAGCATAAATTTTCGTTTCCAGACACAACCGAGCATTACAATTCTTCAGATCTGCCCACCCACCCACCCTCACTCTCCACGAGCTACTGTCACGACACAGACATGACACCTCTTTTTGTACTTGGTGGAATAACAGTTTCGGAACACAGTACTATCATAGTACATTTACTAAAGAACAGTATATACTCTGCAACTATGAAAGAAAGAAAGTGCAAAGTATTCTGGAATGGAGTTATGTAGGTATTTTGATATACCTTGCCAGCAAACTATCATCTTAGGGGATTATTCAGAGCATACTTATCGTCTCTAAAAAGACCGCAGCGTTTATTAAAGTTCCAAGGACATTTTGGGGGCCTTAGAGGGGGCATATATTTCAAACCAAACATAATTTTGTAACAAATAAAAAATAAGTACAATAATCCCAGTTCATTATATTTCCACATTTCTTACTCGATGATTTTATCCAAAATATGAAATGGCTCAGTTGGATCTCATTTATCAGAATCTGCAGGTTCAAAAGGTTTTTTTTCAAAAAGGATTGAGAAAGTTGTTCTTACAACAAAGAAAATCCACTTGAATAGGGTGTCTCCTCTTAGAAACAATGAATTTAATTTTCTTTGCTACTATTAAAAATATCCTTTTTATTGATGAAAAATTAAGGAATAAACTGGACAGGTATACGTCATTTTGCATCTTCTCAATTTCTTTCTGATAAACATCGCTTTACATACTGGGGCATTTATTGGAACCCGGTATTTACTTGAGGGAAGAATTTACAAGATACCAGGCGTTAATCAGAGAAAATAAGGTATGCTGGGAGAATTCATCTAGCACCATGCAGATTAAGAGGTGTCATCCAAAGAAGCCGAGACGAATCACCCACCACTATGTTGTCTCCAACAAAAGTCAAGGTGAGATAAATTGAACTAAATGGGTCAAGAAACCTGCCTGTTTCATTTCTGAAATATTTAAAGGATCTGAAGGCATATTCGTGCCATTTGAACACTGCAGCAGCACTGCTTCTGTTAAGGGATGCTAGATTCAGATGAAACGTCTATTTGACGAAATATGGAAGATGATATTGACTAAACATATCTTGAAATATCCATACGTATTTCTAAAATCGAATACGTTTCAAATACATTGGAGACCTGCATTTCCTTCCTCATTTCACCACCTGCTTTTCTTCTCCGTTTTTCTGTAAGCAGTCGAGATAAAAAGAGAGTATAAGTAAAAGAGGTGTGAAGCCTAGTAAGTCAAGTCAAGCAGAGATGATGATGGAGGTAGCTTTGTCACACTCAGAGGAGCAGGAAGACCCCACAACTTTGTTCTACACTGAAAAATGTTTGAATCAGAAGGAGAAACTAGGGTTGGAAATACCTTGACCTCTTTCTTACATTTGATGATTTTCTTTTCAATCTTTTCTAAGTTAAAGCTAGCTTTCGTAAATCTGACAGAAGAATGTCCAAATGTCGACGTCTTCATATATTGAAATAACTAAACTCGACTAGAACAGAGGCACTCAACAATATCACACTTCACAGGCACCAGAGACACCACAGTCACCACAATTTGAAAATACAAAATCGAAAATGCTACCACAAGTGCTTTCTCAAACCACTTTTGCTAAATATTGTTCGTCCGACCTTAAATTAATCTGGCATCACTGATATAAGTCAAAAGAAACATATCGTAAAATCAGAGTTATTACGACCTGAGAAAAAGAAAAAGAGAGAAAAAGAGAAAGAGAGGAACACCATTAGGGGCATAGAAAGAGATTGTAGAAGAGGGAATGACTGCAATGGTGAAGACCTGGAACAAACTCAGCTGACTCGCGGCGCCAAAGTAAGCGCAGTAAGTGCAAACTATACAACAACACTTCAACTATTTGTATTCATCAATATTATCAAAACAAAGAGTTGATATTTGTTGTTAAGACATTTTTTGACTAGATTAGAAGTTCTATATTTACTTTGAACCTTTTCTATAGAAACTGTTTGTTTTCAATAATGAGGCGTCTCTTTCGATGGAAAGGATTCATTGAAATGCCAGTAAAATATGAAGTCTTGAAAAAGTGGATCTAATTTTGACACTTGGAAACACAGCCAATCGAAAATATCTCATTGGCCTTGTCACTTCAAAAATAAAGAAAAGCTAACATTCAAAAGATTTGAATGAGGTACATAAATAATTCAAACTTTGTATGTGTATGCAATTCATTGAGGAGCATGTGGTAACACAGTTGATAGATTCTGAAAATTTAAGGAAGTATATAACACCATAAATGAGAAAAAGATTCTTTTTCTTTGTGTGAAACATTCTTTTGGAAAAGATTAAATAAAAAAATGATAATGCAGGTAAAGGTGCCTCTTTTATTCTGTTCAAAGTCTATTTCTGGTAACATCTTAATTCTCAAGGATGTTTTTGTCAAGTTAAAAAAAACCCAACTTGTGATGATACATTTTGCTTATCTTATTTTGTGGTGTGGTGATGACAACTCCCATCCACCGGCTCCCCAGGTTGCGGATCGGGGAAAGGCCTCTAGATATAGAGGTGAGCTGCGAATATGGTGAATAAGCAGTGCCGGACAAAATCCCGGGCTGCCCTTTGGCAAGGCATAGTACCCGGTTGCCACCCTGCCTAGGGTTACAGGTGAAGCCGCGGGATGCAGCGTGGTGGATGTACAATTTCAGCGGAAGAATCAACTTGATCAACGGTGAATTGTATTCGATGCTGAGCGGATGAGCCACAATCACACGGTCAACGGTCAGGATCAACCAGTTCAGTCAGAGAACACTGCTACAACATGTGGAGTTGCGCCCCGTGTTGTAAAGAGCAATTGAAACCCAAATATGAAGACAAAACAAAACAGCACCAGGGTTAAAGCCCCTGCTAACACCCTCCCCGAAACTCCTGCTACTCCTTGTAACCCGAGGACAAATGATGGTGCCTCCTCAAACCCGAAAGGAAGGGAAACACCGGAAAATAGCAAGAACAAAGGGAACCCACTGCTCAGATGCA
>RDPX01000217.1:390669-420454 GCA_003991215.1 Morbakka virulenta
ACTGTTTTTTATCAAACATGAAATACTATCACGTTATTTTTGGTGTACAGTAAATATGTCCTTGAAAAATAGTTCTAAAGAGACTGTTTTTTATCAAACAATAAATACTATCAAGTTATTTATGGTGTACAGTAAATATGTCCTTGAAAAACAGTTCTAAAGAGACTGTTTTTTATCAAACAATAAATACTATCAAGTTATTTATGGTGTACAGTAAATATGTCCTTGAAAAACAGTTCTAAAGAGACTGTTTTTTATCAAACAATAAATACTATCAAGTTATTTATGGTGTGAAAAAATCAAAAGGAATGCTTGCTTTGTTATTGTTTAAATGCGATCTTGACATGCCAATGAAGATATTTCTTTAAGTCGGCTATCTACCCAATTATTGTCCTATTATTTCTCAAATAGACTCTTCTACGAATAAAATCCCAAAATGTTTATTAAGCTTTGAGATGAATCTACAGTAAAGGGTACATATATTTTGTATTAATATTGGATGGAAAAGACCATCGTTTAATCGTGAGAACTTAATGTGAATTTCCTTTTCAAGAATATTCCACTTGACGATGATATACTTAAGGATCTTCTGAAATCAAATTTTGAAACATTATTAATATTGTCAACGAAAAATACTGTATTTTTCTTTAAAGGAAATTACTGCTGATAAAAGGCGACGGCGACGCTATGGTCTCCCCCTTGGAGCCCGCATTGGCCAACGCTTTCTCATACCATCACGAGACAAAATGGCTTGAGGAGTACCCATTATCCTTCATTCTGATTTTCTTCACCCGGTACGTCGAGACCATTTTGGTTCCTCTACTCTCTAAGGAGCACATCGCTTTTCTAGTGCAATAATTGTCATAACAACACCCAAACGTTTTGTCTCGCTTATTAGGAAGAAAATAAAAACATCCTTCCATTTTAGGATGGCGACGTCTATCGTGACACAGACAAGTTTCCTTTCACTGTTCACCAAGAAGACACATTTTCCGGACACTACACAAACTTTCTTTCTTTCATGCCGGATACATAAAGGAGAGGGTTACGCTTGCGCATTAACCTTATCCTATGGGTCCTTAAAAAATAGTCGAAATGCTTGAGAAAATATTCGCAATTAGTGGTTATCCTTCGAGGTTTGTGGATCGATGCATCTTCAACTTTTAAAAAAAAATATATAAAACATGAAGCCCCATTATCACTGTTTAAAAAAACCATGATTGTGGTACCGTTCTTGGATAAAAAAATTGAAAAGAAAGAATTATCTTATCCGCAGTTTTCCCAACCTCTGATCTTCTAATATCAAAGGCATTTACAAAATCTCTAACACACTTTCATCATATTTCGTATATGATGACCCCCAAATATAAGATCCCCAAATCTCTTATTTCGGGTGTGATTTATGAATACACATGCCCTTTGTACAACCGCAGCTACATTGGATCTACTAAGAATAACAGCAGAAACGTCTGGAGGAACATGGAGGAACATATCTCTGCTTTCACAGGAAATACCAGGTGGCATCTGGCACGGAATACTAAGCCCCTTCACAGAAAGGTTAAAATGCAACTTTTTACATAATTAAAACCAGAAGTCTAAAAACATACCACACCATTCGTCGCGTAGTCAAACAAAGGACGCGTCCCCCAAGGGGGACAACTCAGCTTGGGATCGCAAAAGGTGCGACTGAAACGAGCTCAATTAATAAAGAAAACTTTGATGGTCACCAAGCACAGGGAAACCTACTAGCTGGCCCATCTAGAGCAATACTACCATAGAAAAAAGCAAAAGAAAATAGACAACGTTGGAATAGAGAGAATTATGTAGTTATGTATGCTTTTTATATGCCTTTAGAAAAATCGACGGAATCGCACACAGAAGATACTTTTAATTTATGGAAAAACGGTAATCCAAATGTTAGGTCTAATTTGGATGCAAGTAAAATGGCAAATGTAAGCAGAGATATATTTGAAAATATGAGATTAACTGAGTTTGAACTGAGATATATTCAGAATAAGAGAAGAGAGGATGTGTAAGAGAAGATTACAAGATCTGTTGAAGAGGTGCCCAGAAAAAAAAGAGAGAGTGAAACTAAAGGATTAGATGATATCCCTATTGATCAACCGTCTGATGAAGAAACTGAGCAAAGAGCTTGTAGAAACAGTGATATTCGATATGACAATAGATCTGTGGATAGCAGAGAGGTTTGTTTTGAACCAGTAATAAATCAATGGAAAATGGTTAATAATACGGAATTTTTACAATTTAAAGATGAAATAATTGCAAATATTGATAAGTTTGAATCTGTCAGTATGGAAGAGAGAGAAAATCTGATCAAAGTCAAGATTAAGAAAGCACGAGAGAAATACTTAGTGATATCAAACTTGGCCATAGCAGAGTTTTCCAGGCAAGTTGAACTGAAAATAGCAGAATTTAACTAAATTTACTATGCTTGCACAAAGACAATTGAATGAGGAAAAACTTGGCATCAAACCGGCGCCTTCTGAGATGAGTAACCAGCGTAAGACACCAAAGTGGGAACGTGATATTGAGAAGGAAATTGACTAATGCACAGCCGAAATTGAACTAATACTAAGCGAAATAGAAAACGGAAAAGACACCAAAGCAAGGAAACTTTGCAAAATGATAAGAAAGTTTAGAATACAAAACATATCAGACATCACATATGAAAGAAGAGCCGAAATAAAGAATGCAAATGAAAGCGCAAAAGACTAAGGGTACGATACGAGAAATGCAATATTTTCTACCGGCAAAATAAAGATCTTTCAAAGAGATGCCAAAAAGTTTTATGGAGAAATAATTAAATGTCAAGTAACAGTTAAAGAAGTACCATCTAAGGAAAGTATTGAAGGATTTTGGGAAGGTTTATTGGAAAAAGAAGAAAATTTTAATAAGTCGGCAAGTTGAATAGAGAATACTGAAAAAGTAAATGAAATCGTACACGAGCAGGTATGGGAAGCTATCTAAGTAGTGGAATTCGAGTTCGCATTGGCCTTTCCCCAGAAACGGAAATCACCCGGAGTTGATAAAGTCTTAAATTTCTGGTTAAATGCGTTGTCCCCGTTTCATTCAACATTCACAGGACTGCTTAACGATATTGTATAAAACCCTGACCAAACAACGGCTGGGTGGTTAAGTAAAGGAATAACATACCTCCTAGCTTAAAATAAATCAACTAGCGGATCCACAAAACTACCGGCTTATTGCGTGTTCGACCACATACAAGCTATTAACATAAGTTTTGATTGACAGGACGTATTTACATCTTCAACAAAATAGGCTTTTCCCTCTCAAACAGAAAGTGTGTGGGCGCTGGTGTTGTGGTTGCAGAGACCAATTGTTGATCAACAAAATGATACTTAAAAACTGTAAGAAAAGGAAGAAGTACATGAGCTTTGCTTGGATCGAGTACAAAAGAGCTTTTGACAGCATTCCACATGAGTGGATATTATAATCTTAAGAGCTGTATAAGTTATCACATGGGTAATTAGTTTTCTGAAATAAAACATGGAAATAAAAAAGACAGGTCAATTACATTCTTTGCAGAAGGGAACAATTGATGGAAGTGACAGATTGTAAAGTAGTATATAGCGAGTGTGTAATAACCTTACATAGACCCGTTCTGTGCACTATCAGAATGCTGCTGACAACAAAGAGAACGAGAAAGAAGCTGGCTAAGATAAGGTGGTGGAAGCTGGATGAATTTGCGCACAGTTCAAATTCGATTAGGAAAGAAAGCTGTGAGTGGAAATGCCTGTCTACTGGGAAACAATAGCAGGAGCCATTAGGTGAGTGGCAGAAGCAGTGCTCTGGAAAAGTACAGGAGGGAAGAATAAGGATAAAGGAACTCGTTGGTAGTCGGAAGAGATTCAGAATGCTGCTCAGAGAAAAGGGAAATCTTACAAATCTTGGTACAAGGAACAGGGATGAGAACCTGAAAGCAAAGTGAGAAGAAAAAGCAGCTTTAGTCAATGCCAAAAAGGAAATATATGAAGATATGTGTAGTTATCTAGACAGTGTAGAGGGGCAAAAGAGAATCTACAGTAATCCTATTTTGCCCCTCCAGCGAGTCCACGAGCAGAATGTTCCAAGAATAAGCAAAGAGGAAGTGAATAAAGGAATAACATGATGAGGAATGGAAAGGGAGTAGAAACTGATGAGATACCAATCGAAGTCTGGAAAGTTGTAGGAGAGAAAGAACTGGAGTTTCTTGTAACGCTGTTCACTAAATTCTAAAGACTGGAAAGATGCCAAACGAGTGAAGTGGAAGCACCCTCGTTCCCATATTCAAGAACAAAGGAGACATTTAAGACTGTGCAAATCATCGAGACATCAAGTTCCTTGGTCACATGAAGCTTTACTGTATCTTCTTCGACCTGGAAAAGGGCTACGACAGAGTGCCAAGGGAAGAGCTGTGGTGCTGTCTCAGGAGCAAGGGAGTGAAGTAGAAGTATATTAGGGCAATACGAGAGGTGTATGTGGATGGTAAGACCGTAATACTTAGTGCTGTAGGAAAGACAGCACCATTCAAAGTCAAAGTGGGGCTACACCAACGCTCTGCACTGAGCCCAGTCTTATTTCTCATAGTTATGGACCAGCTAACTGACAGAGTAGGAAGGGACTCCCGTTTCAACATGATATTTGCTGACAATGTAGTGCTTGTCAATGAAGAAAAGGATGAGGCTGGACGAGAACTGGAGTGCTGGAAGGACCAACTCAAAAGGAGGTGATAGAGGATCAGCAGATCAAAGATAGAATATTTGTGTGTGAACAAGAAGATAGATCCACCGGCAATAAAAATCGATGGTGTAGACGTACCCGACATTGAGGAGTTCACATTTCTGGGCTCAACCATCCGAAAAGACAGAAGAAGTGAGAAGGAGGTCAAGAAGTGGATTCAAACTAAATGGGGCAACTGGAGGAAGGCAATGGGTGTGTTATGCAACAAGCACATACCAAAGAAACGTGAAGGCAAGGTATGCAAGACCATGTTACGACCTGCAATCTTATACGGAATAGAAATAGTGCTGCTAACCAAAAGTCAAGAAAGCTAGTTCAACGTAGCAGAGATGAAAATGCTGCGCTGGTTATCTGGTATGATTAAATTGCGTCGTGTTAGAAATGAAGAAGTAAGAAGGGCTGGTGTCGGGCAAGCTTCTAAGACGTTGCAAGAGGTACGGTTGAGGTGGTATGGTCATGAAGAAAGGAGAGATGAAGAGTATGTAGGAAAGAAATGTATGAGAATGAACCTGCCAGGACTAAGGGAAAGGGGAAGACCGAAGCGCAGGTGGACCGACAACATCAAGGATGTTATTACAGCAAAAGTACAACAGCACAATTTGTACAGAGAGATTCTCTTAAACAATATAGCCAGCATGAGCCTCTCAACATTAGAGGAACAAATATTAAAATATTGAGATAGACTGATAACACAGTGTTAGAACTAAAAAGTGAAACCAAAGTGCAAGATACAATAGACAAAGTTAATGAAGCTGGAAAGTATTTCAATAAGAATATAAAGCAAAGGACACAAAAGCAATGATCACAACTAAAGATGAAATGAAAGCTACAGTGTTTGTCGCAGTAGATTAAAATGTGATTGAACAGGAAGAGAAATTCCAATATCTGTGACAAATAGTAACAAGCGATAGGAAATGTAACACTGATATACAACGGAGTCTCAACATCAAAGACAATCGAGTTAGCAATGAGAAAGGCTAACGTAAATCCCCTGTGTTCTCTATATTTTTATGTATGGTTTCAAAATAAAGACAAAGTCAAAATCATTAGTTGGAATTATTTGAAATATGTTGCTACAGAGAAATGTTAAGGATACTATATGTGTAAGAGCTTTATCATGTCATGAGTCGTAAGCTTTTTCCGAGCTATGTTTCGAGAGATACTTCTCCCATCGTCAGGCTACTGTAGCCTGACGCTGGGTTCAAGTTCATCCCCGCAGGGCTTCAAAGATTAGATGCTGTGCGATTGGGGATGGGGGAATGGAATGATAGCTGTGAGTGGCTGTGGGAGTGCCTTCACTGTTGTTGTTGTTGTTGTTGTATGATTTTAACTTGCGAGTGAGGAGCATGTAACCGCACGTTTAGCAATGTTTGGATTTTTACCGCTTTATAAGTTCATTATTGGTATTATTATTATCATTATTATTACTACTATCATCATCCTTATTATTATCATTATTATTATTATTATTGTTGTTGTTATTGTGGGAGTGTTTTTTCTGTTTGGTTTTACTATTTTGTCTTGATGGACAGTGCATTGACCAAGTATGGTGTGTTGACATTTTAATATTTTTATTCCCTGAGGCTGTTGTTTGTCGCTGCGATTCCTTGCATTCTTTTATTGTTACAGTTCCCTGAAATACTTGAAAAAGACTGTCTTCTAATGGTGATATCGCCAATGCCCCTACTTGGCAGTGATGTATTCATTCATTTAATTATGGTTTACTTCTTCATTTAACCCAGGGTGATATGATGGTGCTAGTTCCCCCCCCCCTAATATTGATGAGCCATGGAATTTCAGATCAATTTGATTCTTTCAGAGGTTTCATTTTCTTTTTTGTTAGTGTGAGTTTTTTGCTTTTTTTTGAAAAAATTTCTCCCTTCTTTATTGGTAACCTATTTTAAGACCATGGCTAGTGTATATCTGTCATGAAGTAAGTATGTATGCTCATAGGTGGTACATGCATTGCCTCCTTTACAGTTTTTAACATTTGTTTACATATTTATTCAGTTATCCTTCAACCTGGAGTGATCTGGTATTTTGTTGTTCTTGTTTTCAATTGTTGGTCTGATTCCTTGAATTCTTTTATGCCAAGATGGGTGAAACTTTTTATTGTAATAGCTCATACAGAGGGTGATCTGAAAGTTTGAGATTTTTTTTTCATTGTTATTATTTTGTGTGTATGTGTGTGATAAATTGATGAATTAACTTTCATCTGTTGACTGTGAGTCCTAATTTCAGAGTATTGTGTTATCAGAGTATGATTCATTCCTTTTATCACTGATTCCTTGTATTCTATTTGGGCAACATGGGTGAAACTTTTTATGCTAATATCCCATACAACGCTAGTACATGTAGCTCATACAAAGGGTGATCGGATAGTTGATCTGATGGTTTGAGATTTTTTTTTCATTTATTATTTTATGTGTGTGTGTGTGTGTGTGGTAAATTGATGTGTCATGAACTTCTGTCTGTTTACTGTGAGTCCAATTCTATTATTACTGCACCTTCCTCAGATAGATGTGATTAAAGTCCTAAGTTCAGAGTATTGTGTTGTCAGAGTATGATTCATTTCTTTTCTCACTGATGCTGTCGGCATGCAATTTCCAGAGATAGATGAAATTGAATTTTGAGTTCTGGAATCATATATTTTGCAACACTCTGGGATCAAAAGAGGGATTTATTGATTGTATTTTCACAGAAATCACTATACACACACTGAGCATAATGAAAACTATACATTTACTGAACATATGTGCAATACATAGATATCGTTTTCATCCAATTTTGCTGACTTGCGCCGTCGTCCGTACTAAAACACTTTGTTGTGCTCCAATACACATAATCTCAGCTGAGAGTACACTTAAGTCTCTGCAGGGGTTGACGTCCTTACTTGAAGTAAGGACATTTGATAAAAAGAGATTTACCGGGCAAGATGAGATCGAGACATGCCCAGACTTGTCCTGATTGCAGATAAGTTGTCTTTTAACATCATTTTGTTGACAATAGCCTTAATCAAGTCTTGCCCAAGGTTGTTTAACTTTTTTTTGCTAATGGGGAGTCAGTCTGACATTATCTTTTCAGTTCAAAAATAGCCTTACAGAGGGTTGTCGAGACATGTCTAGAATCCTCAAACTGTTGAGCCTTATTTTCTTATGAACCTGAGGAGTGTAAAAGGACCATCTTCAGAAGGTCAGGTTTTAACATTCAAACTTGGTAGGAATGGACTGAGTGAAAGAGGACGTATCAATGGCCTTGATGGACCTTGTTTACTTTATTTCAATGTACTATTGGATACGTGATATCTGACAGTGTATGTGCAGTCCCCCTAAATATATAGACACCTATCAAACTCATTGTTTGGAGCGAAAAGGTTCTCCATTAGGATATGGTGCAAAACTTTACATGAAAAACACTACTACCACCAAGAGCTGACAACATGGCTAATTCCAAAATTATTAAAAATCATTCATGAAGGCTTTTGATTGATCATGAAAATGACAGCTCTGTTAACATTTTTCATAACATCCTCCTTTCAGCAGAAATTTTGCATTGGTGTGGCATCAAATATGTAGCAGATAAGATCATTTTCAAAATTCCTCAATCCTATCAATACCATTACATTCGTTCTAATCTCCCTTTAACCTGTTTTCATTTCTCTTATTGACGTATTTCCATGCTGTTAAGTCATTCGCACGATTTTTTTGTAGTAAGCCTTTTTAAGCGATCTTGTAAAACGTTTTTTGAAAATGGCTTTGTACTTAATGAAAAATTTGTAGACTCTGTTACGTAGAAATGACATGAACATCTTGTGAGTAACAGGTCCTAACCTTATAGGTTCGAACTTTTCATATAGACTGGGGCGTCTTTCTTCTGGATCAAAATAGTAGCAGCTTGCTTCCAAGCGGTAGGGTAGATTTTCGATTGTATAACTCCTCCACACAATGACGTAATGGAAATTCTAAGGGAAGGACATCTCTTAAACGATATGGTGGATATTTGATCCAGAGGACCTGACGTCTTCATATGCTTTATGATTTTGGTAATTTCACCACCATACGATGCTTTGTATTTCGTTTCTGGCCTTGAAAGAGAATGCATCCAGTTAGGTATGATAAATACTTTAAGGGATTCGCACATGTAAGAACATTGCAGAGATATTCAGCAAAACATCTTTTATTGAATGTCAGAAGAGATTCTAAACTACAATTTTTGTGTTTCCCTAAGGGCTTTTACTAATTTCATATTAATTATCCATGGAGGCAATAATGTCGGTGTTTTTTTTCTGATTTCTGCTCGCTATGGTTTTGAAACATACTTAGTAGTTGTGAACGGTGCACTGATTGATTTCTTTTGAGATTTTTTAATCGTCTTTTAATTCTTTTTTATTGAACAATTTTAATTTCTCACGTGATGCCAATCTGTTGTTTTTTTCTGTCATTCTTTTTGGATTGCTGTACATCGACTTTGTAATATTCGTTATTCCTTGATTATTAATATACAAAATGTAGTACACAAAAACCCACGTTTCTATTACGAAAGCTTCGATATAGCTACAAGTTGATGAGTAATTTTCATCAAAAATTGGAAAAAAGTCCTTAGCTCAAAATCCTGCTGTGATAGACAAAAACTGAATTCATATTCGTAAGCAGCAGGCCAAATTTTATTAGAATTCGTTTAAAAACCCAGAAAAATCGTGTTGACCAGTGTTATTATCGGTATTTACAAGTATTTATACCTCTGAACTAATCGCTGCCGCAATCAATCAAAATATAGACGTTATCTGCATTCAAGAACATCGAATCTTTCACGAGGACTCTTCCATCATGTACCATGATTTCGATCGGAAATGGACCTTGATTACATCATCGGCAACAAAAAATTCTGTCAACAGTACAATAGGCGGTGTTGGAATCCTTGTAAGCACACGAGCTCTTCAATCACTTAACAACATTGAAAAGATCTCATCACGTATCATCATTGCTAGCTTCATTGGTAACCCATGCATGACAATAGTCTCCTGTTACAGCCCAACAAACATCACAGATGAACAAGAAGTGAACGATTTCTACGATGAACTTTCCCAGTGTGTTCGGTCGGTTCCCAAGCACAACGTCCTTATCATTGGTGGTGACTTGAATGCTCATCTGGGTAGAGACAAATCTCAACACAAATACTCTTTCCATGAAACAACAAACCGCAATGGCGAACTCCTCCATACGTTCTTGTTGGAGAACAAACTGATCTGCCTCAACACACGATTTCAAAAGAGAACTGGGAAAAGGTGGACCCATACGAATCCTAATGGTTCCAAAGCACAATTAGACTACCTTCTCATCAATAAGAAGTGGATAAACAGTTGTGGTAATTGCGAAGCTTACAACTCTTTTTGTGGAGTTTCGTCAGATCACAGAATCGTAAGTTGCAATCTAAGACTCAGTCTGCGCAAAAACAAGACAAAAAACACCACTAAACCTCCATACGATTGGTCCCTCCTAGCTAAAAACCAAGATGTCAAGGACGCATACACCATCGAACTCTACAATCGTTTCAATTCACTCCAAGAATCTGAAGAGAATCCATCATCTAACTTTACATATCAGAACTTCATTGAATCTCACCTTGCTGCTGCTGAAAAATGCATCCCTCATCGACCAAAATTGAAGCGCAAGGCACCCTGGGAAAATGACATTATTGAAGCTAAAAGAGATATTTTGAAAGATCTAACAAAACAAGCTGCAAAGTACCCTACTCGCCAACGCAATAGAGCCAAAGAGCAAGCTTTGAAGGAACTAAATCAAGCGTATCTGGAAGAACAGCAAAAGTACATTCAGGATCAGATCGACAAAATCAACAATTCTGTTATAAATCAACAATCCTCCCTGGCTTGGAAAACCATCAACTGTATTTCCGGTCGCAAAAAGTCACCAAAATCCAAACTGAAGGCAAAGACACAAGTAGAACGTTTAGAACTCTGGAAAAATCACTTTCAGAGCCTCCTTGGAAAAGAACCCACAGTAAACGATCTACCGATGACAAAAATCGTAGAAAATGATCTAGATATCGACGTAAACGACTTCACGATGGACGAGTTGGTGATAGCGTTGAAGAAAACCAAGAACAGAAAAGCTGCCGGCCTCGACGACATCCCACCAGAGGTCTGGAAAACCGGAAATTTTAACGACATCCTTCTTCAGTGCTGTAATTCGGTATACCACCAAAACTCAATTGACATTTGGAAAAAGGGCTGTATTTTACCTTTCCCTAAAAAAGGAGATCTTGGAGTCGCGAATAACTATAGAGGAATTACACTTACCACCATAGCGGCTAAGTTGTACAATACGATGTTATTGAATCGGATCCAACCCAAACTTGAACAGGTGTTACGCAAAAATCAAAATAGTTTCCGTAAAAACAGATCAACGACTGGACAAATCCTCACAGTAAGAAGAATACTTGAAGGTGTAAGAGCCAAAAACCTCGAAGCAGTTCTATTGTTTGTGGATTTCTCTAAAGCCTTTGACTCGGTGCACAGAGGAAAGATGGAAAATATCTTGAAGTCTTATGGTATTCCAAATCAAATCATTGATGCAATCATGATGCTGTACCATGGAACACAAGCTATTGTCAGATCTCCTGATGGTGACACCGACCCCTTTGATATTAGTGCTGGCGTACTCCAAGGCGACACTCTCGCCCCTTTTTTATTTATACTCTGCCTGGACTATGTGTTAAGGACGTCCATGGATCCTCATAAGGAACTAGGTTTCACACTCAAAAAGTCAAGAAGCAGACGACATCCTGCAATTACACTCACGGATGCGGATTACGCCGATGACATCGCACTTTTTGCAGACAACCCTGCTGACGCAGAAAGATTACTTCACCTGCTTGAAGTCTCCGCAGCCAACATTGGATTGCATGTGAACTCAAAAAAGACCGAGTATATGACTTTCAACATCAATGGTCACATCAAATCACTTAATCACACTCCCCTGAAAAAAGTTGAGGATTTCATTTATCTGGGCAGCAATATTGCATCATCCGAAAAAGATGTGGATGCTAGAATATCTAAAGCATGGGCAGCCCTAGATAAACTTACAACTATCTGGAAATCAAACTTACCAGACAAAATCAAACGCGACTTTTTTCGAGCCACTGTCGAATCTGTTTTGATCTATGGCGCCTCTACATGGACACTGACGAAAAGACTGCTCACACGTCTAGACGGCACATATACCAGAATGCTTCGTGTCGTTTTAAACATCTCCTGGCGTGAACACCCAACTAAACTGCGTCTTTATGGCAAGGTACCTTCACTGTCAAACATCATCATAAAATCCCGCATGCGATTCGCCGGTCACTCTTTCAGAAGCAAAGACGAACTAGTGAGTGAACTGATAACTTGGCAACCCACTCATGGAAAAGCCAATGTTGGAAGACCTCATAAGACCTATCATCAACAAATAGCAGAAGACGCTGGCTGCCACAACACTGATGAACTCGAGACAATGATGCAGGACAGAGATAGTTGGCGAGAAAGAATCAGATTGGTCCGGGTAAACAACCCGATCGTGATTGATTGATTGATACCGGATGTACACTTCTTTAAGTTAAAAACTACTTTTACTAATGTCTGTCGTGGTGTGGTTCTTCCCTGAGTCAATTAATTTTTAAGATTATAGTTTCTGTCCGTGTTTGATCTGTAATCCATTAAGTTGTTTATCTTCTTCATATGATCTGAACCCTTTCAAGTTTAAGATAAGAAAAACACTTGTAAATAAAATAATGTTGTGCAGCATATTTATATTTCGAAATCGCATTAAATACAAATATATTCAGAAGAGGTTATCATTTGACTGGTAATCTTCTTCATCGAGTCTCACGGCTGTCATCATCTCAAATCTTTTCTCCCCAGAAAGTAGCACAGGCCACTGCTGCGTCACTGGGATTGGCAAGGTCGTCGGCGGTGCACTTTGGAGCGAGGCTACAGGACATGAGGTGTGCCATGGTTTGCTCACTGCCGCAGTCACAGGTACTGGTGGGGCTCATGTTCCACGCTTTTAGAGAGGCCTTGCATCGGCCTTACTCAACTCGAAGTCTGTTGAGAGACTGGAAATTACACACACACACATACACACACACACACACACACACTGTAAATGCATGCTAATCCAGAAAAATCAATAAAACATTTTATTCCACAAGTCACGCGGAAAAGACAATCGGAATGGAAAGAAAAACAACAAGATACACAAGAAAACTAGATTGAATATTGTAATACTCAATATAGAAAATAGATTAATAATAATTAATATCTTTGTTATTTTATTATTTAAAGGATATACAAAATAACATTGAAGAACAGCAATTTTCTTTAGCGATTAAAATGATTTGACGTCAAAGAATCACTCTTTTTTGTCCTTCATTTTGTTCAACTTGGTTTGAGCTTTCCGTTCGGGCACAAACATCGATGAATAGCAAACAACTCTCCTCTATTGGATATACATTTTTTCTCTTAAAAGTTATTCAAGTTCCCCTTAGAGGTCATTGCACTTTTTTCCACTGTCCTGCTTTCTATCCCATTTTCCGATTAATAACTACTAAACTGTTCTCTGTTTTCTCCGTAAATGCTATTAGGAAATTTTTTTTTTCATTATTTTTACCATCATTCCTTCCCAATGAACCCCTCTTGATCTATTAATACAACTGACTTTTGATAGCCACTTACTATCTTAATTAGACCTTCAATTCAAATCTATTTAATATAACCTTCTTTGGGCTTCTAACAATTATTTCAGTATTTCCTAAACCGCTTCGCTGCTATTGTGAATATACCAACTCGAAATAGCTTTTTGTCATTTTCAAATATTTTATCTGCTGTCAATTCTAGTATCGTTTTTAATCGATCTATATCCATCTATCTTTAGTTTTCACTTTTATCTTGAACTCTATTTTTTCATCAAGGTAATAGATTGAATGGGGCAAATCTCAAGCAACCTAAACCACTTAATTATGACCCAAGAGGCAAATGACATTCCACGATTTGTACTAATATGCTGATTATATGTTTATTAGAAATGAAGATGTATGGAATGTATGGGGGGCATAGAAGATTAGCACCTTTGCCAACCATCAGCTGCATCTTCGGATGGATGGACGCATTGGTACCTTCTCCCTGTCCTCAACTCTCACTCATCGAAAGGATTAATATTAATTTAATAATATTGAAGTATTATTATTATCATTATTATTATTATTATTATTATTATTATTATTATTATTATTATTATTATTAAAGTCTATGCGTCCAAGTTCGTGCCCCTGGATAGCCTCTCTTTGTTGGGAGGTGAACCGAATATAGACAGTCCGGAAGTATTTCTGAGTTGTTGTTTGCGAATTCTCGTGTTGTTTCAATGAGTTTTCTGAAGAAAAAACCGACTGAAGGGGAACCTGGAAGTCGGAGGGTCTCTGACGACCCGCAGGAAAGAGTTCTTATTAGAACTGGGGAAGTTTCTAGGCCGGGGGCAAGTGAAAATGTTGAAAGTTCCAAGGATGGCAGTCGCACGGAGGAACCAATGGGTAGGAAGGGGTGGATAGGAGAGAAAAGAGGCAAGATGGGACGGACTGGTTTGTTCAAAAGCAAATGGAGCCATTTTGAAAGGAAAGTACTTTGGGAATGTTTCGTGAGGAGTGGTGGTCGAAGGGCAGATGGCTACATTGGGAAAGTTAAGGAGATGTGGGATGGGAGAGATGTCAGTGTGAGGAGTGTTGCTAGTCTTCTTTCGCAGCTAAAGCAAATTGAAGCCAATGGGTTGTTGTCAGTCGTAGAACGCGGCGAGATTGAAAGAATGGTCAGAGAGGAAGCTTTAGTTGAGGAAGAGTCCAGCGAAGGAGAAGTTGACTTTTGTATCAGGCCGGAGAGTGGTTTAGGTGAAATGGAGATAGAGAATGTCGTGGTAGCTAATGATGCTGAGGAAAGGGATTTAAGAGTAGTTATAGAGAGAGTAGATGTATGGAGAAGGGGTGACGATATGAGAGCGTTGAGTAACGATGAAAGTGGAGCCCTGGCATTGCTAAGAGAGGTGTACCATAGCGAGGATGTTGTTGAAGTACCAAGTTTGAAGGCTCAGGATGGTAGAAAAATAGGGGAGGAGGTGAAGCTTGTTGATGGATTGATGCACAATCTGGTAAGAGACAGTATGACTGTGACTGAGATTAATCGGTTACTGTATGCTGGATCATATGTGGTTGCATCCCGGTTAGGTGTGATGGGAAAAAACAAAACAGTTAGAAAGAAGAAGCCATGGTGGCAGAGGAGGTTGGAAAAGAGCATTGGCGAGTGGAGGAAAGATCTTGGACGAATTGAGGAGATAAAGCAAGGGAATAAGGTTCGTCAGGTTGTTCGTGATAGATTGAATAGGAAATATGAGCTTGTAGTGAAGGGAACGATGACAGTCAGCACAATGTTGAAGAACAAAATTTCTTCCGCTAGTGCTAAGATTAGACAGTTTGTTGGGAAAAGCCTTGCCAGGAGACAGAACAACCTTTTCAAGAACAATCAATGTCAACTCTACAAGGAGCTTAATGGCAATGGACATAAGATGGAATCCTCTGCTCCTAATGCAGATGAGGCAAGAGAGTTCTGGAGTATTATCTGGTCCGAGGAAAAGGAACACGACAAGGAAGCAAGTTGGTTGGGTGATGTGAGGGAAAAGTTTGCAGACGTAGAGAAACAAGAGGACATTATGGTGGCTCTGCAAGATGTTAAGGCAGGGATAAGAAAGATGGCAAACTGGAAAGCCCCTGGACCTGACTGGGTCAGAGGTTACTGGTTCAAAAAGTTCACCTCGCTACACTTGTCAATTGCAACAACTCTGCAGGAGTGTTTGACGTCAGGCGTGGTACCCGACTGGATGGTCAAGGGGAGGACAGTTTTAATTCAGAAAGATTCTGGAAAGGGGACAGCAGCTAGTAACTATAGGCCGATAGCTTGTCTACCATTGATGTGGAAGCTGCTCTCTGGAATCTTTGCTGAAAAGATCTACGGTCATCTTGTAAATAATAATCTTCTTCCTGAGGAACAGAAGGGATGCAGGAAGAAGTCACGTGGCACGAAAGATCAATTGATGATCGATAAGGCAATTTTGCACGAGGTCAGGGCTATGAAGAGAAACCTTAGCATGTGCTGGATTGATTACAAGAAGGCATATGATATGGTCCCTCACAGTTGGATTTTGGAGATGCTGGACATGGTTGGAGTTGCAGAGAATGTGCGGAGTTTGCTGAAAGGAAGTATGGCTGAATGGAAGACAGTACTGACGGCTAATAATGAGGTGCTTGGTGAAGTTAACATCAATCGGGGAATATTCCAAGGTGACTCCCTTTCCCCTTTGATCTTTGTTATTGCAATGATCCCGCTGAGTATTTTACTCAACAGAGAGAAGCTTGGATATTTCTTCGGTCACGGTAGGGTGTTGGTCAATCATTTATTGTTTATGGACGACTTGAAGCTATTTGGACGGAGTAAACGTGAGTTGGAGGCATTGGTCGAGGTGGTGAGGGTTTACTCTAGGGACATTGGGATGGAGTTTGGGTTAGATAAGTGTGCTGTTTTGGAAATTAGACGAGGTGAAAGGGCTGAATGTGAGGGAATCGAGCTACCGAGTGGGGAGTTGATGAAGGAGGTTGATGAAGATGGGTACAAGTACCTGGGAGTGCTAGAAGGGGCGAAAGTAATGCAGAAGAAGATGAAGGAGAAAATTGGGAATGAGTACCTACGACGTGTGAAATTGCTGGCAAAGTCGAGGTTGTATGCTGGGAACTTGGTTCGCGGCATCAATGCGTGGGCAGTTAGTGTTGTCCGATACAGCTCTGGAATACTGGATTGGTCTGATGCTGAGCTACGTAAACTTGATACCAAGACAAGGAAGATTTTAACGATGAATGGTGCTTTCCATAGGAATAGTAGTGTAGATCGTCTGTACATCGGAAGAAAGGATGGGGGTCGTGGCCTGATCAGCGTTGAAGATTGTGTGAGGCAGGAAGAGTTAGGGTTAGAAGAGTATGTACATGCTACTGAGGAGACGATTTTGGAACAGGTGGCTGGAATGATTATGCATGGAAGGGAGACAAAGAAGCATTACAAGACGAGAGTGGTTGAGGAGAGAAAGGAGAGATTGATGGAGAAGGCTATGCATGGTAGGTTCTTTCGGGAGATGGATGAAAATGCAACAGAGAGATCAGTACAGTGGGTTAAAGGTGGTTTCCTTGCAAAAAGCACAGAGGCATTTGTGTTTGCTGCTCAAGAGCAAGCATTGAGGACAAGGTTGGCGCAGTCGAAGTGGGATGGTGGTGTTAGTCCTATGTGTCGCATCTGCGGAATTGAATCTGAGTCAGTTTGGCATGTTGCGTGTGGGTGTAAGGTACTGGCTCAGAAGGAGTACAAGAGGCGACATGATAGGATGGGATTGAGAATATATTGGGAGCTGTGCAAGAAGTATGGGTTGAAATGTGCGGGGAAATGGTTTGAAGAGGTGCCTGACAAAGTTAGAAAGAGTGAAGATGGTAGGTTTGAAGTTTGGTGGGATAGATCAGTGGAGACAATGCAACAGGTGGAATCTAATCGTCCGGATGTTGTTGTTGTTGACCGCACTAAGAAGAGATGGCTGGTTGTAGATTTTGCTGTGCCTTCCGATCGAAATGTGACAGCTAAAGAAGAAGAAAAGATCACTAAGTATTCTCCCTTGGCCCAACAAATCCGAAAGTTACATAGTGTATGTACCAGCGTTGTCCCAATCGTCGTGGGAAGCTTAGGAGTGGTGACGAAGCGGTTGGAGCGCAGTTTGAAAGAGTTGGGCATCCCTGATGTCTTGGGTGGACTCCAAACATCTACCATCATTGGAACCACCAACATATTGAGGAAGGTGCTTAACCTCTAAAGCTACTGGTCGGTAGCCCGGGTTAAGTTTTCTCGTCTGCCAGGTGAATACCATCCCCCTGTGCGGGCTGTCATGCTGGACATGAACTTTGTTATTATTATTATTATTATTATTATTATTCTGGTGCAACGTAAAATTCTTTTTTCTGGTATTATCTGAATACTTGTATCATTAGTTGGCATAAAAAACGAAATATCAGCAGCAGGAAAACTGTACTAGATATTCAAAAATATTGTTGGATCCCAAAAACGTTTTTTTTAATCAACAGAACAGTTAATTTATACATATAGAAAATCTTTTGCCATTTAAATTTTCTGCATTTTGGAATATTTTTGCACGTTAAAAATGTGGTGAACTGCGTTATATCGTGTTTACGTTTCGTGGTTATATTCCCGAGAGTAACGCTAACATTGACTCCTCGATGTTTATTATATTAATATCTCAGGTTGTGTTTCAGTAACCAGCTACAATATGTTCTGTCTTTTCTTTCTTTTTCCCCTTGTTTTTCGTCTTGTCAGCAGGCAGTCTCCAGAGTTCTATTCTTCATTCTGCTGACTTCATTTGAAAATCAGTTCCTGATATTTTGTCTTTGTTTAAAAGAAGACCATCAAAACCGTTTTTCACTAAAATGTGTTTTATTTTACAATTCTTAAGTACCAAAGTTATTTATGTTTTATATTGATCATTGTTTATCATTTTCCAATTTCTTACATTTTCCTAGTAAAGCTATCAACGAGAATTGATAGATTGACCCCAAAGTAAAGAGTCAATAATCAGAAATGGTAAAACGTCATATATATATATATATATATATAGTATGAGTGCTAAGCTCATGGCCGTAGATGTAAATCGGCAATTTTACTAAACAGGACAAACAAACGGGACATAAGACAAATACAGGGACAAAACAACATCAAAGAAAGAAAAACAATGTAAAAAGAGGGAATGGGAATAAGTTTGTGCAGAAGTGTAAAAAAAACTATGAGAG
This sequence comes from Morbakka virulenta, assembly GCA_003991215.1. Taxonomy (NCBI): domain Eukaryota; kingdom Metazoa; phylum Cnidaria; class Cubozoa; order Carybdeida; family Carukiidae; genus Morbakka; species Morbakka virulenta. The sequence continues at coordinate 409,360 of RDPX01000217.1, forward strand.
ATGACACAGTTAAGAAGACATGATGTGAAGAGGAAGAAGGAAACAAAGGGTAAAAAGGATGTAGGTAGCCCAGATGGTAAATTGAAATCGTGGATCCTCAGTCGATAACCATATATATATATATATATATATATGATAAATCAATAACACATTGAAACGAGCTTTTAAAATGCAGTTTTCTGTTTAACCCATCTTCCAATGACGCAGTTTTTTCTTTCTTTTTCAACAGAAGAACGATCTCCAAGTTCGGGCTAGAGTTAAGATTCGTCATCTTTTCAAGGCTCTTACTAATGGCTTGTGACTGTAATTTGTATACAGACAATTACTGTAAATCCAACTTATACTAATATTTTAACATGAAATAGTAACTTGTTTAAGAACATTTACTTTGCTAACGATCAGTAATAACCATACCTTTGATCAACACATAAAAATGAAATGATTGTCTTATCACTAAAACCAAGGTCTATGATCTTACAATCGCATTTTCCTTTGTGTGACAATCTGATTGTTATCTTGAGAAACCACACTTTACCAGAATGATTGGCAACATTAGGAAAGTGTGTGTCTTGGGCATGAAATCTTTTTCTTAATATATCAGCAATTCAAAGGTAGTTAATCCTACTCATCAAATAATCTACTACTTTAAAACAGATATATAACAGTTTAGCACTACAGTTGTTATCTTCACGAAACTGTGCTCTCTCTCTCCAGCAAGGAGAAAGAAATTGGTGGTTTGAAGGAGTTCCAGAACATTTGACCTATAGTTAATCTAAACTTTGTTTTTGAGCTGGGTGATAGAGCTAAGTCTTTTCAGTTGACTGACTATGTAACCACCCTTCATCTTGACTAAATCTTTTTATCACCACATCAAAGAGCTTTATTTCAGCAGATATCTATTTCTTCAACTCACAATGATCAGTTATGATATGTTTATCATAATATGTTATTTGCATCCCTGCGTGTCTACCCTCTGTTGTTTTTCCTAATCTTTTTGTAATTCACTGAAAATATAAAGCCTATATCAATAGTCTTTTCTCTTCTGAAAGAACGAGGTCGCAATGAGCTTTTTCAGTCTTTTCTATCTTCTGTTTATTACACTGGTTTTTTCAACTGTACATTGCAATAATTGTGAGATCTTATTCACCCATCGTTTGACTATTTTTCACCATAACAAGAGTCATTTAGTCCTCAAAGAAATTTTTTTCATCCTTTGACTAAAAAAGTCGATTTTCTTTTTGTAATAATGCTATTTCTTCTAAATCTCTTTTGCTTCTGAGTTGGAACACAATAATCTATTGAAGATAGCGGATAGCATTAGCAGTAATAATGTCTATACGTTGGTGATATTAAAAAAGGTTTGGTTAAAAACCCTTTGCTATATCTTCATATAAATTCTGAATAAAATAAATTCTAGGTTAAATTGCATTGATGCAACTCATTGATGAGTGACTGAGAGAGGATTTTTAAANTTTCATCCCATAAAATATGTAGAAACACAATAGTCTAAGATTCGTAATGAAAAATAAAAGCAATGCTTTCAAGAAAACCATTTGGCTTCTAATGTGCATGTAAGTGTAAGAATATGTATATATATAGTATGAATGCTAAGCTCTTGGCCGTAGATGTAAATCAGCAATTTTACTAAACAGGACAAACAAACGGGACATAAGACAAATACAGGGACAAAACAACATCAAAGAAAGTAAAACAATGTAAAAAAGGGAATGGGAATAAGTTTGTGCAGAAGTGTAAAAAAAACTATGAGAGATGACACAGTTAAGAAGACATGATGTGAAGAGGAAGAAGGAAACAAAGGGTAAAAAGGATGTAGGTAGCCCAGATGGTAAATTGAAATCGTGGATCCTCAGTCGATAACCATATATATATATATATATATATATGATAAATCAATAACACATTGAAACGAGCTTTTAAAATGCAGTTTTCTGTTTAACCCATCTTCCAATGACGCAGTTTTTTCTTTCTTTTTCAACAGAAGAACGATCTCCAAGTTCGGGCTAGAGTTAAGATTCGTCATCTTTTCAAGGCTCTTACTAATGGCTTGTGACTGTAATTTGTATACAGACAATTACTGTAAATCCAACTTATACTAATATTTTAACATGAAATAGTAACTTGTTTAAGAACATTTACTTTGCTAACGATCAGTAATAACCATACCTTTGATCAACACATAAAAATGAAATGATTGTCTTATCACTAAAACCAAGGTCTATGATCTTACAATCGCATTTTCCTTTGTGTGACAATCTGATTGTTATCTTGAGAAACCACACTTTACCAGAATGATTGGCAACATTAGGAAAGTGTGTGTCTTGGGCATGAAATCTTTTTCTTAATATATCAGCAATTCAAAGGTAGTTAATCCTACTCATCAAATAATCTACTACTTTAAAACAGATATATAACAGTTTAGCACTACAGTTGTTATCTTCACGAAACTGTGCTCTCTCTCTCCAGCAAGGAGAAAGAAATTGGTGGTTTGAAGGAGTTCCAGAACATTTGACCTATAGTTAATCTAAACTTTGTTTTTGAGCTGGGTGATAGAGCTAAGTCTTTTCAGTTGACTGACTATGTAACCACCCTTCATCTTGACTAAATCTTTTTATCACCACATCAAAGAGCTTTATTTCAGCAGATATCTATTTCTTCAACTCACAATGATCAGTTATGATATGTTTATCATAATATGTTATTTGCATCCCTGCGTGTCTACCCTCTGTTGTTTTTCCTAATCTTTTTGTAATTCACTGAAAATATAAAGCCTATATCAATAGTCTTTTCTCTTCTGAAAGAACGAGGTCGCAATGAGCTTTTTCAGTCTTTTCTATCTTCTGTTTATTACACTGGTTTTTTCAACTGTACATTGCAATAATTGTGAGATCTTATTCACCCATCGTTTGACTATTTTTCACCATAACAAGAGTCATTTAGTCCTCAAAGAAATTTTTTTCATCCTTTGACTAAAAAAGTCGATTTTCTTTTTGTAATAATGCTATTTCTTCTAAATCTCTTTTGCTTCTGAGTTGGAACACAATAATCTATTGAAGATAGCGGATAGCATTAGCAGTAATAATGTCTATACGTTGGTGATATTAAAAAAGGTTTGGTTAAAAACCCTTTGCTATATCTTCATATAAATTCTGAATAAAATAAATTCTAGGTTAAATTGCATTGATGCAACTCATTGATGAGTGACTGAGAGAGGATTTTTAAAATTAAAGACAGAAATAGGTTATTGGATTAAATAGGTCATCTAATCCAAGATGAGATGTGAAGCAAAACCTGCTTGTTACAAATTATAATGTAGTGAGGATGTTTTGACTTTGAATATGGATTGTGATAATGATGCCCTTTCAATAGGTTTTCTTTTTAGTTAATTAAAAGAAGATGGTTGGCTATGAAAACCATTTAGTCTTGAAAAGAGCGTCTTGTTATTAATCTTGAAACTTCATTTCTCTTTCTTTGCTAATTCAACTTCTAAACCAGGACCCCAAAAACAGTAGGGATATTTCAAACATCAACAAATAACAACAACAAAAATAAAGTGAAAAATAACAATAACAATAATGCTGATAATAATGATGATATATAATGTGAAATAAAAAGGATTTTACACTTGTCTAACCAGCATACAAGACATTTTCAATTTTCAAAAACTGAATTATAATAAATAATAAAAAGATAATAAATAAATTAAAATTTTCATAAATTATCATAATAAATAAATTAAAATTCTCATAAATTATCATAATAAATAAAATGTAGAAAGACAAAGAGAAAAGACATTAAGAAGACAAAGATCTCCTCCAAAAGGGAATGTCAATATTAAGACAATCTTCTCAACGACAAGTATGCTTATTTTACTGATGATAAAGTTGGTATAAAGTTTATCAGTGTTTTTTTCAGTTCATCTTAGGTCACTCATCACTGCAAGAAAAATTGTTTACAGGTGCCATATTCAGATGGTATCTATCTGCAAATTCTCGTTTTGAAATTTTATTGTATTCTCTGATATGTTCTATGATGTTACAGTCACCAGAAATATTCTGAAAATTCTTTCGTCTGTCTCACATGCTGTCCATGCATAACCTTGCTCTGCCATCCTTCCTTGCGTTTCTCTCTCTGTTTCTCCCTTAATACTTTCCTGTTATCTTCAATCTGTCTTTTCCTGTTATCTTCAGTCTGTCTCCTGGGGTACTGCTGTATTGTTGTCATGATATATATGTTCTTTCCATTTACGTATGTAATCAGGCTCTTATCTTTGTACCTGACTGTTTCTAGGATGCTCATCAGGCCTCTCCCTCTATCCTCTCTTTGCACATAAGTATGTTCATGACATGACAGTTACATCTATCATGTAACAAGTTTTCTTATTTAAACCTTTGATGAAAATTTGTAGAAGTTAGCCAGTTAGCATGGATTTGTCTATGAGTATGGATGGTAACTTCCCTCCAGATTGTTACATTGGCATCCTCTGTGGGTGGATGTGGCTTACATGCGTACCAGTTTTTTTGGATATGGCATATCATAGTGTTTACAATACAAATATTGCTCTATAAGATTTCTATCTAGGTCTATATTTGGGTTTGTTTTTCGTTATGATTTTATTTCTGTTTTTATCTACAATTATATACTTCTACGTGAAAGTGCTCTCGCCATTAGATATCTTTAATCTATTTTAAGAGTTGTCTTTACATAAGATAATTCTTCTTGAATTCTTCTATGTCAAAGTGGAATCGAGATATTTGCTCTTACAATAGAAAAAAGGTTTTACTGTTTTTCTACACAGAAAGGGTGACAGACATATCTCTTTGCAATCTCAATAACGTCTTTGGAAGGCTCATCATAATTTTATACATGAAGTCCAGAGCTAACAGCACACGGAAAATGTTTAAAAACAATAAAAATTAAGAGAGGTGTATTTCAAGGGGGCAGTTGGTCACCACTGCTGTAAATGTTGTAAATCAGGGGTGGACAACTTTTCTAGAGAGTGGGCTAGATCCTTCAAAAATTTTCTTCATGCGGGCCAAAGGTAATAAGAAAAGCGAGAGTGAAAATGATAAATAACAACGATAAATTTGGAGCAATTAGAATGCATTTTGTAGCTTTGGTTAAACGTAACCAAACTATACTAAACAAAACTAAACAGAACTTACAAATTAAAGAAGAATATTAATATTTACAATGCTAAAAGCTTGTTTTTTAGTCTTATGTCTTGGTATTTCTAGTGAGATATCTGGTATTATCTTTTGTTGACTAGCTTGTTGATGTCAGGTCTGATAGAAGAGTGCGAAATCCTTAATTGGCTTTTTAAATTAGGGTCTGAGAACTGAGCCCTGTACTTTGTCTTAACATGCTTTATTTTGGAAAAAAAATTGTTCGCAGCGGTAAGTGCTCCCGAAGTAGCTCACACACCTTTTTGCCAATTCGTTTATGTTGGTCAAACTCTCTTCCTTTGCTACATACAGCTGATAAAAGCAGAGCACCTCGACTTCGTAATGAGCATTTTTTAGTTCAAAATTGCTTTTCATGTCAAGAAGTTCAAGTTGAAATTTACTTGAATAATCGTTTATGTTTACTCTGAATGGATCAACAAATAATTGGAATTATTTTTCGTTCATCCTAGAATCCTGAAATCGGGATTCGACTTTAGTTGATAACACCTTTATGCAGTGTGTGTATTTTTCAAATTTCACTTGGGAAATTTTGACTCTCGATTTTAAAAGTTCAAAATGAGATGTGTCCTTTGTACTGAGCTGTTTCAAAAATAACTTCAGTCTTCTTTCAAAGGCCAAAACATGCTGAAACATTTTGTTACATAGCTGACCTTTGCCTTGAAGCTTGATATTAAGGTTAGTGAGATGGCATGTCAAATCTATTAAAATTGCAAAGTCATTGAGCCAGTTATCGTCGCTGAAAAACGAAATGTCCTGCTCTTTTCCATCCATAAATTTACAAATTTGTTCTCTTAACAGCCAGAATCGTTTCAACGTAGCTGATCAACTTAGCCAACGAACATTAGAAAAGAAAACAACATCTCCAAATTCTATTTCCAAGTTATTCAATACTTCCTTAAATTGCCGGTGGCTGAAATGAAATTTACAGCTCTAACAACAGGTTTCATGACATCTTCAAAACCAAGAACTTTACAGCACAAATTTTCTTGATGAATGATACAGTGGTTTACCAGCACATTGCATGCATCTAAATTTATTCCTTCTTAAAATATTTTAATGAAACCTTTATGCTTACCAACCATCAAAGGTGCCCCATCAGTGGTTATTCCACATCGTTTCGTCTTGTCAAGTTTGTATTTATCAAAGAGAGTTAACACCTTTTCTGCAACATCTCTTCCAGTTTTGTTCCTTTCAAATGACACATATCGAGGAGTTCCTGTCACCTCGAATTCGTTTAATATCTATGCTTTCATCCAGTGCAATACTAAAAGCAGTGCACTATCCGACCAGCTCTTCCAATTGGTTTTCACTATTCTTGTTCATTTCTTCTATTCTTCTTGTGGCAGTGCGTCGAGATAGGCTGATGCTTTCGAAATCCTTTTTCTTTTCTGGGCAAACGCCATCGACAAAAATTGTCAAGCAATCCTTTACGAACACTCCGGCACTGAATGACTTTCCTTTTAATGCAATCAGTTCTCCAATCTTTAAATTTATTTTATTTGATGCCTCTGTATCTTTTTTGGCCGTAACAAAAAAGCTTTGCTGGGTTTCGACGGATCTTTTGAGGCTAAGATACTTCTCTTTTCTTATCTGGTCTTTATACTTGACAAACTGTGTTGCATGTTTCCTCTGATAATGTCTCTTTACTTTGTACTCTTTTATAACGGCAATAGTTTCACTGCATATCAAACATAGAACATTGTTGTTTCTTTCTACTGCAAAATAATCTGTTCCCCAGCTTTCCTTGAACACACGACACTCAGTGTCAATTTTACACTTTTTTGCATTCTTTCCTCTTATCATCTTTCAAACAATACTTGAATAAAAAAAAACTCCCGAAGAAAATAGAATCACGAGATTATCTTACTATGTAGAAATTGCGAGATGAAGTCACAGAAGAGAACTCTGATAAAGTTTAATTCTGCGCAGACGATTTTTTATTATGCTTCCTAGAAAGGAAATACAGAAATATCCACCAATCAACGTAACAGACCAAGACCCCGTTCATTCGTCACCGGTGCGATGCATATCGCATTGCCAAAACAATTTTGTTCGCGCGCTTTCTTCAAATTTAGAGAGAAACAAAGAGAAAAACCAAAAGACAAATTATGTAAATTAACCTCGCTGTCAGTATTGCTGTCCTCGCTGCGAAAGTGGAGTGAAACCATACCGGTGTGCCCGTTTACACGCAGTCAAAACTACACCGGTGAAAAATCGCACCGTTGTGCCTACCGAAGTGTGGCTCGCAGTTATCCAAATAATATAGTTTTTCCTAAATCTCAAGTTCGACAAAGTTATGTTTCATTCAATACATTCAATATCTGCAACCGCTAGACAATTATATTTGGTAACAAAAAATTATATCATTTTATGGTCTCGCGGGCCATGAAAATTCTTCTCGCGGGCCGGATTATGATTTGCGGGACGTAGGTTGCCCACTCATGTTGTACATGATTCCACTAACAATGATGTTGCGAAAAGCTAAAGCTGGATGTGAATTTAAGGGTAGATAGTGAAAGGTAAATCACTTATTATATATGGATGATCTCAAGGTTTATGCTTGGGATGAAAATTAAGTGAGTTCCCTTGTTGACATTGTGTTCGCATTCAGCACTGACATCAGGATGGAAGTCAGGTTTGAGAAACGTGCTGTTTTGATACTGATGAGAAATGAAGTTAAACAAATGGATGGGCTGGTGTTACCATGGGAATGTTATGAAGCAAATTGACCAGGAAGGATATAAATAATCGGAGTCACGTTTCAAATTCCAGCGTAATTTTCATCTCCAATATTCTTTGTTGACTTTCCTCCGGTCTTTATATCTTGGTGAAATCGCTCGCCTTGTTCATCGATTACATCACAAAGATTTTCTGAAAATCAATTCAGGTGGCTGTGGGGAAAATGCAATTTCATACTCATATTGATGCCAAACATCTTGAAATTTTTAAGCATGTTGTTTACAATTTCTTTGTAGCTGTCAGTTCTTCAGTTTTCAAGAAAGTTCGTAGCAATCTCCACAAATGATAACCATGCAGCTAGCTCCAGTTTATTCATCGAGTCACAAAAGTTTGATTTCTCATCAACTGTCGAATTTGGGGTCCATAAAGTATACCAGCTTTTAACGTTTCATTACTCAGACTTGGAAAACTCTTACAAATATACTGAAAACAGTCACCATCTTTATCTAGTGCTATAATAAATTGTTTCATAAGCCTTAGTTTTATATGCAGAGGAGAAAACACAATTTTATCACGGGTACCAATTGCTCAACGATAACAATGTTTTCCCCAACATTAAATCGATCTCTTACAGGCCAGTTCTTTTTAGTCCAGTAATTTGCTTTATCTCTACTGTCCCAATAACTTCGCGTAACCACTTTGTTGCCCAAGCAAAAAGTTCACCAACTTCAAACCTACACACCACCCATTGTTGATTTATTTGATATATTGCAATACAATTATTGCATCATATTTTTCTTTAAGGGTTGTAGAATGACCAATCGGTATTGATCTTTTAACATTAGTAATATGCAGAAGAACACATTTCAGGCTTCTTTTCGAACTTTCGAACAGTCGTGATGCGAATACTTTGAAAGATTCCTATCAAGCTACTCAGATGCTGCTGCTCAGAGTACTGGCATGGGAGAGCATGCAAAGTCTTCGTCATCATTATCAACATCACGAAATTCTTTTTTTTTAATTATTAGAAATAAGAATAGGAATATCAGCACCATGAGCTGCTGGTCGAATTGCCGACAGAAAATTCTTGTAACTCAAAGATTTCCGCTACTTTGTTTTCCCGCTGTCACGTTTAGAAAACAGAAGTAACAGTCATCAACATGATTTGTAGGTTTCATCCAAATCATTGGTATCTTAAATCTCATTGACTGTCTGGTTCCAGTTGTCCATTGACTCGAACGCTCCACACATGTCTTACAAACAACATGAGAAGCCCAGGGTTTGTCTTGTCTAGCTTTATTTCAAAATATGCATAGTGCGCTTTTCGTACAAATTCTGTTATAGACTGTTTGTTGTCTACAGTTTTGTATTCACCACAAATGTAACAAAAGCAATCAGGATGATTATTGCAGAATAAGGATGTCATTATTTATCTTTACAACTTAAAAAATACACGAATCATCTGAATGAACCTTTGAATCCATCATCAAAACACAGGCACCATGAATGAATTAGATCTACTCTCTATCATCAAAACTGTTAAAAGAGAAAATTGATCTGTGCAAGTAATTATTTATAATTAAATTAGAATTGAACATTGTAGATGTCTGCATTGACAAAGTACAAACATCACAATACAATTTATATGTGCAAACAAACATTCTGCTCTCAAGTGGGAATTAACACTCAGTGATCATATCACCAAGTGTTAACTCACACATAAAAGACACATATTAACACTACTTGAAATACCATAGACCAAAGACTTTTATTCCCTAGCTATGATCTGCAACATTGTAAAACTTTCTTCATAAAAAACCAAGTGCACATGATATCCAACTCTGCTGAAACGTTTCTCATGCTTGCAGAAAAAAGGTAAATTTCAGAAAAGTTTCCATTTAAAGCATATTACAGATCAGAAAAACTAGAGCTAACCAAAGAAAATGAATATGATTTTAATAATCAGCAGGCCAAAATTATCTAATAACAGTCTTTTGCTTACCGATCCCGAAAATTTGTGTTGACCAGTGAATTAAAAAAAGAGATAATAATGATAATTATGGTAATACTAATATTAATGATATTAATGATAATAATGATAATTATGGTAATACTGATATTAATGATATTAATAATAATAATGATAATAATGATAATAATGACATTAATGATATTAATGATAATAAGGGGAATAATGATATTAATGATAATAATGGTAATAATGACATTAATGATATTAATGATAATAATGATAATAATGGTAATAATGATAATAATGATAATAATGATAATAATGATAATAATGATAATAATGATAATAATGATAATAATGATAATAATGATAATAATGATAATAATGATAATAATGATAATAATGATAATAATGATAATAATGATAATAATGATAATAATGATAATAATGATAATAATGATAATAATGATAATAATGATAATAATGATAATAATGATAATAATGATAATAATGATAATAATGATAATAATGATAATAATGATAATAATGATAATAATGATAATAATGATAATAATGATAATAATGATAATAATGATAATAATGATAATAATGATAATAATGATAATAATGATAATAATGATAATAATGATAATAATGATAATAATGATAATAATGATAATAATGATAATAATGATAATAATGATAATAATGATAATAATGATAATAATGATAATAATGATAATAATGATAATAATGATAATAATGATAATAATGATAATAATGATAATAATGATAATAATGATAATAATGATAATAATGATAATAATGATAATAATGATAATAATGATAATAATGATAATAATGATAATAATGATAATAATGATAATAATGATAATAATGATAATAATGATAATAATGATAATAATGATAATAATGATAATAATGATAATAATGATAATAATGATAATAATGATAATAATGATAATAATGATAATAATGATAATAATGATAATAATGATAATAATGATAATAATGATAATAATGATAATAATGATAATAATGATAATAATGATAATAATGATAATAATGATAATAATGATAATAATGATAATAATGATAATAATGATAATAATGATAATAATGATAATAATGATAATAATGATAATAATGATAATAATGATAATAATGATAATAATGATAATAATGATAATAATGATAATAATGATAATAATGATAATAA
>RDPX01000217.1:431403-461403 GCA_003991215.1 Morbakka virulenta
CGAATCAAACCCGACATAAAAGAAACACTTCCTTATTTACGTAGGGATTTGGGAGTCTTTCTACACGAAATTTGCACCTTATGTTGCATAAATTAGCTCCAAAACCAATAGAGGTTTAATGTACATTTCACCCAAAAAGAATATTTTAGTATCAAAATTATATGTATATTTTTCTAAATATGGAGTGAATAACTCGTCCACTAGTAGGATCTTATTTTGTTTAACTTTTCAAACTGGAATCTGGGTGATAAACTAACCGTTTTTATCTCTTCTTCTTCTTTGCAGGTTCCCAAAGATCAGGGGTCTGCAGCACGAACCATCCATCTCCATAGTAGTCTTCCCGTTGTCTATTCATCTCTCACTCTTTTCTTCTCCATGTCTTCTTCGAACGTGGCCATACCACCTCAGCCAAGCCTCACATAGCTTTTCTGCAATGGACACTACACCTGCACTAAATCTTATTTCTTTATTTGTGTATCTCTCCATCAAAGATATGCCCATTATCCATCTCAGCATTCTAATTTCTGTGCGTACAAGCAAGTCCTCCTCATATTTTCGCAGTGCCCAAGTCTCTGCTCAATATAATAGCACATGCCTTACCACAGTCTTGTATATCTTGACTTTCACTCTTCTTTGGATTCTTCGGTTACACACAACTCCTCTCACTTCCCTCCACTTGTTCCAGCTGAAATTCACCCTTTCCTTTACTTCTTCTTCACATCCTTCTGTATCTTTGACAGCAGACGCCAAGTAGCTGAATTTTTCAGTTTGCTTCAGTTCTGTCCCATGTATATCTTTGACTTCTATCCGTTCCTCACCATTCTTTGAGCTTACCATCACTTCTGTCTTACCAACATTCATTTTCAGTCCCCATCTCTCCAGTGCACCCTGCCAGCGTCCTAGTCTCTCTTGCAGTGCTTCCTTGGAGTCTGCAGTGATTGTGTGGTCGTCAGCATATAGTAGCTCCCAAAGATCGTCCTGTTGGACATCTTTGGCGAGCTCGTCCATCACTGTGATAAAAAGGAACGGACTCAGCGCCGATCCTTGATGGAGACCAACTTTGACGAGGAACGGTTCAGAAGTGCCCCCTCCATTCTCACAGCTATTCTTGCATCTCTGTACATTTCTTCCACCATCCTCACCAACTTTTCTGGTACCCTTTTGCGCCTGAGTGCCCAAAACACAACAAGTAGAGGTACTCTATCATACGCTTTCTCAAGGTCTACAAACCCACGGTACAGTTGCTGATTCCCCTCCATCTTCTTTTCCTGAATTTTTCTCACAATGTAGATTGCGGTCCCTTTCCCCTTCATGAAGCCGAACTGTCTTGCATCAATTTCAACCACTTTCTTGATTTTTTCATCCACATTTCTCTCCATGATCTTCATTGCATGTTCCATTAGCTTTATTCCTCGGTAGCTCCCAAACTCAAGATTGTCTCCTTTCTGCTTATATATGGGTACGATGTAGCTGCTCCGCCAATCATCTGGAATTCTTTGTTCATTCCATATTTTTCTGCATAAATCTGTGACCCATTTAACACCTTCATTTCCCAGTGCTTTCAGAATATCGGCCGTGACTTCTGATGGTCCACCAGCTTTGTCATTCTTCATTTTCTTCAAAGCGCTCCTCACTTCTTCCTCTGCGATATCAGCCATTAGGCCTTCTACTGGGTCTGCAGCTTCTAAACCTTCATGCTCATTCTCAACATTAAGGAGTTGGTCGAAGTAATCCTTCCATCTAGTCGCTATCTCATCTGTGTCATACAGCACTTTGCCATCCTTGCCTTTGGTGATGTTATCGCTTACAACATCCTTGGATTTTCTAGCTCTCATCTTCGCAACTTTGTAGATCATGCTTTCGCCTTCTTTACTATCTAACTTTTCATACCACCCTTAGGATGCTTTCCACTTTGCTTCAGCCACACAGCGCTTAGATTCTTGGCTTGCTTTTCGATATTCTGCTTCTGCTTCTGCTTCAACTGTTTGCACTTTCTTCCACTCTGAAAGCCCTCTTTTTCTTTGCAATTGCCACTTGCACTCTCTCTGGCCACCACCATGTTTCCCTTTGCACCGATCGCCCACCTTTGCTCCTTACTGGCTTACTCCAATTCCTTTCCATCGAACTTCCTGTACGCACAATGCACTTACTTTTCTTCTCCTCATACAGTCTGCCAGTTCCCTTACGCTCCCCGTCATGCTACCAATATTCTACGTTCCAAATCTCATTTTTGCTTCCACTCGCTTCTTTAGCCGTGCCCGTGGACTGCACGGTCTCTTATTTAGCCAAAATGTTTCAGAGGACATTTTGTTTTTTGGGGTTTTGGCGTCATTTTTTCCCCAGTAACTGGGGCTCAGACGGTGCCCTTCACAGGGACTTGGATTTCGCAGTGAGGAATTTCTTGGTGTATCCAGATAGAGATTCCACGTTCATTTACTTAACTTAATACTTAGCGTAACATAGTAATCAGGTAAATATTGATGCAGAGTAATTAAAAAAAGCACAATATTATATGCAAAATATATATAAATATCCAAAATTGCTGGGTGGAAATACAAATAGGCGCCATCTACATGTTTCTTTGCTTAGACTGCAGTCAAATCTTGTGATCAATACCAACGGCCTCAGCTACATTGGATAATCCGTCTTTCCTAAAACGATAAAGTAGGTAAGATTACCTGATACGGGGTGGTCTGAGGTCCAATAGCTGTTGACTAATCAAATGTTAACAACGATCTTGAGTTAGAACAGGCCAGTGGACTGGCAACAAAGCAATCTATTGAAATTACACAATGATACAAGTTCCAACAACGTAAAAGACGAAAAAAAACCTTTCTTCTATAGACTCACCTCAGGTGTTGTACTTTTACGACGACTTAAGTGTTTACAATAATATTAACTGACTCTAAAACAATTGGATCCCATTTATCATGATATATCGGGTGCAGATGCAAGGCAAATTTTACCTCAAATAGTGCTAATTTTTGCAAATAAAATATTTTTGAATACGCCATCTGCCATCTTCGATTGCTAGGGTACGCATCGTAGATTATCATTATTTATCTGCCAATAGACATCTTCAAAAACCTAACCAAGCCCCCCCCCCAAAAAAAAAATATTATTCCAATGACATGGTGACTTAAGGCACAAATAAGGGTATAATCAGTAGTATTATGAAAGCTGGCCAAGGTCTAAAATTGTGGGAAAAAGGACCTTTTATGACTTTTCCAACATCTAAAATCTATCGATTATGAATTCTGTGAAATCACATTTAAGAGACATACTTTAGTTTTTCTTGAGCTACATCAATGAATGCAAAAAATTGATGGAAGAATGACAACATTCTTCCAAAGTATTGTTACTTACGCCAACAATCACATAAAATATATTCTAAAGGAAACAAAAGTAGAGTGGATGGGAATGTTACTGAAGTATTCACAAGGTACGACAACCGTCGTCGCACCTCTTCCAAAACGCTTTGTCATTGGGTACTTCAAGTATGGAAGACAGTAGCGAAACCAATCTATTCATTGTCAGTGTACCCCAGCAATGCGGATATATGAAATAGGGCAATGGTTAACAGATGCTTTACTCGATATTGCACGATGCGATTTAAAATGCAGCTGTATCAATAGAAAGCATCTTAGAAGCAAAACAAATATTGCTATCGAGGTGACCATCCATCGAGCAAATAATGAGTGTGGAAATCTTAAGATCGAGATGGGCGATAAGTACACATAACAATAACTGGAAAGATACTGAATGTAAAGAAATTGGTTTTGTTTTTGTGTGATTTCCCAAATGTATCTTATGTTACTAACACCTTCGATTTGGTTTTTTCATGCTTTTTTATCAGTGGATTTTTCGCTAAAATGAGAATGAACAATTATAAATGTTGACAGTAATAGTGATAATGGAAACTTTGCGGGGCTACTCAATAAATAGGATGCAAGAATACAATCAATATAAGCACCTTTTTTCTTTAGCGTCTTATCTAAAAAAAGACATCAAGATCTCCTACTTAGTAACTCAATTAATTCAACACTTTTATGGTGGAAAAAATCCGCTTTTTAAATTTAGGTATTGGGACAAGTTGTCGTCAGGGTCTTTTCCAACGGATTTTAAAATTAACGTTGCTAGCACATTTCTCAACTTTGAAGATGCATGTCAATTATATAATCTCTTTACTCAGAAAAATTGTGAAATACGATAACAAATACACAAAGCACAATATATTATACTATATTGTATTAGATATTACTTTAAATTATATTATATATTATATTATATCATATCATATTATATTAGATTATAGTAGATGATTACATTATATGCCAACACAGATGGCGAAGCATGGTACTAAGTACAAAAACTCGACCTGGTGCTGACTGCGGATCAGACCGCGAACTACTCACGGCGAAAATCAAAGTGAAGTTGAGCAAAACCAAGAGTAAGCCATTGCAACAGAAAAAGTATGATCTCGACAACATTTCGGACAACTACTCGATCGCTGTATCAAACAGATTTGAGCTACTTTCTCACGATGAATCTACAAACGAGATGTGGGAAAGCATCAAATGCAACATTAGAGATTCAGCAAAAGAAACTTTAGCAGTAGCGAGACCACAAAAAAGATCAAAATGGATGTCGTCTGAAACAATAAATGTTGCTCACGACCGAAGGAAAGCAAAGAGTGAACGCGATACACAAAAATATAAGCGGTTGAATCAACGTTTCCAAAAACTTGTGAGAAGAGACAAAAATGATTACTTGTCCAAAGAGTGTACAGCTTTAGAAACTCACAGTACAACAGGTAATTCGCGGGAGCTTTTCAAGAAGATAAAGTCTTTGTCCGGTAAATTCAGAGCAAGGCTGGGAGTCATAAAGTCAAAAGATGGAAAAGTTTTAACAAGTGGAGAAGAAATCAAGGAAAGGTGGAAGCAATATACTTATGAGTTGTATGATCGCGATCCAGCAGTCAATGACATTTTTGTCCCAAAAGTTTTCACACCAGAGCCACAAGTGACACTTGAAGAAGTCCAAGCAGCTCTTAAGTCTATACCAAATCGAAAGTCACCAGGCATAGATGAAATTCCAATCGAGCTCTTCAAAGCAGCAGGAAAAGGCGCTATTAAGCAACTGACTAGACTTTGCCAAGAAATCTGGAAGACACTCGAATGGCCAAAGGACTGGAAGCGATCAATCTACTTACCATTACCCAAGAAAGGAGACGTCATGGAATGTGCGAATAACAGAACGATCGCATTAATTTCTCATTGCAGCAAAGTATTGCTGAGAATTATTCAAAGACGAACGGAACCATATATGGAGAGAGAGCTACCAGAAGAACAAGCTGGTCTTAGGAAAGGAAGAGGAACTGGTGACCACATAGCAAATATGAGATGGATAATGGAGTCAACAAGAGAAAGTCAAAAGGAAGTATATCTTTGCTTTATTGACTACAGTAAAGCGTTTGATTGTATAGATCATCATCGACTATGGTGCGAGTTACGAAAAATGGGAGTTCCAGAACATTTGACATCGCTCATGAGAAGCTTGTATGACAGCCAAGAAGCAACAGTAAGGACAAGCCATGGAGACACAGACTGGTTCAGCATAGGTAAAGGAGTGAGACAGGGTTGCATCCTGTCACCTTACCTGTTCAATTTATACGCGGAATCCATTATGCGTTCGGCTAATCTAGATGAAGATCAATTTGGAGTGAAGGTTGCAGGAAGAGTTATAAACAATTTACGGTACGCCGATGATACCACTCTTATGGCGGAAAATATGGAAGACCTGCAATGCCTTTTGAAAAAAGTAAAGAAAACAAGTGCAAAAGCTGGCTTATACTTGAATATTAAAAAGACAAAAGTAATGACTACCAGTGGACTGAGAGATTTTAGGATAGATGGAGAAAATATTGAAGTTGTCAATGCTTTCAACTTTCTAGGAAGTCTGATAAGTGAGGAAGGGGGATCAAGTGAAGAAATCAGGAGACGACTAGCTATGGCGAGGGCTGCTTTATCAAATTTGGATAAAGTTATCAAGAGTAATGACATTTCAAAGAAGACCAAAATTCGAATAGTAGAGACTATGATTTTTCCTATAGCTATGTACGGATGTGAAAGTTGGACGATCAGAAAACAAGATAGAAAACGAATAGATGCATTCGAATTATGGTGCTGGAGAAGAGTGTTAAAGATTCCCTGGATTAGAAGGGAAACAAACAAATCTGTAATTGAGAAAATAGCACCTGAATTATCTCTGGAAGGAAGAATAGTAAAACAAAGGCTAAGATTCTTTGGACACGTGATGAGGAAAGATGGCTGCCTGGAAAAAGATCTTATGCTAGCAATATGTGAGGGACAGAGAAGAAGAGGGAGGCCACGACAAAGATGGATGGACGGTGTCAGAGAAGCCACGGGAAGAAATCTTGGACAGTTGAAAGAAGATGTACGGGACAGAGTGAAGTGGAGACAAATCGTGCATGATGTCACCAGGAGTCGCAGTCGACTCGACGGAACATGATGATGATGATAGTAGATGATATTATATTATATTATACTATATTATATTATATTATGTTATATTACATATTATATTATATTATATTATCTTAAATTATATTATATCATATTATATTATATCATATCATATTACATTATATCATATTATATTATATCATAACATATTATATTATATTATATATTATTTTATATTATATTATATTATATTTCTTAAACTTTTTGACGCAAATATTGTTTTACCTTGTGTTTCATACTGTTTGTCGATGTGGAAAAAGATTAGTAAATTTGTGCATATATCGCTATCTATGCATTTTCGAAGAATGACGTTAAGTCTGTATTTTAAAGGTTTTTGTTTTCAAAATTGAGTTTACTCGACATTTAAAAGATTGTAGTCTATTATCTTGGGTACTTTCTCTGTTCAGTTGAACAAAGCAGTTATACTTGATTGCTTAAACTACTAAACGTCTTTATACTAAACGAACAACCTCTCAGGTGTGCAAAACTACTTCGCAGGGCAAAACCTTTCCCTAAATGCTTAGCTTTGGCGACATTTTCTTGTACTTCAAGTCAAAAATAGCTGTAAGACTGACATGTTGGTGTAACACAGTACCAAGGCGCGTATGAACTTGTACACTTGATAGAAGTCTTATTGAAATAAAGCGTCTAATTTCAATAAGAGCATGGTTTTTTCACACATTATGAGATAGATTACGAGATTACTATTTTCCAGCCAAATGTGTAGATGGATGCAAGTGTTAACATTTATTTCAAAGTTTACCAAAGACTTGACAGATACTTCAATCATCATGTCGTTAACGAACAGAACCTTAGACCACACCATGCTAGCAGCCAAAGATACTAAAGTTTTCGACGAAGCTTAAAAACTCAGTATCGCTAAAAAGAATAGTATGTAAACTACCTGAATGCAAGGTCATTGACAGCATATGGCTTTAGGATTTCAGTGGGTCTGCTACGGTGTGGAGTATACTTAGATACTCACAAAAATGCTTTATTTTATTCTTCCTAGCACAAAGAGAATATTATTGCAGTCTAACTTAACCAACAACTAACATAAAAACCAAAACATAAAAATAAGTGACCAATATACCTCAATAAATCAGCCAATTCTCGTTTGACCTTCCCTACTATTGGTGGTCCTTCGTATGCTATTGCTGTATAAAGCTGTATCAGCGAAGCCCCCGCTTTAATTTTCTCATAAGCATCACTTCCTGTAGATACCCCGCCAACACCAACAATCGGTACTTTGCCTTAAGAAAAAAATCAATGACATAACATACGATTACAATTAAACATTTCAAGTAACATATATATATATATATATATATATATATATATATATATATGTGTGTGTGTGTGTGTGAGTGTGTGTGTGTGTGTTTGTAAGCATTTAACGCTTTTTAGGAAGTCTTATTTCTTCTCAAGTACAAAACAAAAGGGCGATGACCATTGCACCACTCAAGTTAAGATGATGACAAGTCATTTATCCAAATCTTTCTTTTGGCAGAAATTCTTTTTCGTAGAGTATACGAAATCCGACAGTTGTCGATCCAGGTCATTTCTGGGCAAACTTGTGACTTTACTTTTAGTAAAATGCATTTGTTACTAATTTGATTCGAAACGTCGGTACAGAGGTTTAAAATTCAAGAATTGGTTCTGTTTTACTGACGATGCTTAGAATATTTATGATACTGGAGACTTTCAACGATGGTACAGGGTCATTTGTGCCAAGCAGTTGAAACTAAAATGTGAGCACCAGGGAACACATGCAATCTTCCTTGAAAGTGACATTACTATCAAGGGTAGCATTTATGTTCATAAGCTTTTCGACAAAGGTAACAATTTACCTTTTTTATCGTGAGGATGCCGAATTAAAATGGTAATATTTTTGCGCATTTTTTTATCTTTCCATTAGGTCAGAGATCTTAAGTATTGGCCAGGCTAAGCTTTTGTATCATGATTTTGTTACTAAAACTAAGTTTGTTGTTTGTTTGTAAGGTAAATACATTTAACCCATCATAACGGTTTAACATCTTTTCATAAGAATGCAATAGCTACTCAAAAAGATTTTTCATAAACACTATAAAGATGAGTCTCAATTAACGCTGATATCCATTAAGTTATTTTGATCTTCAATCCCTCGAAAGAGCGGATGTGGTTGTTAACTGACGACCTGAAATGTTTAAGTGTATTTTTTATCTGGAATGTTGTCTGTTGTTCATAGTTTTCACAGCTCATTCCTTTTCTTTTTGTTTTGTGTCAAGTTTCTGTTTTCTACCGAGTCTCTGTGTTTATCTGCTTCTGTTCCACTTAAAGGTTTAAATAAGTCGGGTTGGTGTCCTGCGGGGGTGTCTGTCAATCCGCGTGAACTAGAAATACCAGGTTGCGATTGGCGCAGAAGATCCAGGCCCCTTATCATATGGAAACTAGAAGTAAAAGTAAATCATGCCGCATCGCCCGTCGCGCGGATCAACAATGGAAAGAGGCGTGCCTCAGTGAGTGACCAGGCTGAGGATTTCCAAAAAATCTGCTACTAGGTCTAATTCTTCTCCCGAACCCGATCAACATGGTCACCAGAACGGGATTACTCCCAACCCTGGCCCTGTCAATTCACCACCTAAACAAAATCAAAATCAAAAGAAAAAACAAAAGAAATGGACCAGGAAAGAATATAAAGAAGTAATGTACTGTTTTTATTTTGCGCCAGAAAGATCGCAAGCTAATAATACTGAAGATACTTTTCTTATTTGGCTTGAAAGGAAAAATGGCAGTAGATATTATGGATGCTAACAAACTAGCAAACGTTAGAAGGTGTATTATGAATAAAAAAAATTAATGCTAAGTTAGTATAAATAGAGCTTGCAGAGGTGTATGGCGTGGTTGTGGAACCAATTGCTGAGGATGTTCAGGTAAATGAGGAGGCTGGTAGGGTTGATGCTGTGGTTAATGTAGAAAATTTACTACAGGTGAAAACTGTGATTATTGAGTAATTAATTACACCCCTATGATTGACAGAGAAGCGTTATTAAAGTTAAGACATGCACACAAATTTGAAAACTTCTTTGAAGTAGCCAAAGCTGCTCTTAATCAAATATGCAATGAGATAGATCCTGACCTTAGTGAACTCAATGAATTAATGTATGCAACAGGTAAAGTGATTCAAGATGTGGATCACTAAATGTGGGCTTAAGACTAAGAGAAAGAGAAATAACACCAGGAAAAGCAGTACGCCAAAATGGCAAGTGAAGATTGAAAAGGAGATAGAAAGCTTTAGGAAAGAAACCTCACTGCTGGAGGAACTACAAACTGATAGAGCAAATAGATCTTGAAAAGCTAAAAAGGTATTGAGAAAATATAAAATCAAATGAAAGGATCAAATCCCCAGCATAAAGGAAGAGTTAAAACAAAAGCTGTAAGTAAAAGCCCAACGATTACGCAGATTTGATAAACGCAATAAACTTTTCAGACAGAACAAAATATTTGAAACCAACGCTAAGAAATTTTACCGCGAAATAGACAAAGATACAATATCTGTAGAAGAGGTACCAACAGAACAGAGGGTCAGAGAATTCTGCGAATCAATATGGGGAAGTGAGAAAATACACAACGAAGACGCTGAATAGATACGGAAGCTAGAGAACGATAATGATGAACTACACGAGCAAGAATGGAGGAACATTGGAATTGAAGAAGTCCAAGAAGCACTTAGGAAGTCACAGAAGTGAAAATCACCTGGAATGGATAAATTATCTAACTTTTGGCTGAATGCACTCTCCTCTGCTCACTCCAAAGTAGCAGCAAATCCCAATAAAATTACAATTGATCCTGACTTAGTACCAACATGGCTATGTCAAAGCACTAAAACGGTAACGGCTTTTAGTGATGACATTCGGATGTAGCTTGGGTTCGATAAACGAGCTAAAACAAATTTTCAGGGAGGAAAATTGGTGAGTACACACATTGTTATACTAGACGATGAGTCTGGTATTAAGAAACGAAGTATCAGGAAGTGACGTACAAGTATCTTAGTGTTAACGAAGGAGATGGCATACAGCACGCCAAAACAAAAGAGAAAATCAGAAAAGAATGTATCAGGATGGGTGAGGTCGATTTTAAAGACAGAACTTAATTCTAAAAATAACATAACTGCAATCAACTCTTTAGCTATATCAGTTGTAACTTATAGCTTCAAGAATCGGAATCTTTCTGAGTTGAGGAGACTAGATACTAAAATTCGAAAACAATTTACGTGTAATAAAATGCACCATCCTAAATCTGATGTAGAGCGTCAGTACGTAAGTAAAGAGAAAGGAGGGAGAGGTATGATACAATTAGAACTTTACTATAAAATCTCTACTATTTGTCTTTTACAATATCTATATAACGCAGTTGATTGGATGTTACAATTGATTAACATACACGAAAATAATAAAAAATTACACTCTGTTGTCAAAGAAGCAAATAAGTTTTCACGTGAACTGCAAGTCGTTCTAGACACAGATAAGACATTGTCACCAACGGCAATAGCACAAAAAATGAGGAAAAAGGCTAAAGATTCTGGTATGAAGCAGATTGAAAATCAATGGCGTGAGAGACCTCTCCACGGACAATTTGTAGCTCGTTGCAAGAATGCTGATGTTGATGAAAAGGAAACCCATCAGTGGTTACATAGCTCCGGACTGAAAGGGGAAAGAAAGGGTTTTATTCTGGCTGCCCAAGACCAAAGCCTCTTCACACGCAACTATGAGGCTAGTGTTTTACACAATGGAGCTGACTCTAATTGTCAGTTCAGCGAGGAAAAGGTCGAGACAATAGACCACCTTGTTTCCGGTTGCTCTGTCCTTACACCTAATGAGTACAAAAACCGGCATGATAGGGTTGGGCAATACCTGCATTGGAAATTATGCAAGCACCCTTCTGTAGAAACCAAGAGTAACTGGTTCGAACACCATCCAGAGTCAGTCACAGAAGGGAAAGACTTCACAATTCTGTGGGACTTCCCTTTGCATACTGATTGGACAATTCAGGCTAATCGTCCAGACATAATTGTCAAGGACAGGAAGAACAACACCTACCTGCTCATCGATATAAGTGTTCCTTCAGATAATAACGATTTCTCTAAAGTGTTTAAAAAGCTATCAAAATATAACGATCTTGAAATAGAAATCGAAAAAATGTGACATCTCAAAACCCAAACCATCCCAGTTGTTATTGGTGCCCTCATCCTGATCAAGAAAGGAACACAAGCATATCTGGAAAAGATGCCAGGTGAACCATCACTGCAAGAAATCCAGAAAATTGTTATCAGTAGCACATCAGGTGTCTTGAGAAGAGCCCTGTCTATCTGAATCTTTTCTGTGTTGAATATCCTAAAATTAATTTCAATGTTAGTTGAGTTGTGATTTGAATGTTTGTACCTTACGCTGTCTTTATAATTGTTTGTAAATCGTTCTTCTAGTGTTAAATGAATTGCCCTTTTTTTCTCTAGATTTAAAACTTTTTATACTAAAAATTATATATGTATATATTTTTTACGAATTTTTATAGAAACTTTTTTGATAATTTTGTCTCATTAAAAAGCTACATAACTTAAATTACACTCACCCTAGGTCATTGGCAGTGACCCGGTGTTTGATCTTAAAATGCAAATCAAAAGAAAACATACTAATAATAGTAATAGTAATAACTCTACTGGAAAAACTGGTAGAAGGGGTGAAAAGAACTGGGACAACCATGATGGAAGGCACTGAATCAAAGAGTGAGTTTAGAAGAGAACAGACAGTTAAAAGCTAAGTAGAATGAAAAAGTGATGTATAGTCAGTTTGTTAGGCAACTGGCGGACGAAGTTGACTAAAAGAATACCTGGAAATGGCTAATAATAAATAGAGATTTGAAGCTTCAAGAAAATGAACAAGCAATCAGGACAAACTATGTCAAATACAACATCGAAAGGTGTTCTGATACTCTGATACTTTATGCAGCATGAGTGGTAAAAAGGGAGAAACAGCCAAACATTTAATTAGTGAATGCACCACATTAGCCCTGCGAGAATATGAGACGTCATGACAATGTGGCAAAATTGATATATTGGAAACTTGGTGAAAAATATGGTTTACAGAGACAGGAAAAGTGGTACGATCATCGTCCATCGTTTGGAACAATGCATGGAAAATTCCTTTGGATATGAATATCCAATGTGATAACAAAATAAAGGCAAGGCGTTGTAAAAAAGAATCAAACACTACTGAAAAGTTGATAGAAGGTGTGACGGCAACTGGGACTACACGCAACTAAAGGCGTAGATCTTAAACAAGTATACGGACGGCAAAGTATTATAATATTCGATCTAACACCCCCTCAGTACAAGAGCAAGTCTTTGTTATTCCAAATTCTACACATAGTGATCTTCGCAAATTTCAAATCCGATATTGCCAAAATGCCTATGGACATGTGGTCAATAACGGCTTTGGATCGATCACAAAATTATTGATATAAAATCCGGAAGGTGAAAAATGAAGTTGGCACTGGGGATGACCGAAAAAAAAAGAGTTTGAGAGCAAAAGAACTTTGATATCAAACGGAAGTGGACAGATAAAAGCATGTGCGAGATATGCTTGATGAAGTGAACAAGGAAAAAACCTGGGATTGGCTAATTCAAAGCGTTAAGCATTAAGAACAAATTATATAAAACAAAAGATTGACAATAGTTCAAACAACTCATTGTGTAGAATGTGTGGAAAAAGAAGTGAGACCATCTATCACATTGTTTGTGAGTGTAAAAAACATGCCTGAAGGGAATATAAGAGGATACCTGATATTGTTACACGAATAATAGACTGGAAACTCTGTGGAAACTATCCGTTCGAAAAAGGAGAATATTGGTTCCAGTAGAATCTAGAAGGAGTGAATTGGAAACGAATCTGTGAAGATGCTTTGGGAACTTTAGATTTTGAAGATGTACTAGCCTCACTGACGACGCATTATTGAGAGAAATCCAAAAGACAGTACTTTGGGAAAGTGAATCAATCATTAGAAAAGTGTTATCGGGACTATTGACTTAAGGTGTCTGATGTAAAGCTAACAAAAATTGGTAGCTCAAGCCTTCCAGTTTCGCTAGGGGTAGTCAAATGGTCAGATTGTTACTCATAAGCTACCGTGAGCAGGATTGGATGATAATGGGAGAATTTATCATTTTCATTAGTATCTTATAATTTGATATATAGGATGGAAATTGTATTGTTAGTTAATCCAAGAATAATAACAATAATAATAATGTTTGTAAAAACTTCTCTTAAAACCTTTGTTTGCCGCAGGCCACAGGAAGTGACCCGGTGAACAATTGTATCAAATAGCTAACTTAATGAAAATGCATAATAATAATAACTACCTCCAGGTCACCCTTGAGCAAGGTGTAGTACCTGTTAGCTTTCCCTGGGGCCATGAAGTACCGGGTTGAATTCCGGTAGAGGTAAATGTCTCAGGGCTAGGATGGGTCTTAAGTCTATAAAAACCACTCCTTTCTTGTGATGAATCAAAGTACAAATACAATTACGGAGCACGGGAACAAAAATAATGTCAAGAGAGATTGTGGCAAGGACCATCAGCTACTGATTTGCAAAATACGATAAGGATTAAAGGCAAATAAGAAGCCAAAACCAGTGATCAAATATGGGCTTGACAACATTCCAAAAGAGTATCAAATCCGAGTTGCAAACCGATTTTTAATGTCTCAGTGATGTAGGAAGGCAGCCAGATGAACTTTGTAAAGCGCTGCGAGACATAATGACCCAACGGGGTGATAAGACACTACTCCAAAAAGGACTAGAAAAAAAGCAAGGTGGTTAAAAGTCAGGATAGCAGAAGAAAAAAGAAAGGCCATGGCAGAAAAAAACCAGTTTAAAGTTTGAAGAAATAAGGAGAGAGGTATCAATCAGAAATCTCAGTAAATTGAATAAGACAATAAGAGAGGAAAGACATGGGGTCTTCTCACGACGCTAAGGGAAATTACAGGCACTTTCCGGCCAAATGACGGAGTGTTCAACGGAAAGAATACTAAAGCAGAAAATGTAAAACAACTTTGGAAGGAATATGCTAAGATCTGTACACGATGTGATCCTTCTATTAATGAGGAATTCTGTCCTGATGAATTTGAGCCAGAGCCTGTGGTCACACAGGCAGAAGTTGAATTGGGACTTAAAAACATTTCCAACCATAAATCCCCTGGAATAGACAATGTGCCAATTGAATTAATAAAGGCAGCTGGAGAGACTAGAATGAAAGCTATTACTTTCACTTGTAACTGAATGGAAGCAGTCAGTCTTTATCTCACTTCCGAAAAAGGAGACCCACGAATCAGCGCAAACAATAGAACTACTGCATTAGTACATGGATTAGTACATGGATTAGTACACGGATTAGTCTCTTTTAAAGATAGTCCAACTCAGATTACAGCCATAAGTGAAAAGAGAATAGCCAGCGAAACAGCCAAGATTTACAAAAAAATTTGTAAAATTAAAGTTCGGGTCATAGTCCTTTCAAGTTCATCTATGCTAATGCCTATACTTGCAAATGGATAAATTTCATCCTCCGGTTTTTGTATAAATATTTTTGTGATCGATCCAAGTCCGTTACTGACCACTTGTCCATTGACATTTTGTCCATACCGGATTTGAAATTTGCGAAGATCACTATGTGTAGAATTTGGAATAACAAAGACTTGCTCTCGTACTGAGGGCGTGTTAGATCGAATATTATAATACTTTGCTGCCGTATACTTGTTTAATATCTACGCCTTTACCGCTGGTAGTGGAAAAGGGGCCTTTGGTTGCGTGGAGATACGTACATACCTAGGACTTTCCTTTGTTTCCTGTTCGATTCCAAATCCAAATTATTTCTCGGGTACGTGGTTGTTTATTCAAAAGTAATGATAAGTCCGATAGTCATTCTCTTAGTTGTGATGCATCTTGTTGTTGTTTTATTTCTTCCATGTTTTTCTCTTGTTGCATCCTTTCATAGATGGTTGAAAAATGTTTGACAATGTGATCACCAACATTGTTAAGTGTTTCCGCAGTTGTTGCATTTGAGTTGTCTCCTACCCATTTAACTGCCTTTACTAAATCTGTTCGGTTTCCTTGTTGTACAGGAAATTCATACCCTAGATCGTTGCCATCTTTTTAACAATATTGGATCACTTGATCCACTAATCCTCTCCTTTTATCTAGATAAAGTCTCCTGTTTATATGCATATATGTATCCATTTCAGCCGTTCCTTGTTGTTAAATTGGATGAAGATCTGATGGTGTTCCGTACCTGTCGATGCTGTTTCTTTCCAAATAACTTAATATTTGCCACGTTCTCTTAATTTTTCTTTTAATTCTTCTTCTTGTGTAGTATAATTATTGAGTTTTGCTCCCAGTCTTTCGTGGCGTTGGTTCTGTTTTGATGTGGCATAGTTAAGCTGTTCACTTTGAAATCTTTTGTAAAAGAGCTCGCTATTAGATGCGTTGCGTCTTTTAAGCTTTAGTTTCGAATGACTCATGATTGCTGACGTGAGCTTTGATTTGACTGGGGCTATGTAGAGGACGTTCGAATACAAGAAACACAGGAAATTGATGCGACGCAACTATTAATTCACTTTTAACTTCAATTTTACATCATTTTATTACATTTTCTACTTCTTCCTCTCCGTTATTTACATTTTCTGCCTTGATAACATAATTTGCATAAAATTCTGATGCTAATTTTCTTGACCTATATTTCATAAGATTGAGGTTTGCTTTTCATTCTACTGGTTCAATATTTATACTTGTAAGTGATATGGAATAAATATTTGGCTTGAAATTCATCCTTATTTAATGCAGTTGTTAAAATGAGAATTGGATAATAGTAACTATATCCCCATGCTACTATATATTCTTTTTTTTTCTCCTTTATTTCTTCGATCTCCCCCGAATGGTGGTGTTTCAAACATTTTGTAGTGTTGTGGTTTCTTTTAAGAGAGCAATGTCCCATTCGTCGTCTCTATCTTTGGTTTCAAACCACCATTTGTCTTGTAATGCTCTTTTCCAATGGAATTGTACTATTCCTTTGGAAGGTAATTTTAGTTTCTTAATTTCTATTTGAAAATGCATTTGTGATGGAACTACTATTGAGGCAGGATCATGTCTCCATCCTCTAGTACAGTCAAAGTAGTTTTTATCTCAGAAGATCGCAAATGCACATTGGATGTTTCTATCATGACGTTTGGTAGCTCTATTTCTCCTATTACTGTTTGTTCTGATTTGTCTGCATCGTGTATTCTTTTTATTTCAAATTCCAATAGTTTGTAATGCATGGAGTTTACTCTGTATCTTACATATTGATCTATTTATATCTTTATATTGTTGTGTTTTTTTGCATCGAAATGCGCCAATATCCATGCTTGTCATTTGTCTTGTTTGAATTCAGAATTGTATGATTGTATTACCTACCTTACCTTACCGCGTCGGGCGGGTTGCCCGGGCCAAAACTACTCGTTCTTTCCAAACATTCCTTTCAATCATTGCTGTCTTGAGGTCTTCTGGTAGCATACCGGTGGCGCGTGAGATGATATCCATATATGTGAGCTTTGGACGCCCAGTAGATCGATGGCCGTGTCTTGGGTTTCACAGAATCAAGTCGCTGATCAATTCATTCTTGCTTCTGAAACAATACCCTGCGTACCGTGAACGTCTTTCTCGGATGAGTGAGGAAACTGTGGGTATATTTCCATACAGCTCAGCTTTTGTTGGGTGCTGCGTCCAAGAAATATTCAAGATTGCGCGTAGCATCCGGGTATGGGTTCCGTCCAACATCTTTTCATGATTTTTCGTCAATGTCCAGGTTGCCGATCCGTAAAGTAAAATTGATTCAACAATAGCTCTTTAAAAGTTGCGCTTGTCAGTGTAGTCTGCTTCAGTTACTTGCTTGGTAGGAAATCTTCTTCCTGCTGAACGTTGCAGGGTAAAACCAAGATTAATGTTCTTATCAACTGACATACCTAAGTCATAGTCTAGCGCTAAGGTGAAAAGTAGCGGTGCCAGCGTGTCACCTTGTAGGACGCCTGCTAAGATTCTGAAGACTGTGGTATCTCCATCTGGTGGCCTTACCAGTGATTTAGTGTCTTTATACAGCATCATAATGGCATCCACCGTCTCTTTAGGAAGGCCATATCCCCTCAAGATCTCTCCGAGTTTACCCCTGTGGACGGACCCAAACGCTTTAGAGAAGTCTATGAAAATGATGGTAGCTTGTAGATTTTTCGCTTTTACTCCTTCTAGCAATCTTCTTACGGTACGAATTTGGCCTTGTGTAGATCTGGATGGTCTGAAGCCGTTTTGATTTGGGCGAAGAATTTTCTCCAGTACTGGTTGGATTCAGTTTCTTATTGATTCTGCCCTTTGATTTTTGATTGTGTTGAGCTTTTTCCATGCAGATGGTTGATTGTTGATTGTTGTCCGCCATAGTGTTGATTTCATCAAGCTGCACATACTTCATTTGCTCAGATTGACAAGTTTCTTCAAGCTCCTTTCTAGCGTTTGTGTGTTTTCTAAGATTTTTGTTTGAAGGATTCTTGTTTTTGATGGTGGATGCTTCTTTGAGAGCTGTACGTTTCGTAGAAATAAGATTGTTTTCCCAAGACATTCGTTGTCGGCTCTTTGGTTTCAAAGGAATGTGTTCTTTTGCCGTCTCATTAAAGGTCTTTATAAAAGTGGTATACTTCTCATCAGATGTTTTATTTGGTTCTTCAATCAGGACAGGAGAAATGGGTATCGGTCTTTAAAGGCAATACTGAATGCTTCTTGCAACTGATTATTCAATCGAAGTTGTTTCCAGTCATATGGTGGGAATTAAGTTGATTTTCTTTCGTTTGCTCTAAGACTCAGATTAAAAGTACCGGGTATAATTTTGTGATCAGAGAAAACACAATCAAAGGTGTTATATGCTTCACAGTTCTTTACACTGTTGATCCATTTTTAATTTATCAATATGAAATTAATTAGAGATTTTGTACCATTCGGATGAGTAAGAGTATGATTGTATTCTTGGGAGGAATGCCATTGTTTTTCCATCCCACTGATTTAATTAATTCTTCTTCGCAATTTACTTAATATATATATTATATATATATATATATATATATATATATATATATATGAATTTTCCATTGTTTCTTGGGTCTCTGAAGGTGTTGATATTTTTTTAATTTAAATATACGTATCCTGTTCACTTTCTTGGTCTGTATCGCCTTCTGAAACTTCTGCTGAATGTACTTTGTTTTCGTCTTAAATAAAGTCTTCTTCTATAATTAAATGATGAATCCTATCGGTCTCCTAATTGGTCTGCATCTTCTACATCTTCTGATAACCATTGAGTGTATTGGATTCCAACTTGGCAGTGATGTACTTCTGAAAGTACATTGCCGCCTAAGAATGCACTTATTCTTCAATCTGAATGTGCACTCATTCGATTAGCGCTTTTTGCTTCGCTTCTATTTATACCTTAGACTCGCTCTAATGTTTTTACTTTCACCAAAGAGGCAACTTTGGAGCCATTTCTACGCTACGCTGATTTCTACGCTATTCAGCTGACGTCATACAGGCTAAGTTGCGATTTTAACCTAAGTCCATCATCCCAACACACACACAGAGAATCAGAATGGGTTGGTCCGATGGGAAGGGGGGGGGTGTCTTGTAAATTCCTTTTACTTACGCGGATTAGGGTTAGGGCAAGCAAGTGTAATGATAACAATTAGGGTTAACCAAAGCATTACCAGAGAAACATGAAGGATATACAAAATGTAGAGGGACAAGGAATCAGATAGCTAATATCTGATGGCTGATGGAAAGGTCACAGGAATTCAAAAAGGAAGTATAGCACTGTTTCATCGACTCCTTCAAAGCTTATGACTATGTAGACCATGCAAAGATGTGTAATACAATGAAGAAAATGGGCATCCCTATACACTATATTGTACTGCTACGAAATCTCTATTCTAAACAGCAGGCAACAGTTAAACAAGAATATGGCGAAAAGGGTGGTTTGGGATCTGAAACGGAATTAGGAAAGGCTGTATTCTATCGCCTTGTCTATTTAATCTTTACAGTGAAGCCATCATGAGAATGGCACACCTCAACAACATAGAGGTCGGTGTGCGAATTGGTGGAATGAAAATTAACAATCTGTTTACCCACCCCTGGTCTACGCCATAGACTGCAAAGTACAAATGATGGTGCTGATAGTGCTAGTCACAAAATAGTACAAATGTACAAATAACTATGTACAACCTCAGAATAGGTAGCGCCTCTTATCATATATAAAACAATTCAAAGATTCGTATCCTTCATGCTTTTAAATGCGTCTGAAATGTGGGTCTTCCGTAAATGCAAAGAACGTTCTAGATAATACATACAGCCATCGATGCTGTCTTGAGGCAAACCAATATGAACACTTCTAACAAACATTGAGAAAAGGTAAACAAAACCAGCATAGCTGAACGGAAAAAATCAATAGAAAAAAGCGCGTGGAAGACAAACGACAACAAATTTGAGTCAAGTGACATCAGAATCAAACTCCGCAATCCACATGACTTACAATCGGCGAGGACACTGGGGAGTGAGCATCTTAGGAGTGAGCATACTGGGGCTCGTACGGAAGTCAAAAGAAGAAGAAATGTACCTTAATTATGAGTGAAAAAATTAATATTTTTCAAAATTATAAGAATAATGCAAGTTTAGAAAACATTTTTACGTTGTTGAAATAAAAGAATTACTGGATCGTAAAGTATCTACCAAATTGATTTCATTTTGTACTAAACAAAGGGGTCTTTGAAAAGTAAGCCTTTTCTTCAACAAAACCATAGTGTATTTGCGGGCTGTAACTCTTCAAAGCAAAGTGGCAGGTGACTGACCGCCGCAATAACAGAAAACCTCATCAAAATATATTTATAACTGTTACGTTAACAAGTTACGGATCTCAGCTACATGGAAATGAGTATTACTATGCTTCTTGAAAGTAATGACTTGTAAGTAAAGTAATGAATAATAATAATAATAATAATAATAATAATAATAAAGTAATGAATTGTATCTCCTACCTTTCGTCTGAAGGTAAAATTCCCTTATAGTTTGAGTAGACAGGCATTTAAGTGGTTCACCACTTAATCCTCCGGTCTCTGTCATGTGCTTACTTATCAGCGAATTTGGTCGCGAAATAGTTGTATTTGATATAATAATTCCATCTACTGCTACCTGAAACAAAAAAATAATCATGGGACGAATGACATAAATCCTATATGATAATGTTTGCCTGGAGTATTGTCTCCTTTTGCCATCCATTATATCCTTATTTTCTTTAACATTCACTTCTTTTTACTTCGGATTTCCCTTGCTGATATTATTGGTAGTTCTTCCATCAGTAGATTGAAAAGACGCAGTTCTAGTCCTACAGTTTGTATGTGTCTAATTAAAATGTTGTACGCCTCTGTAATTTTTGAAGTTTTTCAAAATATTATTGCGAGCAACATGTTGCTTTTTAATAGCAATTTTTACTGTTTGAACAAAAACATTATTGTAACAACAGAAGAAGGATTGCTTTCACATTCTAGGGTTTTACGATGCTTCAATGCTTTTCTTCTAAATTGCTTATCAATTCTTATGGATGCAATTTGACAAAGTACTTTTTTTCTCGGACAATTAAGATCCAGTGCTTTCTTGGCTGGTCGTGGAAAAACTGTGTCATGATAACTTTTTTTTCACGCAAGCATAAAGCCCTGTCTGCTCTTGCATGTTGGTTTTTTTAACTGTAATGGGCTACTCCATTTCCATTTCTTACTTTCCCTGGTTTTGCATTGAGACCACCAAACAATTGTTACATCCTGTAAGAAACACTTTTACAAACATGTCAGCCGTGCTGAACATCTTATAATTTCCATTGACACAACATACACAATTCTGCTGCTGGGTCTCTTCTCACATTGGATAGTAATTCATTGAAATAATTCAACCACACCTCCTATGGGGAACTGTTTTGTAGACCTGGTATAACAGTAACCTGAAAAATGGATAGGGGCACAGTAGGGCTCCAGTTAGCAACTGATGCTTGCTCCCACTCAATTTCTTAAATGGCTCCTATTTAAATAAAATGTATTGTTACTGTACTGAGGTAGGTAGGAATGGAATAGGACACTTGTGGTGGATTCCATTGGATAGTTAAGTGTCCCAATGTCATTCTAGGTCAATGGATACTAACGCCAAAAAGGCCTTAGAAAGGCTTGGAGGGGTGTTATTAAGGACAAACTGAACACTCTATCGGTATTTGAAGACATGTCATACGATCGTAACACCTCTTTCGAGGCAGAGAAACATCAACACTGTCAATCATGTGCTAATACGGAAAGCGAATATTCAGGTTGGCTACAAAGAAAATGGGGCAAAATTTCATTACATTCTAGTACATTGCAATGCCAGTAGCTACCTTGATATTAAACGAGGTATTAAACGTATAAAACTATAATTACCTCTGGTGTTGTAATAACATCAACAATATCCTCTATGTCATTTTTAGTTAGATCAGGTGCAACTTTGATCAACAATGGCGGCCTTTCTGGTGCTGGGCATTCCTTTCTCGCTGCAGTTATCTTTCAAAAGTCAAAAAATAAAACAAGGTTGAAATCAGGGAAGAAAGCCAAAATAACATTTTATTATCAATGCTAAGATAATATTATTACACACACAACACACACACACAACACACACACACACATAAATTTTCAACCAGTGGTTCCTAACATTTTCCCTTTAAAAACCCAACAACATACCAATTCACATCAGGTGCAACTCTCCCAACTAAAGAAAACCAGGAGTAAACGAAGACGTAAAACAATAACTACTTAGGTAACATTGATACCATTATGGGCAAATTCTTACATTGAGGTTCGTAGCCTAGTATCCATATCGGTAATTCATCAAATATCATTGATAAAACGCACTGATATTAAGTTGCATGTGGGTGCAGATCTGCAATTCAATTTGGCGAGTCAAAAACCAAACTGGCAATGTAACGGATCTCCTTAATTAAATTTGCTTAATCTCATATACAACCATGATCTTTACTGGTCCCCAGTAGGAACCAGTAGCTTTCAATCATGTACAAAGGCAAGGAGTATTATACACCATTCATAGAACAAATATTAGGGCATATGGCTCTCAAAAACTGCAAAATTATACTGTCACTTTAGTATCTGCAGAAAAGACGTTCTCGTCTACCTTTTATGATCTCAAAGGCTAAATAACTGCTAAAAGATAAGAGTTCTACTTATGATTCAATTATTGCCAAACATATGAGCTTTACTGACAAAGCTGTAAATGGAAGGAATATCACCCTTCATTATCGGGACGTGTTAATTCCACAGCTAAGTATGGTCAATTTTCTCCACTGTTCACGGTCTTTTTAGAATTGTTAAGTCATCTTGTGGGCTGCCAGTATCCTCACACAGTTGGTCCAGGTAGGTCTTTTATGGTCGCACCTCTTTTTCGATGTTTGGGTCTCGATAAGAGAAAATCTCTACCAACTTCACTCTTACTTCTCTAGCAGTGTCCCGCAAATCTCGTACGTCTTCCCCAAGATTAGTTCATGGATACGGAAGTTTACAATGCAGTTGTTTCTTACTACGACTTCGTTTCCACAAAATGTTTAAACTTGGCGGCAGTTAGCGGAACGGTGTAGGTACCGTTTATCCTAATTTTCAGTCTTTTGGTAAGATTCCATGAAGACGAACCATATAACAAGACTGACTTCACTACCGCACGAAAGAAGTCATGCATATGGGAGTACTCTCTGATCTTTATGTATGTAAGTGATACAAATTTTTATCTTCAAAAGTCATGAAAATATATTTGCAATACCGTGTTTACTTGATTTTTCGTTCGGTTTGGAACAAGACCTCTTTAGAGATAATCAAAAGCGCCAGTGGAATTTCCATTACTTTTTTCAAACCAACGAAATGAAAAAAAAGAAAAAAAAAGAAAAAAAAGAAAAAAAAGAAAAAACAAAAAAAAAAAAAACCGTGCATAAAAAACCGGTAAAAACTAAAAACAACATTGATAATTGTTTGTCTACGACCAGATTTTTACTTTTCAGACGTCACCTCTTGAAGTCGAACCAATATTAATGTGATGGCAAGAATAGCATTTGGCTAATGACGTAGCCATGTCATACAGTCATCAAACAAATGCATCGCACCAGGATTTGACAAGGGGTAAGGGTATGTCATTGATGTTGCATATTTTGCATCAATATAATGTGACGTGGAGATAGTCATTCGAGATGATTGACATATTAAGAGTTGCTATGGAATTAATTAATTAATTATGCCAGTCGCCCAGCTGTCTTTATGTCACATAGTTTAATTTGTCTTATTTCAATCAATTTATGACATACCTCCAGCACATAAAAAGATTCTCACTCAGGAGACTGGCTATTGGAAGGACGGAAAATCGAGGAACGGATAAACGAGGAAGCACGATACAGAAAAGAAAGAAAGCCAAGCCATTTATTTAATAAAAAAAGTACAAGTATGGAAATAAGTTATCAAAGAAGGGCTGTGGGTAATTTGTCATCGTGTATACGTTAATTCCACATTTTTGCTTTCCTTGATCATTTTACGTGAGTGGGTGAGTGAATGAGACAGAGAGAGAGAGAGAGAGAGAGAGAGAGAGAGAGAGAGAGAGAGAGAGAGAGAGAGAGAGAGAGAGAGAGAGAGAGAGAGAGAGAGAGAGAGAGAGAGAGAGAGAGAAAGAGAGAGAGAGACAGAGAGAGAGAGAGACACACACACACACACACACACACACACAGAGAGACAGAAGTATTTATTCATCACAAAATAAACTTTAAACTTCACCTTTACCTCTCTCAAAAGGTTATTGAGTTTTTCTTTTCCTTGCATGCTTCTTAAACCTGGTGTATTCGGTGATGAAATATTGATAACAATATAATCTCCGAAGGGTTGGAAGGTCTTCAGTCCAAGGATATAGTCTTCTTCTGCCTTTTCTGTGGTTTTATTTTTCCCTAAATTAATACCAATGATGCCTGGCTCTTTCCTTCCATTATAGTCTCTGAGTTCTAAACGTCTTTTTACAATATCAAGCCCATCATTATTGAAACCATATCTGTATAACAATACAAAAAATACATAAAAATATAAAATGGATAATCACTACAAAAAAAGCCCAAGTAATAATGCATTATTTATTAAATTACAGCAATGTCTTCATTCACGGTGCCTAGACCCAAGAATATATTGGTCAAGGGTTGATATTACAGCTTCATCATTATTACTAGGTTCATTTGATACTAAGCATTGGTCCTTCCACAGTTAGTTAATAAAAAGGCCTCTTCAACTCCTCCACCTGCTGAAGTTTCCATTTTTGATTTGCATTTATTTAAAACTGTGTGGCATCTTTTGCTTTTTCAGAGAAAGCAAAAGATGTATGGAGAACCGGCGTGCTCCATACTCTTCTTTAACATCGAAGGACTTTCTGACCGGAAAGCTGAAATACTGGCCCAAATATCGGCAAATTATGATATCGTTTGTGTACAAGAGACACATCTAGACAAAAACAGTAAGCGTCCCTATTTAAAAGGGAACAATTTGACTGCGGAAATCGGACATAAACAATATGGGACTGTAGTATTTACCAAACCCTCCTTACCCATTGAGCAAACCTATACCAACAGCAGTGATAATAACATTGAAACAATTACGGTGTGCCTGAAAGATCTGGCAATCACATCATTCAACAAACCACCCAACAGCTGCTTCCACCACAATGAGCTTCCGGCAAACTGTAAACGAAAATACCACCTAACTATCGGTGACTTTAATTCACATAGCAAATTATGGGGTTATGGAGAGACCAACATTGATGGCGCTACAGTAGAGGCATGGGCAGAGGCCAAGAGGCTAACACTTGTTCATGATCAGAAACAACCATTTTTATTTAACCCAGACATCGGGTTCATCAGTCGTAATATCAGCCCAATGTGTACAAAGGAAGTTCTTGAACCAATGCCCCACAGTCAACATTGACCTACTGTCCTATCCATGAGTGCCCCAATTAAAGTACGACACACTCCATTCCGCAGATGCTTCAATCTAACAAAGGCAGATTGGGCCAGTTTTGCCAAGCAAGTGGACATGCAACTCTCCGATATTCCACCTACACCAGAGAAATACAGGACCTTTGTCGATAAAGTTAAAAATTCGGCACGAAAAATGATCCCCCGAGGATGTCGGACTGAATACATACCAGGCATGTCAGGAGAACTGTCCGACGTGTTTAACACCTACAAGTCTTCATACCAGCATGATCCCTTCTCGGACAAAACCATCAGTATAGGAGAGGAACTACTTGAAAGTAATGCTGAACAACGCAGAGAAAGCTGGCAATGCATGATAGAATCAATAGATTTGACTCATAACAGCAAAAAAGCCTGGACTACCATCAAGAGTCTTGGTAACGACACCACCACTTACCATTACCAAGTGAATGCAGGCGTTTCATCTATGCAGATGCCACCTGTATAACAACTCAACAGCGGTCCTTCACTAAGATCGAAAACACCCTAGAGAACGCCCTGAACCAGCTTACTGCTTATTACGAGTCCAACGACTTGAAGCCAAAACCAGCTAAAACCAAAGTTTGTGCTTTTCACGTGAAAAATCAAGAGGCAAAATGAACTCTCAATATTACATGGAAACAACAACCACTGGAGCACCACCCACATCCAAAGTATTTGGGCATCAATCTGGATCGAACACTCTCTTTCAAATCACATTGCTCAAATGTTAAGGCAAAGATTGCCACAAGGAATAATCTGTTGTGCACGTTATCAACCTCCACGTGGGGAGCCATTTCATCAACACCACGCACCACTGCTCTTGCCTTATGTTTTTAAGTCGGCGAGTATGCATGCTCAGCCTGGAGAAGGTCAACACATGCCAAGCAAGTGGATATTTCAAATCTCCATAACTTAAGGTTTGTGGTGTCCAATTGGTGGTTCAAGCTTAAATTATGCAATATTGTTCCTTTTAATCCTATGTCAATTGTACCAAGATTAACATGCTAACCAAGGGGATATTTCACTCAATAACACTTGTAGAATAATTACAGGGACAATACGATCCACACCAGTCCATATTCTGTATGCTTTGTCAGGCATAGCCCCACCACATGTGAGAAGGGCATCCACCTCTAACTGGGAACAATTAATACAAATCACCAATGAGCATCACTCATTGCATAACCATGGTCCACCTCTAACTCATATGAAGTCAAGACCATATGAATGTCTATACCAGATGAAAATATCTCATCTTCTCAATCTCAAAGAGAAACCAAGTGGAAGCCACTAAGGGATGAATCACCAAACTCAACAGCTTTTGAGAGCAGAGGTGTAGTATCCAAAGAACAACTCCCTACTGGCCATGATCTTGGCTGGACAACGTGGCACAGTCTAAACTGGCTAAGTACTGGTTCTGGTAGATGCAAATCTCTCATGAAACGAATGGGATTATCAACATCTGACACCTACAGCTGTCATGCCACACAGACTATGGACCACCTCCTGCAATGTCCAGATGCCCCAAATTGCACCTTTGTTGACTTAAAGGGGCTCACACCATTGGCAATATCATGTTCCTGCTACTGGACAGAGACACTGTAGCTTAGACACAAAAATGAACAAATGAACCAAGATTGAATATTGATTTGAACTTAGTATATTGTCCTAATCCCACTTCTGATGACCAAGTTGTGATTTAACACAATATATCATAATGACTAACTGAGAACTAACTAATTTATCCAAGCATCATACATCAGGTAATATCACTTTCAATAGAATATCAACCATGTTGAAGGCTTATGTATAACATACATGAATGAACAGAGTTATATGACAGTATTCAATGAACTTCTGGTGGTTTGTATGGTCAAAGGTCTTTTCATAATCTATAAAGTAAATGCAAACTGTCTTGAGATTTAATTAACACCCAGAGATGGTTCTTATATTCATAATTCCTATTCTTGTTTACACCACTAGGTATTATCATGCTTCTACAGATAACATTACAAAACTTTGTCAAAGTGCAGATATTCTCATCATCTATGGCTTTGATTATCTCAAAATGAAAGTTGTCTAGGCCAATGCTTAAATGTTTTTCACTTGTTTCAATTTACATTCAACTTCTTCCTGCAGGATGTCCTGTCCATTGATTTTACTATAAGCAAAATTCTCATTAAGATCATCACTGTAAAGGTCAGAAACATATTCTTCACAACTCTTTCTTATATCATCCTGATCAAAGCCAAACTAACTATTCTGTTGCTGATACATTCACTCAATGTTCTATTGCTTCTCAGTGGACTCACTTCTCTCACTTTAGTATACATCCCTTGGTACCTGTTTAGTGATCCCTGCTCTCTCCAATCTCAGTACATTATGATGGCAACCATTCTTCTTTTGCTTTCTTACACATGATATTAATATCTTTTTCTAACTGGGGATTATTCATCACACTTGCTCTTTTTGTTAGGCATAGTTGATATAGCATATTGTACTTGGATGTTATTGTGTGTGACATGGAAGTACATGAAGCCATTAAGTAATTTGTTGGATGAGCTATATAAATAGCCAGTTTTGGTGTAGAGGAACAGTCAGTTTGAGGGGGCTAGCTATACACAGAACTGTCTGGTTTTTCTCTCTCCCTCTCTCTGTCTCTCTCTATCTCTGTCTGTCTCTGTCTGTCTCTCTCTGTTTCCCCTCACTCTGTTGGTTCTTTCTCTCACGGCTTCCCCCCCCCCCCAATTTTTTGTGTCTATTCTGATGTGCGCAAGACTATCCTCTGTCCCTCTGTCTCTGTCTCTGTCTCTCTCTCTCTCTCTCTCTCTCTCTCTCTCTCTCTCTCTCTCTCTCTCATTGAAATGCCTTAATTTCTTACAGGTTTTATNTTTCTCTCTCTCTCTCTCTCTCTCTCTCTCTCTCTCTCTCTCTCTCTCTCATTGAAATGCCTTAATTTCTTACAGGTTTTATAATCTTAGAGAAAATACCACATGGAGGTAAACAAACACCTGTGTACAAGCTACTCAGCAGTCAGTCTACTCAACTATCAACAAGATGAAATTTGGACCACTACCAAAGCCATCAGAGAGGAATTATGATGCACCAAATCTTTATGTGAAGTGAAGGAAATGGAAACAGAACATGATACCGTGCTTAGATTTAGCATTTTCTTTAGTTTGATCTGGATTTACCCAAGTACTGGGTTGTGATCAGACCCTATGTTGGGTCCAGGCTATAAGCTCACATTAGTTACTGCATTCTTGAATCTCTTATTGATCTTAATATATTTAATCTGATTATGTACAATATCCCCAGGGCTTAAAAATTCTTGATGTTATGGGCTTAGTGCAAGCAATTGATGTAGGATATTTATCATGTTGTAAGTTGTAAGCTTTTTCTAAGTTTAGAAAAGCTTAAGACTCACAACATGATAAATATTCTATATCAATCTCTTGCTCTTCTATATGTAAATATATATGTAAGTTTCTTAATTTGTGTTTGAGCATTGTATTGGTGACTATTAGGGTTTTTCCTTTGTAAAATTCTGAGTCTTCCTCCTCCCTTATTATGTTTGTAAGTTGTTGGCTAATTTGACTTATGTGACACTTCTGCATCAAAATCACCCATTGAAGTATTAAATTCATTATTCTTCCAAGAATTCCATACTTCCTCTATGTTCAGATATAATTCTTTAATTTTATCATCAGTGTCCAACACATGCTAACATGTAAAACGGACGTTAAACCGAATATGATGATGATGATGATGATGATGATGATGATGATGATGATGATGAGTGTGATTGCTTGTCAGTGCATATACTTTATAACGTACTTGTTAAATGATGCAGTTTTAACTTACACCATGATCATCCTACCTGAAACTTGCCAGAACCAAAACAGAGTGTCACCCAATCGCTTACTCATCAGCAAACCAACCTGTTGAAAATTGCTGATCATACCAAAAGAATCATGGGCCACAATGAACCTAGACCTCACAACTCAGTGGCAACCAAACAAGAGCAGTAAAATAAAGTAACCATTAATATTTTTGTAAGTGACTTATTAATTTACTTTATCAAGAAATTGCAATTGTCTAAAAATGAATAGCTATTACCTAACTTTAACAGTGTAAAATGTTTTTGTAAACAAAGCACACAGAACATCTCTCTGTTTAAAAATATTTATGAAGCCAGTACTGTAGATGAACCATATATCTGATGTTTTTAAATATTATTAAAAGATAAACAAGCACCACATATGTGACCATACCTCATTTACCATGGGTTAAATCAAATTAATGTAGGTCAACA
>RDPX01000217.1:474810-508655 GCA_003991215.1 Morbakka virulenta
TGCAGCATTGGTTCTAATTGCTATTTGATGAAGTTCATCTATTTTTGATGAAAGACTATTTATATTCAGATGGAGGAAA
Source organism: Morbakka virulenta (assembly GCA_003991215.1). NCBI lineage: Eukaryota > Metazoa > Cnidaria > Cubozoa > Carybdeida > Carukiidae > Morbakka > Morbakka virulenta. The sequence goes on from RDPX01000217.1 coordinate 474,890, forward strand.
TGCAAACCTTTTTAATTAAAGTTTGCCTATATGTTTTGGTCCATTAAATGCTCCTTAGTATTGGTGTATGATGTATTTAACTTTTCTGTGGGTGATTGTGTAAATGAGAAGTCAGCATATGGCAATTGTAATAGGTGGTTTTCTCTTCATTTACATTTACAGGATACACAAAGATATTTCATTTCATTCTTAGGATTCTTGGAGAATTTCTCATAAACTGCATCTGAGATTTTATCACATCTATCATTGTTTGTACCCAGTGTAATTAAATTACAAAATTAGATTAGTAACATAACGAGACATTTTATAATGGTGAGGAACAAGACAAAGTATAAGAGCACTAAATGGATGAAAATGCGAAGAAAAGACTGAAAAAGGGACTCGTTTGGAAGCTGAGGAGTTCCTCGATGGAGCCGCCCGACGAAAATAAACCTACTTTCCCCAGAAAGACCTATTTCAACAAGGAACAGCAACTCTGAAAGATGAAGGCATTGAGACAAACGAATTTCATGAGATACAATTTGAGATACAACTGGTAACAATGACGAAGTCTCACTAAAACACTTCACATCAGCCCCGTTTTTGGTACATTGAAAGGAATCAGCGACTTTCTTCGCCATTCTCTAACAGTCTCCAGATCTGATTCGAAATTTTCCACAAATATGACTCTTTCCTGCTTGTTCCTCCTTAAGAGGAATGCCAGAGTACAAGATAGTGTCATTACCATAGATGTTGATGAACTGAAACAATTGACTAGAAAGGTCATTGAAGTAAAGATGGAAGAAAATTAGACCAAGAATACAACATTGAGGAACCTCAGTACTGATGGAATTTTCAACAGGTGTAATACCATTTAATCTGAATGCATTTTACGATCTGAGGAAAACACTCTTGGTGAATGAACTGGCGTTGTGTTTTGACATAGATCGCTAACATTCCATTTTCTCTTGTAAAGTTATTAGGTATACTTGTTTTGGTACCGGATTAAAAGTGGTATTTAATTATTTGTTGATGATAGATATGTGTCATTTGTAGCTACAATTCAATGCAAATATGACTAACTTCAGGTGCGACTTCGTTCAGATGGTAGCTCTAACATTATATTCTAACATTATACTCTAATATTATTGAGCACTGCCGATAGCTAATAATTAAGTCGATAGTGGCATATATATATAATTTCACTTAAATATACTCTGCTAAATGTGGATACATGTCTGTCAGAGTAAATTAGAATATTTAGATCCTAAACAGAATGATGGAAATGTAATGGCCAACTTTTTAAATGATTCATCAATGTAAATCCCATTTTCTCCTTCATGTAATTTAACCTATAGAATTTTCTGATTATTAGATTCTTATTTAGAAATGGCCTGCATCAACTTAGCAGGTTATTTGTTTTGGAACCAGACCCATCGCTATTTCTTTTCAGAAAGGGACAAAGGCTGAGAAGGAGAGGGCAATGCGTTTGACACAGAAATTTCTTGTTCATCAAAGATATCGCGTCAAAAGCACTAACAGAACCACAAAACAAGTTCATTTTTGATTTCAGTCTCACGCATTCATTTCATCAGTGCTAATCTGACAAAAATTACTATACTTTATTAGGGGTGTCAGCATTGAACTACACCCCCTGCCTCTTGGCGCATATCACTCCATATGAGAACAATCGCATGCCCAACATTTTTGATTACCAGGAATTACCACAATACAATATACATTTGATAATAACATAAGAGTTTCTCCTGATTAGAGTCCTTTTTAATTGGTATCATCCCTAAGAATGCAACATTTAAATAAAATTCCATGAGCAAGGAGACGGTAGCTTTGGGAAAGGATTGACCTATTTAACTTCCAAATCCATCAAAAAATTCCTGTTCCCTTCTTCGGATTTCAAGCGGCTTGAACCAGATGTTTACTTCCATTAAAGTGTTTTGGAGCATTCTCGTATGAATTAAAGTCTGGGGCAAGTCTAATCTTCTCCGGTCAATTGAAAAAGACATTTTCTTCTTTTAAAATTAGTTTTCGGTAAAATCCTAACTCCTCCTGCTGAGGAAGATCCAGGTATAATTGACAATCTTTTCTAAGCCAGAAAAAAATGAGAGGGGTTGGGGTCTAGCGCTCGCCTGCCGTTTATCACCAATAATAACATGACTGCCATACATAATGACCAAACTAATGCTAGGATCTTTCCTGAAGGCAATGTTTTCACCACTGATAAGTCCTGCTGTAGCGACAAATGAGGAAAAACACTGATATCGATGGTTGCTGTTAAAGGAGCTAATGAAAGAGAAACCAGAAGTGAGATTCTTTACTGTGGTTTCAGGAAATGAGACTCGATACGATGAATACATGATCTAGGAAACCTGAAAAAATGCAAGTCAATTTATCTTCAACTGTGGCTCAGTAGATGCAGACGTTGTCGTTTAATGAAGGAGGTCCCATCTACACCACTTGGTATCTCAGTGGAGTTGCCACCCCTACCATGGCATGTCGTAACATAGGCGGTGAAACAAATAATGCTGTGGGAGTAACCGCCAAGTAAATCTGTATGACCGGTGGCAATGTTTGAAAAGGAGGTGACCTGCTGAAACCGCTTTCAGAGCATTTGGTGACTTGCGTGAGAAGAACGTCTGACAAATCATAAAGACGATTGACAAGTTCGATTGCCTAATTCTTTTATTGGTACCTTCTATCGTTATTTTATCAAAGTAAAGTATACACTGTGATGGTACAATTGAATGCATGTTATTCCATAATAACGCACATAATTCTTTTGTCATAGTGCTTAACGCATAGTTTTCTTTGTTGTACTTTTATTGAGATATTTGACCTCCATCAATTTCCTGATGATTTTACTGTGATTTCAAATTTTAGTAGCCTTTATATAACAACAAAAATTCTATTGTACAATTAGGTGCTTGAAAGATGTAGAAGTTTCCTACGAAATATAGCTGATTTTATTGAATACATTTTGTCTATTTCTTGAATATCAAGAATTTTAAATGAAACTGGTCGGACTTTCGTTCTTGTTATATTACTTAAGATTATCAGTTGGTATTGGATTCACAATTGCCAAACCAGGGATGACTGCTGGCTACTGAAAAGACAGCCGACACTCGGAAAGACAAGTTATGTCTAGCAAGATCTGCCATGTAAAGCCTGAACTCTAACTGCAACAAATAAACCGAGCATGATCCCAAGTTTACCAGTTACAACTGTGGGAAAATAACTGGCTACATATAGATACACAACTTTATGAAAACGAAAATGAAAAAGGGAGCTTGCCAAGATGTAACTTGCCTGCATTTCGAAGCGCACAGGAAGGCAGTTTAATTTCGAATTAGCTATAGTTTTTCAGTTATAACAGTACACAGAAGAAATGTACAGACCCTGATTGTATTTGTTTTCAACAGCGCAAAGGGATCCTTGACAGATGAGCAATCAGTGAAGCCCTGAACACAAACCATGGTGGCCTTATTGGCAACGCAGCTGAAAATATAGACCTGGAGAAATGTGACGAGATAAATTGATCAAAGGGCACGATCCAAAGTTTGTATCCAAAATTACAGAGAAGTGTTAAAGAGAGGATGAAGAATCCTCCAACGCTTTGAAAGAATATAGGCAAAGAGTTAGCTCAACTAGCTCAACTTATCTGCAATAATGAAGGAAATTAATAAATGGAGGTGGTAGGAAAGGTTGACCTACTGTAGGTCTCAAGTTACAGTTCTTAAGAAGGTTGAAAAGAAAACTATGTAAGAAGTGGGAAAGAATGACTTATAATAAGAGGCAGAAGGTACAAAACTAAAGCGCTGAGATCACGAGGGAGATTGGAGATGAAAGGAGAAAAGATAGGAACCAACTAAGGATGAAAAAGAGGAGAAGGAAAAGCAATTTTTGTAAAAAAGCCGGAAAGTATCCTTAAGGCCAATCTAATAAGACCAAAATTGGAAAACTGTAATGCACAAAGGATACCGAATAATCATTACGAACACTTAAAGTGATCCATTCAGATACGTTTTGCAAAATGAACTGCAATGGAACACACTTTCAGGCTCGGCAATTGCACTATGAAGGAAGTCAAGGGTGTCATTAGAAAAACCAGATCAAAGAGTCTACTAGAAAAACACCGAGTTCAACACAAAATACACTAAAGTATTCTAAAGCTGGTAAGATGGCCTGTTCTCATCCTTAATACCGGTGAGATAAGTACATTAGCCAGAGGTGGTATAGGTTAGAGTGGACATAATACCCGAAGAAGAAAAAATTCAACTTTAATTCCGCAATTTAGACCAACTACATTTTTGAAAGTTGGTGGGGCGATTTTTAGGAGTGATTGTGAGGCCTGTGATGGTTTTCTTGAGCTACAATGGGTTTATCGATAAAATGAAAATTGGTATGCCAGTGTATTTCGGCTTTATTGAACATGCAGCAATTATATAAAATGAAATTTAAAAAGAGAAAAGAGAAAAAAGATCTCTGTCGTATGGCTTGACTCTCGCAAATATATTTGGTTTTGTACTGTGCACGTTTTTAAAGCATTCAGCGGAGCAGAACTTCTGGATACCAGAGGAAGTTAGAATAGTGGTGGTGAGCTATTACACTTATTTTGTAATACGTAATATCACAAAAAATTTCACTTTTGGACGGCACATTGGCAATAAGATCTCACCCCCTGCTGCGCTATCTAACCCATGTTGTTGATACTGCCCATAGAACTCCTCTTGAAAGTTGCACATTGTACTAAGTCAGCAATAAGATACCAACTCTAATGAAGCTTTTAAGGAGCTCTGAGGAAAGAAGTGATGAGAAAGATTCCATAGCGACTTACAAATTGATTGAATGGGTTGGAAACAAGCACAAGCCCAAGAAATAAAAAATTCTAACTTTTGTGAATGGTAGAGAGGAGAAGATGAATTACGAGATTTCCAATGAAGTAATGACGACAGTGAAAGAGGAAGCAGTGAAATGCGTGGCAAAGGTGTACCAGAGCACTTTGAATAACAGAAGTGAAGGAGATAGGATTCAGGTTTCAGTGGAGGAAGGTTTTAATAAGATAGGGCTGACTCGGTTGCCAGGAATATTGGTGTCTCAGATTAGCTGGAGTGACCTCTGGACTTGGAAGAGTTCATTCACAAGTTTTTTTCTTAAATCTATCTTTCAATTAATATTTTCAACAAACATGGTTAAACAAAAACTTAGTGGCAATGATTGATGCAAATATCTGGAGAAAGAACTCGCTTTCAGATACTTGTCAACTGCTCCCTACGTCTTCTAAGGCGCTACTCTTGGGGTCACGATCAATTTCTCGAAGCGATTGCAGATGAAGTCCGGAAAAAGCTGAATAAAATTAATAGTAGATGAAAACCTCAAATAGTAGATAAGCGACAGCAAGTCAATTTCCAGCAAGCTAAGAAGAAGACAAAAGATGCGGTTCATTATACTGACCATGAGGATGGGAGTTAACTTAAGAGCTGAAAGTTGCTAGATGGCAATCGAAATAAGACAAGAGCCAAGTTTTTTACCTGGAGAGAGTGTGATGATACCATATGAGATTCTGGCAATGAGCTACATTCACCCAACAAAAGGTCAAGTAGGAGAAGAAGGATTCATCAAATGGTGGAAGAATAACGCAGCAGAAATGAAGGAGGCATCTAGATGTTGCGCAATGGAGAAAATGCCGAGGGAAAAAAAGAGAAATGAGAGTAATTGACATAGTAGCAAGAGGGAAATAATAACTGGGAAATATATTTAATAAAGTAGGGAGCCAAATTAGTGGATAAAGCAGACACAACAGGAAATTCTAAAGAAGAAAACAGCCTTCAAACAATATCAAATGACAAGAAATGAAGGGGATCATTAATTGCACAAAACAGGAAACCGTAAATCCTACAAGATTGTGGCCAAGGCACAGGAAGCAGTATATTAAGATTTTTACAACAAAAAAAACTCAAAAGAATGTTCTAAGATCATCTATAAACTATTAAAAGGAAGGGAAAGAAGGAAAAGTATTATTGGACAGGTGGCTTATATCAAGGATAGGAATGATATTATAAAAGACAGTGAAAACATTAGGAATTGGTGAAAAGGATAACTTTCAGCGCTAATAAATGAAAAATTACTAGGAAACGTATTTGAGAAAATCACACCACACTTAACAACATATATCCAATCAAAAAGGAAGGGTTAAAGGAACCAATGGTCAAAAAGGGTTAACAAAAATCGCATGTCCCGGATAATCTACCGATAGAAGCTCTGAAGTTATTTGTGAGGATGGAAATACACTGTTTGACAAATTGCTTGAATCGCAGTATGAGTAAAGGCAATACACAAAGATAAAGGAGAGATCTTTCAGTGTAATAAATACGTTGATCTAAAACTTATGTGATCTACCATGAAACTAAAAGAGAATAGTGGAAGTGAGGAAATTAGCTCAATGCAGTATGGGCTAAAGACAAGAATCTATTCTACTATGAAACTTTCAGTAAAAGCACTGGGGGGAGAACTAAGAGTTCCACTTGTCTTTTTTCGACAAAAAGCTAGAGACAGAGTACCTCGAGACCCCAAAGACCAAATAATGTACCAGCGGCTTACGTTGAGATTTTACTTAACGCGTACACACACTGTTCTATCCCAGTTTCCAATCTTTCGATTGTCTTTGGGTTCACCAATGGATATTCAAGGCATCAAAGTGAAAAATTTCTTTTTCCCGTCGTGATATGAAATCCTGATTAACAAAGGCATGTGGTGATGAGTAGGGATTCGCTTTATACAGTTGGAAGAGGCACGCTGCCATTGTAATACCGTTCATAACTGAGTATTACAACAGTGGAGCTAAAGCCTTAAACTGACCTTAAACACCAACTGTTGAAAGGCTGGAAAAATGTTTGTCCATGACACCTGTCTTCCTATTTAAGTTCTTTCCCCTCTTGTTATCAGCATGTACTGATACTCAAACATTCACCAAGATCAACTACACGTCTTTCATTCCCCATATACGAAGGGGAAATTTTTGCCCTTTAAGTATACATGCTTTGGTCTTCGTTTGCACACTATGACTGGTTAATAAAACCTACCGTACTATCACATCTAGGTCAGCCAATAACCTACCATACCGTGCCCGAGATCGAAACAGCACAAGCTACAGCTGCAGACCAGTTTGCAAACTTCATCGCTTCAATCGAGTCTGTAAAGTCAAGAATTTCCAAGGTCAAAGGTAACCTATTCGCAGTATTTCAAGATCTGAAAGACGTTGACGAAATGAGGCTGATGTTTCCTGTAAACCTATTAACCTTGCTGCAATCAGTTACCAATCAACAGATGTCGCGCTGTACGAGACATTGCAGAACAAGGTAATGAATTCCAAGTCATTACGGGTTAAACTACGGTGTCTGTGCCACTTATATTACTATGTAAAACCGATAGTATCAAGGCATCTGGGAGGTCGTGAAGAGGATCAGAAGAGCAGTGCATACTTAAGGCTCCAGATCATAAAGTTCCGTAATATGTAACAAGTACTTGCCCACGATTGAAAATAACCAGGAGTTGTTAAATCTCATCAGAGCAACCAATCAGTGAAACCAAACCAAGACAATGCCGAGTTTATTTCTGCCTTCGCCAGTTTCGATCAAACAAAAGACTCATCCAAATTTGTAAAGCAATCACGAGGAAGCGAACACAGTCTGCTACTTGTACAAAAAAATTCGAAGATGAAAATCATATCATCATTAGGTCACTTTTGGGGACTTGATACCATTATGCTCTTTGTCTGCCACTTCTGACCCGAATATAAAAAAACTGACAATCGCACGGGTTCACACAATAGAAATTGATATCAGACCTCCTACTGAACAACTTGTTAAGTCTTCATTCACTTCAAGGGAATGAATACTGATACATTTTACTTATTCAGGCCAGAGAGAAAATATTCAAGCGCAGACACGTCAATTTTATCGACGGGTTTTTACTGCCTGGTATTGATTGAAATATTAATGATGATAAAATCAAAGTGTGATGTATGTGTGCACTCTATGTAAAAGATCGAATACGAAATCTGTTGACAAAGTTAGGTCAGCCATATTTTGGAGGGCGAAAAGCAAGAGAAACAAAATCGTGGAGCCATGCTTGGTGTCACCATAAAAGTTGCTGTTTGCACTTGAAAAGAAGTAAGTATGAAGTTTTTGTATCCAAACATACTGACCTTTTGGAGAAGGACATCAAGCCATCGTCACTTCATGGTTCAGTTAACAACCCTATTTAATGGACGAGTGGTTATTTCACATTTCTGAAGTTTTATGTAAGACTGAAAAAAGCACTGTGGAGGATGTTTGACAAATTTTGACTAAGCATTTGACGATGGTGATATTATCGAGAAATTAGAACTTATCAAAAGCATGTGGAAAACGCCTTTTGTACTTGTTCTTTGCGAGTAGTGTACGTTCCGAGTATTTGAATCCTTATTCGGGTCATTTCTGGCTCTCAACATTTTCTTTTGTTCCTATGCTTACAACGGATGTCAGCATTTTCATGGGCCCCGACGGAATTTGTCAATGTTCCTTGGGGCAAGGACCGGTACTGTTGTCACATGTCACTTCAAAGGTAAGTCTATTCATAGTCTTAACTGATAGTTATTTCTGCCAAAACAAGGATATTTGACCATTATGACTCTGTCATCTTTTTGTTACGACTGATCTTCATGTGTCAGTTCTTGTTGGTTCGTCTACGGAATTAGTCAGGACTTTTTTGAGCAAAATACTCTAGAAAAAGGAGGATAAAGTGTTACTCTGGATAAATTTAGGATATTTTCAGTCATTTTAACCGCTAGATTTAACACGCAAGCGCTGAGATCGCATAGTAAATTTTCTAATGTCATTTCAAATAAAATAATTGGCTTTCACAGGTTGAGGATTCTTTCAGACAAATATTCAAGAAGAATGCCGAAAAGAGTGAATTTGGACCATTTTTGCCCAATTTCCATCAATTTTAATCCATGAAAATTGACTTTTAAAGCGTCAGTTTTCAAAAGATACTAACAATATATATTTCACTACGGGTTACTTTGGTTTAATTGCATTTGGAGACGTTTGGTGTATGCAAGTGTAAGAAAAATGCAATTCTCGCAATTTTTGAAATTTTTAACTAAAATGGGGGTCTGGGACCTATTGACGTATGAAACTATATGATGGTCTTATCAGAAAAAAACAAACAAATAAAAATAAAAATCAAAACCAAACAAAACCATGATCGGTGAGTTTTCGGAGCATTTCTGATAATTTGCTACATTGGAAGTGCCATCAAATGTAATGCGGCTATGTTGGTATCTTGTTTTACAAAAAGAGCTCTGTCTAGGACCAAGAGTTCTCAAGACTTCGCCTAGGTTCCACCATACCTTAGATGTCGAAGGCGAGCTTTTATCTTCATATTCGCTTTGAAGTAATCATTTCATTAGCTGTTACTGTTGCGTGCCCCCTCCCCCTCCCCACCAAAGGAATCGTATCGACCCGTCGTCAGACTGTAGCTGAACTGTGGAGCATTGCCTTGGATGCGTTTAAGAAAAATCTAGATTACCATAAACCATAAGTGGCGAATGTAAGATACCGTAAGGTGGTATGCAGATGCCCCTTTAAAAGAAAGAGGAATGAAAGGCCACTTTTATTGCTTTTCACAAATAGTCTTGTTCCCACATTTTCTGACTGTTTCAAAGTTGAGCACCTGTTAGATAACATGCCAATTTCTTTTGATGAGATATCTTGTTCCTCCTTTCATTGACACAATCAAATGGAAAATCCTCACCTGATGAAGTTGGAGCAAAATGAAGTAACTGTATAAACATTCTCTAAATCGTAATTGGCCGAAGAATACTACGATTGGTCCCAATTCGGCCTATCTTTCCAACCACAAGTGTTTAAAACTGGAGATTGTTACCAAGGAGATTGTCACTAAGGTAACCAACCAATCACGTATTGGTGCTGCATACCATTAGCATTTGATTACTTGCGACTTCACCAAAACAAAAATTAAACAAGATACAACAACTTTATATCGGATATAAAAATTCCTACTGTATCATCATACCAACATCAACATACAGAGACGAGTAGAGCTCAGCCCTCCAAAGCTCTTTGTTATGGAAAATAAATACAACGATGCGAAATGGTCTGCTGTATCCTCATCGTTAAGAGGAGTCTAAATGTACGCATGAATTGTTTACTTCTTGCATTTTAACATTTGATTTCCACATTTTTCAAATTTGTTATTCTGGCTAGAAAATGGTGGGAGACTGCTGTCATATGGGATGCTATCCACAGCTGTTTATTTTGATTCGTATTTCTCTACAATCATTCCATGTCCCTGTAAATAAGATATAATTTGTAACAAGGTTATAAATTAGTACCAGCGCAAGGCATAATCGAAATTGGGGAACAAAAACCAACAAAGGCTATTAATTACTTTAAGAACAACTTTAAAATGCTAAAGGGGCAATCCATTTATTATATTCGCACTGAGGGGGAGGGGTATCCTAAATAGCAAACCAAAGCGAACAGAGGGGAGTCGAAAGGTGAGAACATTAAAAAAATTTTTGCTTACGGTTTTTACATATTTATTGTTTGCTTATATGGAATTACTTTCGTTTGTATTTGGCTTGTATCTAATTATAATTGCTTTCATTTCTCACAACAATAGCATAGCGTCAGTTTTTTACTTTTCGAATTTAAGCACACGAGCTTCTATAAAAGAAGAGTCAATGACATAATTTTTAACTTACTTATTGAATTGGCAACTACCAACGACGGTCGAAAAAGTATAACGCACGTTCGCAGGGGGTGGGTGGGGGTAATTGCCTGCGAACATGTGCGAACAAGGGGGAGGGGGGTCGAAAAATGGCAAATTTCATGCGAATGTAATAAATGGATGGCCCCAAAGAAGAAGAAAAACAACCAATTATGATCGTCTTAGCAAATCCTGATATTCAATATATTTAAGAACGGTCTCAAAATACCAATCTACCGATTTTTGTCACAGTTGAATTACTCTCACTCTTTACATACAATATAGTAAATGCAATCCATTTTACCTGATTCTATTTTTCTGTTTTGTTCGGGTGTCTTAATATTTAAATATGAATTCACGGTGTGCTTGCTCACATTCCCATATCACCAAACCTCTTCAAATAACCACCCAACCCAATTAATACCGCTTTTCCAAAATATTATAAAGTAACCGGATCATCCGGTTTTCGAAGTGTGCAACAAAGCATGAAAAAAAAAATGCCGCAGCTGGTAATGAAATTTAGGATGACAACTAAAATCACTTTCCTTTTGGGTGTGGTTCAACTATTTCATTACCGTTTGTCTTTATTAAAGCAGGGGAATAAAGATATACAACATGATGCGTACTTCTTGTTTCTTGTTTTAGCGTCTTGTTGAAGAAGAGTACCAGCCCAAAAAGCTTCCTGTCAAAATGAACTGTAAAAATTGGGCTTCTCTTCGAAAAATGACGTTGAAAAAGATTGAAATTCTTTCATACGGACTTAGAAAACCCAACCAAACAAAACCAACATCAAATAAAAAAGTTATTCAAACTGAGTTATTCAAACTGCAAGCAACAATATACGACAACGGAGCTTTAAAAGTATACGGGGGCCCTGGCTACAACATATCAAACAACTATGGAAGAATTAGTACAATTCCAATGGGTGGATAAGAGGAGTTTTGAAGAAATTCCCCAGAACTTATTAAAAATAAAGTTATCCATTTGTTCTCGTGTGTAGTTTTACTGTGCTTTGATTGCTTAGTTTAATCTGTATGCCATACATTTCTCTTTGCATATTTAAACCTTGGTTGAGTCGATGTAATCTATTGATAGTGTTAATATTCACAGAGAAATTCAAATAAGTTCACATTTTGGTCTCGGGACACTTTAATCACAAAAATCGCGGAGTTTCATCATCGTTAGTTCAATCAGGGCCAAGTACATTTTTTATATATCCAGTCAGGGTATGTTGATTTAGAAAGCAAAAGAGCAACACGCGATCGTCAACTAGGCAGGGTGTGTTCGTTTTTTATAACCTTAAAAAATTCAGGATTTATTCTTGAATTGTGAAATAGTCGCTGCTGAGGCGTGCTGCTGGACTGTAATAGTATAGATTCATCTGGATTTAGTATAAAATAGTTTCGCTTAGATTTAGGAAAAAAATAAGTTGGAAAATTAACAATCCACATATTTATTCTTGGAGATATTTGCTCAAATGGGAGCTATCGAAAGTAATGTAGCACCTTATATATATACCACTGGCGGTAAAGACCATTAAGCCATGGAAAACGTTAATGCAGGCACACCCGTCTAGAATTTCATACAGAAACATCTTTGAAACAAAATATCAATGAGATCATTCTGCAACAATGCCAGTACAAATGTGTAGTACGGATGCCAATGGAATAAATCTAAAGTATCAATATTTGAGCGCAGTTTAGACTAAAACAGTGCTCAGTGGGGGTTTGGTCATTGGGGAAAGATTAAGGTTTAATTATTTAAACATGGGTGGTATAAAATGAAGAGCAAAGAAACAAATTAACTATATGTAAAGGTAATCTAAAATATCAAAGGCGCCAAGACGAAGACTATTTTTATACTTTCTATCGGCTGTTTAACATTCCGAGGCCAAACATTCTGGACTAAGTTTAAGCACAGTCTCAGTTTCTGGTCTGTTTACAGATTGTACTTAGCCCCTGTTTGAAAAGTGACACCAAAATGTTTTTCTGGAATGTACAAGTTGATATTTTTTTTACCACAACAGACAGTTACTATGAAAATAAATTTTCTTTAACCCTACCCACAGCACCACGAAAAAATACAACAGGAAAATCCGTTTTTCAAAAGGTTATAATTCAATTCGACTTACCAATCCACCAGCTGCACATGCTGCTACCAGACCATACCGTCCTCCTTCTTTAATCAAACGATTTGCAGCGGTAAGCACTAAACGGCACCCTGTAGCACCAAATGGGTGACCGATAGAAAGGCTGCCGCCCCATGTATTAAATTTATCTATTGGTGGGATTCCAACCTGAAAAGTGATGCAATAACAATAAAATACGGTGATATAAAAGATGAGAAGTTGACAAAATAATAGTCACAGCAAGTGCAATTAATCTGACTTTTCGGAAAAACTTTTGATCTTTGGTGTCCTGCTTTAAAGAGATGACACAAGACTATTATCTCGATACAAGCTTTTAATGTTTTGTTTTTAATTGTTCGAACAGAGCTTCGTCAGACCCGGTAAATTCGGATGTACAGATTGATTTCAACGCGTCTATTTTTCGGCCTTCGACGAGAAGAAAAAGTCGCCCAGACTTGCCCACGGTTGGTTATTGGTTGCTTGCACTACATTTACTGCAGAAAGCATAAATATTGGAATTCGCCAGATCAACACAAAGGAAGTAAATAATATATTTTGTTTACCGGTATGCATAAAAACCATACAAGGTCACAAAGTGTACGGAACTGTGAAAAAACCCAACAAAAAAACAAAAAAAGGGTTAGCCCAAGAAATGAGTTTACCTGAGAGTTAACAAAAAATAAAGTCAAATTACAAATTAAAGCACTAAAAAGCCAACGTTTCACAATCTAGCGATCCGAGCAAAAAACTACAGCCACAGAAAAATTTATTACAAGGATGAAAACGCTGGCAGAATCGACTCACAACGGAAGCAACAAACTGGGCTGCTATAATCATGCTAATATGTACAGAAAAAGCACAATTTCTCCACAAGAAAAATGTTAGTAGAAGCAACAAGATTTGGATCTACTAAAATTTACAAACACACCTTTTAACTCGATCAAGGCCTTCAGAGCTCTGACAGATACAGTAGTAGAACTTCAGAGATACAAAATAGTCATTGACGTTTAGGTACTTTGTAGTGCGATACAAGGAAACAAGCTTTTCAGAACCAGTCTTGCCAATTGAATGAATACAAGAACTCCAAGAAAGAGATCTACAGAAAATGACAAACCAAGAAGTCCCATCGAAGAAAATTCCTCAAGTGGGGAAGGAAGCTCAGCAGCGTTAACAAAAGATTGTTTGTTCATGAACATTGGATCAAGTCTCAGCTTTCTATTGAACGACACCAGTTACGTTTTCGCTCAGTTGAAAGAATCCAATTACTTTTCTTCCCCATTCTTTAGGTCAGACTTGAAATCTTCGGTATGTTTGAATTGTTCCAGCTGAGTTGTGTTATGACCAATGCCAGAGTACAAAGCAGTGTCACGAGCATAGACATTGGTTATTGGAAGCAAGATACCAGGGAGATCATTTATGCAAAGAAGAAAGAGAATTGGACCAAGAATAGAAACATGTGGAACGCCAACATTAATGGAATACACGCGACATATATTATCCAATGTAACATACATTTTATGATCTGCGATAAAAGACTAATGGTTACCAAAGACCCTTCAAGAAATACCATAACCAGAGAGTTTACGAAGCAAGTCAGAGTGCCACACCTTGTTAAATGCTATTAAAATATCCAGAGCCATAATACACCCGTCACCAGACATATTCACGAGACTAAAGAACCGTTCTGTGATCACAGTAAAAATGTCACTGGTGAAGAGAGATCCTCTAAACCCATACTGAATGTCAACAAAAGGCCTAGCTACTGCATTGAATTCCACCAGGGCATTGTTGACAGCTTGTTCAAAGACTTTACTAATGGCACAAAGAAGACAACACATAGATTGATACTTTGCCACGTCCAGTCGGATCAATTGTATATTTAAAGACAGGGACAACACGAAAAACCTTCCGAAATGACGGAAAACAAGACACCGCTAGGTAATGACTGTGAAGTTTGTACAGCAAGAAAGTCAGCTCAAAATCACACTCTTACAAGACAACTACCGGTATCAAATCTTGTCCGGAAGCTTTCGACTGATTAAGCTCATAAATATCCTTTGGAGTCATCCTTGGATTTATGACGACAGAGCATCACAATCTTGCAAAAAGCTCAGCCTTTGTCCAAGAAGACTGAGAAAACCAAACCACATAAAGAGGTGGAGAAATAATCGACTTGCCAGAATTCAAAACACTATTGCAAATCTTGTAAAAATCTCTACTTTAAAGTCTACGGGAAGAAATGGATTCACAAACGTTTTTCACAAAGAGCAAGTTAACACCATTCCCATCGCGGTGCGACTGAAAATGGAAATGATCGCGATGAGAAATATCAGAAGAACAATGAGCATTGAACTATGGAGAGAATGAGGTTTGGCCTTGTAACTATGACTACGTACAAATGTTTCAATATGACTTTGTACCTTTTCTGGGAATTCAGATGCAGTATCAGAGACTGACAAAATCCATCACAGTTAGTTTGGCCAAATTTAAGTCTTACGAAGATGAGACTTCCAACAAGATTTAAAACAGCTGCCTATAACCTGTACAATGCTCAGGAAATGAAATTTAAAAAAAAAAGAGATCTAAAAGAGACGGTTATTCAACTGGATGTCCATCAAAGAGCCCCCTCCTAATTTCCTTCGGTGGTGGGGAAACGCTCGTTCAAAAATTGGTAATAAATGGAATTTTGACGTTTAATTACCAAATATTTTACTACATTGTCGGTATGTACATTTCTAAACAGAAACATTAAATTTGGAAAAGGCTTGGCCTTACGAGTTCTAGAAAGCCATTGAGATAGGTACTTTATAATGTCACGAATCGTAAGCTTTCTCTGGGGTCAGAAAAACCTTACGACTCAGGACATGATAATGTTCTTAACCTCATAACAGTTGCGATGGAAGTACTTTTTCGTTCTACATTATTTGTGTAGGCAATGCATTATGCTGGTACAACGTGGCAAACTATCTTTTTTCCTCCTTTTCTGCCTCCACTCCTGTTTTCACACGTATATTTCCTTGAGATCGTGAAAAGTAATAAACCAGACTTGAACATTCCATTGATACGTGTCCAGGTAACATAATTTCTTTAAAAACATACCAGTATAATGACTATTTTCGATTTCCAAAAAGTATTATGCTAGTTATTTGAAACAAACATGAAACACGATGCCTTTTCGTAACAATCTTTTTTTTGTGCGCTGAACGTCCCGTGCAATTAAGTTGAGTTAATGCTGAGTTCTGATCGTAGATCGTAGATTGGAAGAAGAAAATTACTAATTTCTACTGGTTACAATAAATAAAAGGGAAAATATCAAGCTCTACACTCTTACATTTAAATTAGGCGTAATTAAATATGCTGAGAAATACTGCAAACGTAGCAAACGTGAAATTCATTTTAGTTTGTATTAATTGAATAGAAAACGGGGAAGAAAAGGGATCGACCTAGGAAATAAGCTTGAAAAATGATTCAATCGACAAGACAATTAAGGCTTGGAAACCTCTAAACCAAACTCTGAATAATATGGTTTTGGAAAGTAATGTAAACGACGTTAAAGAAATCAGAGTATCCCGCATACGAATGATGAAAAACGCAAAACTTATGTTTGACCAGATGTTATTTCTCGAACGTTTCATCAATAGGAATGTGCTCTCTTTTGGGCAGGCAAAGCAGAAGACCCATTTTCCTGTCAAAAATCTATGTTTAATCCTGTAGTAGGAGGTAGGTGTTCTTTTGCCTTAACATTTGGTACAAAGACCGATTTTTTGAGCTGTCGAGCAGCAATTTTAATTAACGGGCCGAACTGGGTATTTGTCCCTTTCATATTAATAAGCAGTTGACAAATTCAGTGTTGTGTACAAAGCAAAACTTATAAGTTTCATTAAAAAAATTAATTTTTAAGCAACTATTGCAACATTATATGCAGAAGGGTCCTATAATGTCCAGTGGTATATAATTCTCCGTATTTACAAGATCGAATATTCAGCTTTTTTCAACGAAAGAGTTTGATGAACAATAATGTTAGGTGCCAAGTGGTATAACCAAAACAAATCTTGCTATTAAATTTTCATCGTAACCCTGTAAAAGATTGTAAAAAGTTAGAGACGGAAATGTGGAAGTACTTTCAAAATAAGTAGCAAATCAAGATTTAGAGCTTGCCTTGACTACCACTGAGGTACCTGACATAAAACCATGTGTCACGTGTGCTCAGGAAAAGATTTTTCAAAGGTCCTAATAGAGATAAAAATGTAATAAAACATTGCAGGTGGTGAGTAGGTCGGGTGCGTCCAAGCGAGTCAGCAGAGCAACTACTCTCCTGGAAATAAAAGCTCCAAGGCAAAAATAAAAGCTAGAGAAGTGTCAATAGTTAATAAATATGAATATATATACAAGCTCACACGGGAATGCGTGCCTGGAGTTTTTGGGTTTCTATAGTGCTTTACCTTTACCGTGGTGCCATGTCATGAGACTTGGGCGGTCATATCCCTTCTCTGTCTTCAACCAGTTGAATTAGTTGCGTTCGTCTGCAGTTGAGGGTGTTGCGGTCTATCATTCTGTCTATCAGTTTATGTCACTGTCTTCCTCTCGCCATCTTTCCTTCTATTTTCCCAGTTATACTGAGATGTTCTATAGTGCTACTGACCACATAAACTATCGGTGACCAGGTTAACATTACCTTCGCAACAAAGGCGTGGCAGTGTGCTAGGCAGAAGCGCATTATAAATTCAAGTATCTTGTGGTCGAAACGTAACTTGTTTTATTGGCAACATTATGTACGCCTCAAGTACCCACGAAATGACTTCTTTATTAGTCAAATTAGGCCCTGTGTAATAAAGGCTGGAGTAAAAACGATTCTAATTTCAAATTCTGGTTGCTTCACAAAGATATTTTTAAAGTTGATTTTCATGGCAGAGGCTGCTTTAAGAAAAGCTTTCCTACTTTTCCAGTAAGCGGCACTACATTAAAAAAATTTGAATCATTCCATTTCTTCGTTTTTAACACTGCCAACTGTTATTTCCATTTCAAATTAACTCCTACAGAAGCCACCATATGGCTGTTTGCAATAAGGTTTCAAACAAAAGATCTTCTGATAATGCGATGTTATCGCATTCGTTTAAAATTACAGAAGTTTTTGGTTTCAAATTCCTAGCAATTTTGGAGAAACGTTTTGGGGCGTTGGTGCTACCCTAAAACGGGGGTCGTTACCTCCAACACACACGGTGTACAGATACAAGAGCATAAAACACAAAAGCAAATTTAACCACACAAACAAAGACCTACGAAGCTTTATAAGAAATACCTTTTCTGTTCTACCCAAGTATGTTTTGGCGAACCAATCAGAATCCAAGGCTTTGAAGTTTGCAAGAATTTGTCCCTGTCAGAAAAGAAAAAAAAGAGCTTCTGAATCAAATAGTTTACATTTATTTGTAAACATTTATGAAGAAACTCTAATAGCTTTTATTTCTTTAAAGGCAAAACCTATAAATTTCATAACAGGCAGCCCAGTTTTCCTTCTTTGGTTAATAACAAAACTCCACTTTTCATTGAAGTTAATTCCACTGCATCTCCTTCTCTCCCATTCATTATTGTTATAGAACCACAGGGAGAATGATAAGTGATACTTTCAAGAAATACAATTAAACTAAACTGTTAAATTTTATTCTATAACGCTGTTTAAAAGTGACCTTTTAAGCCAATGGAGACATCTAACAACATTCATCGATACTTATGACTCCCAATTACGAGTGTCAAAACATGAACACATAATTTTCTTTCAACCTTTTTAACCAGTCTCAATGCCAATGCTCTCGTTCAGGCATTCTGCCACAGCCAGCTCATTCCAAGCTATGGCATCACTGGAGTCTCTCAATTCAGCTTGAACTATCTTCCATGTAATCAGCTTGGCGAGCATATGATGTGATCTGAGCATTTGTAATTACAAGAATGTATGTATTATTTATGTTTAACTTACTTTTTTGTTCGTTATTGACCAATTTATGTGGTGTCTAGCTCTTATCAATTTTTATCAAAGTAACTGTCTCTAATATCTTGAAACAAAAAGGAGACTGCGCGACAAATGCTATCAAGTCTTTTTTCAGTGCCTCTGTGCTCATTTCAGGAGAGCGCAGTTTTCTTTTCGGGCATTTGGCAACTAAGGCTTAAGTCAAGATAAGCGTAACAATAAAAAAATGTCGGAAAAACCCAACAAAACAATATCAACAAATAAATAAAGGCACTTAAATCAATTAATGACAGAATAATTAGTTCGGGGAAAAAATAAGTAGGAAAAACTCACTGCAAATGCCTCATGGTATTCAAACACGTCAATATCCGACATTTTAAGTCCGGCTTTGTCCAATACTCTTGGTGTTGCATAAGCAGGTCTGAAAACAAACCGAGAATCGAAAACAAATTTAGTAACGAGGAAGCGAGTCCTGATATATGATATCACAACGCGCGAATTGTGAGCAAACTTATATGGCTGATCTTTGACTTACTAAGAAGGGGATCCATTTCTTTTCCAGTGCAATAAATTAAGATCTGAGGGTAGAAAAGCAACGGCGGATACTAAACCCCTCAAATAGTTGCTTGCCATTTTTTATAATTGTTACAAAACAAGATTTGGCTAGAAGAAAGATAGGATTCCGTCCATTTCTAAAAATCTGACTGGAGCAAAGCTCAATCAAACATTACCATTTTCAGTTGAAATGGTTACTGTCCCTTCCTCCAATTCGAGACCACCGATCTAAATGAAATATATACTAAGACCTTCTTGCTATTAAAAATATAACGAAGTTTACCGAAATGGTAAAAAACACAATATAATTCGGTGAGTGAGAACAAGGAGAGAGGATGAAAAGCGAGGGTAAGGGAGAGGGCGGTAAATAAAATGATTGTTTCTAAATGACCCATAAGTATAATTAGATTCCGTAAAAGCAAGTAAATTTTAGTATATATTAATGTATACAATGGTCACCATACCCCAACAGCAATTGATCTTTAGGGTCTTGTGAAACGTAAACAAACTGCCTTAAGTAGGCTTTTGGTTTCAGGCCAAGCTGAAGTGCTTTTCTTTCGGTCATAATAAGAACTGCTGATCCTCCATCTGTCAAAAAAGATGCGTTTGCTGCTGTGATGGTACCGTGAGGGCGAATAAATGCTGGCTTCAGCTTGGCCATCTTTTCAAGTGTAGATACACGAACACCATTGTCCATAGTAACTGGATCGGGAATGCCTTTAGAAACAAAATGAACCATTATAAAACCAATTCTTTACACGACAATTATATTAATAAAAAGGAGATGAAACAATTGGAAGACATTCCAGTAAGAATTCCTAATGTGTTTTTTTTAACAGAAGTCATTATTAATAATAGTGTCGAAGACAAGTATAGTACGTCGTACCACTGACGTTGGTTACAAATAAAATCAACCAAATAAAGGGAAGCAAAAACAAGAAGAAAGGAAAATAAACACAAGGCAAAAAAGAGAATACCAGAAAAAACCTTAAAATTGCTCATCATTATCGAGTTCAAAATTATGCACCCATGTGATATAACAGCTATTTACAAACTTTTAAAAAAACCCCCAAATTACTTAGTACTAAGGGGGATAACATAATTTGTCTTTATGACAGTCACTATTGTACTGAATCGACCAATCGACTTATCTCCAGCAAACTAGTCAACATCGGTTATAAAATGACACAAAATAAAGTGGGGAATATTACTTCAACTAAAATAAAGATCATCTTCACTTGTTAAGTGGCTCACTTAAATGAGCAATATTGTATATGTTAAGGCCATTCTAACAAAAATTCGGTCTGGTACACCATCTTCTATCTTATACAGCTTTTGCACCGGATCTCCTCTCATTGTTCGTTCGTTTTCTCTTTGTGTGCTTGTCTCATTTTTTATCAAAAAAAAGTATATACAAAATCTATCCAGGGAAGTCTGTCAATAAATGCTGTGGTGCGTGGACTGCTCAGCGCCTCAACATTTGACGCAGAATGACTCAGCGCGTCCCATTTGATATGATATGATATGATATGATATTATATAACATAATAAAATATAAAATAATATAAAATAAAATACAATACAATACAATACTCGTACGCTAAAACGTGACGCGGCGAAAGCTGATGCGCTGAAAAGGGACGCGCTGAATAATGATACAACCAAACGCTATACATTAAAACGTTTTTTTGGCTGCCATATGTAGGCTACCGTTGTAATAGAAACCTACCTGGTACTTTGAATGAAATGACATCATCCAGGTTACCATCCTAAAAAGAAAACAAATGTTCAGAAACGCCTGAAGGAAATTTTAAGTTACCAGAATGCACTTTCATTTCTTCGGGGCAGGGAAGGTGCAAATTGTAAAACTAGTTTGAAAATATGGCGAGGAATAAAGTAAATATAAAAAGTTAAATTACAGTTAGGCTACTGTTTCAAAAATCAAATATATTAACGGGAAAAGTGTCAAAGAAGCGATCAATGAAAAATCTAAAAACAATTTGTATTTCAAAATGTGTAATTGTGACTGCATGCTCTGTATTAACAGAATGTCAAAAATAACACTTACTTCTGGCTACAAAGTAAAAATTTAAATGTCAGTAACAATGACATTAAATACTAACTGCTCTTAACACTGTAATTAGAAGTTTAAAATATCCTCAAGGCTGTCACGTCCGAATCTTTCCAATTCAATCGCTCTCTGTTCTGGTAATTCGTATGTAAAAATTGTTGTGCGCTTCTTGAAAAAAGAGAACTGAAGCCGTACGAAAAATTGGCTAAGGCACCCACAATAATTTAACTTTGACATTTAAAGGTGGTGTCAGACGAAGAATAGGTTTTGAGGTATAGTCAGTTTGAATCCTTTCTAGGAACAATGCGCAATCACTTTGAGATGATGATTTGATAATCACACTGGTTGGTTGGTGGTGAACCTACCATTTCAAAATGTACATCGACAACTCCTTAGGTAACTTCACTTTCTGCATTTCTGTGTCTCTTTAATGACAAAGGCTGCCCTTACAGAGGCAGGTTGAGATGCTAATCTAACCGATGCATAGTTTCAGCAAAATCAGTAAAGCAAGGGTCAGGTAAATTGCATTGATCATTTGTTTCACATTCATCAAATGAACGTTTGACAACCAACATTGCAGTACCCACTCACAGAAGGGAGAAAAAAATGCGAGAAAATTTTTTTACAAACATAGCCCACTAAAAGAGGGGATAGTTTATTAATGGGGTTAAAATGCTAAAGTCACAACTACGTTGCTGGTGCTCTAGGGGAGAATCTTACAAGGTTTTGACAATCATATGGGTAAACCAGGTGGAAAAATATAGGTACAATTCATCATTATTATGAACACCCAGGATATTACAGTGCGTGTTAATATCATTGGCAATGACGAGGAATCCATGTAACTTTTGGTATCTAGTTGATACTTCCTTACAGTATTGTTATACGTGGCATTAGAAATAGTGTTCGAGTTGAATAAACAACAATAATAACAACAACACAGAGAACGCGATTTAATTGTTGATATCAAAAGGTCGGATATGGTGTTTCTGGGCAAAGAGAGGAAGATTGCGATCACAGATGTAGCAATACCAGGTGGGAAGGGGTGGAATAAAAAAATTAAGACAAAAGTTGAAGTAGCAGCATGTGAGAGCGGTAATTTGGCAACCAACCAACAACAAAAAACATACCAAAAGTTAGGACTTAAAGTGCAGTTTAGTTTTCACTGGACGAGGATTGAAGGAGGTTCTTGGCAGACAGTCCTGCCAGTCTTGGGTGTCACAACAAAACACTGGAAATTGATGCAACCCGCAAAATACACCCTCACATTGGCGAAATGAGAAATCTCTATTTCGAAAACAAAACCAATCTTGACGGTCGCTTGTAAATATGGCTGTTGCGCCAGGTAGATCGGAGTCTAAATCTCCAAACGATGTTTTCTAATATCAAATAAAAGAATTTGATAAAATCAGGTTTCAAGGGATTTTCGAGATTGATGATATCAAACAACTAGAAATGAAGAATAGTATCAAGGAAGAATATTCAAGGGGGTTAAAACGATCTTCAAATAATCTTTGAACAACAAAAACAATATAAGGGTTATTAATTCTAGTACTTCCATTCTGTCATTCGATAGAGTGCAGCTATTGCAGGTTGGGTAGTAATGGAGTAACTGGACCAGAAAACAAGGAACATGCTTCCTAATAAAAACCATTTCATAGAAAAGTTAATATCAATAGGCTTTATATGAGCAGAAAAACCGGCAGAAGCCTGAGAGACATCATGATTTGCGTTCTGATGAAACGTATAAACTTCTCCCCGCATGTAAACGAGTGCAGTGGTCTATGCTTGAGAGAGGTAGTAATGAAGGAGATGACTAGTGAATGGCTACCAAACAATAAAATGCGGGAGAAAACGATGGAAACCCCGATGAATAACAACTTGCAAAGTGAACTCTTTGTTAAAGCGGATCTCAGGTGATGGTGACCAAATATAAAGAAGACCTTGCAAGGGATCTCAATAGATTTTTGCCCTCCACTACGGCGTTGATATTATTTACAAATTTATTTATTTAATTTATATATTTTGATAGGCCCTTGTGATTCCGGATCACTGCAGTAAAAAGATCAGTGAAAGAAAGAAAGATGGAAAAATACCAAATAGCTACGATTAGCAATAGGAAGATAATAACAACAATGGCAGTCATCACAATCATCGAGGAATAATTTATTTCATCTCTAAATTTAGTTATTTATTGTCATTATTCTGCTGTTTGCAACCATACCTACGGTGTGAGAGGTTGGGTAGAAATTCAAGGAACAACTCAGGTAGCTAACAAACTTTTTCTTGTCTGCAGGATGTGTTACTGACCTAACAATGGCCTCTACATCTCACAGAAGACAGTGCTTAAGTGATCCAAATATATTTTGCTACATCTGTGGGTGCTTTACTTTGAAGAATCAGAGACGCAACATTGCTGACTTTGTTAAGAGTGTGCATTTGGCTTACTTTAAAGTACCACTTGGTGACCAAGACAATCATTGGGCTCCTCACAAATTGTGCAAAACCTGTGTTGAGACCTTGCGATTATGGTCTCTAGGAAAGAATGCAGCACTCAAGTTTGGAGTGCCTATGGTTTGGAGAGAACCAAGCAATCATTTAGATGACTGCTATTTCTACCATGTCAATGTAAAAGGTTTCAATAAGAAAAACAACTTTGTAGTACCCAAGTATCCCTTAAGCTATTCGACCAGTTGTCCATAGTGAAGAAATACCTGTACCAATATTTATCGAGCTTCCAAAAATTTATGACACAGATCTCTGCTCACCTTTTTCTAGTGATGAAGATAGTGACAAACCAATTCTGTTTACTCAGTAGGCTTTGAATGATTTGGTTAGAGATCTTTATCAACCAAAAGAGTCTGCTGAACTTTTGGCTTCAAGACTGCAAGAGAATTGAATATTGAAACCTGGCACAAGTGTCTCATTTTATCGTAACAGGGAAGCAGAACTGCGGAAGTACTTCCATTCAGATTTCCAGCTTGTCTATTGTATTGATGTAAAAGGGTTACTTCGCTTTATGAGACTTTCAGCTTATGATTCAAGGGTTTGGAGGCTTTTTATTGGCAGTTCCAAAAGAAGTTTTGATGTGTTCTGTTACACAATGGAAATAAGTATGACTCGGTACAAATAGGTCATTCTGTAAAATTTAAGGAAGAAAAAAACATCAAGATTGTTCTAGAGAGGTTGCAATTTCATGTTCATGGGTGGGTAATTTGTGTGGATTTGAAAATGGTTAACTTTCTTTTAGGTCAGTAAGGAGGGTACAAAAAATACCCCTGTTTCCTGTGTTACTGGGATAGTAGAGCTACAGCAGAGCATTGGGTGAAAAATGAATGGCCTCAGCGACAAAGTTTGGTGTCATCAATGATCCGCTGGTGGATAGGAAGAACATTGTCTTTCCTCCCTTGCATATAAACTTGGATTGACGAAACAGTTCGTCAAAGCTCTTAATCACAGTGGTGAATGTTTGAGCTATATATGTTCAACTTTTCCTGGTCTTAGCGAAGGGAAAAAAAGGCTGGTATATTTGACGGACCCCAAATTAGAACACTTATGAGAGATCCAAACTTTATCACATTCATGAATGAGACGGAAGGAAGAGCTTGGAACACATTTTGTTATGTGGTGCAGAATTCTCTGGGGAATAAGAAAGGAGACAACTATGAAGAGATTGTGGAAGAACTACTAATGAGCTTGCGAGATCTTGGATGTAGAATGAGTATCAAGATCCAGTATTTACACAGCTATTTGGCCAATTTTGCGGAGAATCTTGGGGAGGAGAGTGAGGAACAAGGGGAGCGTTTTCATCAGGACATTAAAACAATGGAAGAACGGTATCAAGGCCGGTGGGACTCACACATGATGGCGGATTATTGCTAGAGCTTGATGAGCGACAACCCAGAAGCTGTACATCAGAGATCAGCCAAGAAAAGAAAGTTCAGATAACTGCTATTTGACACTGATCTGTGTTCCATATATATATATATATATATATATATATATATATATATATATATATATATGCATTTTTATATATATATTTTTGTCATTCTTTTTGGATTGCTGTACATCGACTTAGTAATATTTGTTATTCCTTTATTATCAATATACAAAATGTAGTACAAAAAAATCACATTTTTATTATGAAACCTTCTTTTATCCCTGTACGTTGATGAGTAATTTTTATCAAAAACTGGAAAACTGCATAGCTTGAAATCCTGATGTGATGGACAAAAACTGAGTTCATATTCGTAATCAGCAACNGGGGCGTATAAGTAAGGACAGAAAAAAAAGGGAGAAGGAGGAGAAAGGGGTGTGGGACACACACATGAGTGCAGATTATTGATAGAGCTATATGAGAGACAACACAGAAGCAGTATATCAGAGATCAGCAAAAAAAAGAAAGTGCAGATATCTGCTATTTGACACTGATCTGTGTTTTATATATATATATATATATATATATATATATATATATATATATATATATATATATATATATATATGCATTTTTATATATATATTTTTGTCATTCTTTTTGGATTGCTGTACATCGACTTAGTAATATTTGTTATTCCTTTATTATCAATATACAAAATGTAGTACAAAAAAATCACATTTTTATTATGAAACCTTCTTTTATCCCTGTACGTTGATGAGTAATTTTTATCAAAAACTGGAAAACTGCATAGCTTGAAATCCTGATGTGATGGACAAAAACTGAGTTCATATTCGTAATCAGCAACCCAAATTTAGTAAGAATTCGTTTAAAAACCCAGAAAAATCGTGTTAACCTGTATAATAATAAGAACTTGACTTCTACTTAGCTGCTGCTTGAATCCCTGTTATGTTTTGGTAGCAAACATTGGTGCAAAGAAATGAGTAAATGGTAATTGTAACTACCAAAATGTTAACAACTTCAAATGATCAAAAATGGTATTTTTCCCCTCACCTGTTGAGCCTTGGCAGAAAGTGTATGTGATCGTAAGGCATATTCATCCTTGGAGAGAACAATATAAAAATGTTTATTTTATTACATACAATTAAAAATGTAGAGATGATTATATAAGAAATGTCATTCGTTAAAAAGTGACAAGTCTTTAAGGCTTTGTTTCGTGAATGAAAATGCAGATGAAAAAGACCCCTGCTGTTAAAAATATGGGGGGGGGGGGAATCAGAGTTGAAATCATCGTGGACCCTTTCGTGACCTATCTGTCTCTGGCTTTCAATCTCCTTAATACCATACCTGTCTTACATGTCTATGAATTGTAAAACGTTTGTATACATTCTATTCTGTCGTGAAAGGAACATTTATTCAGTTGTATCAGTCATGGCCGTTCATACCTATCCAAGTGACAACCCACGCACAACTTGAGTTTCTTTTGGAAGTCTTAAAGAATATAGTACCTTTTGTCATCATCTTCTGTTTCTATGGTGTTTTTTTAAACACTGAATGATATACTTGGCATACCCTTTTTCTCATTGGTTGGATACGGCCACTCCATCCAGTTATCGGCAGCATAATTCTTTTGTTCGTATAAATCCAAGGAGAAAATGTCGGTAGAAAATTAATATCTTGGTGCGTAACTCAATTGCATTCCTTTTTGATTGACTGTTGCTTCGAAGAAAGTTAACTTGTAGCTTCTATCTGCTGCGAACAATTTCTTGAATGATTTGAAACTCAAATATTGTTTTATTTTATTGTTATATTTTTGTCACAAAAAAGTTTTCTCTATTTTAGTTTACAAGTTGCAAATTGGGTGATTTCGTATAGTAGAAGAAAGGCCTCAACTAAGAACAAAAATACGTGGTCCAAAGGAAATTTGGGTGGTTCATCTTTAATGCCTTTTTGGCTTCTTGGAAATGAGGTGGGACGAAATCTTTGGACTGTAGCAGCAAAGGGTTAGAAAACGCATTTTACAAAAGACATCTATATCTGTTGATATCACTTCCTCACAATTATGTTCCCCCCCCCCCTCAGATCAGCCTCGAGCTTCCCTTTTCTCATTGAACACCACTTATGAGCCCCCTCTCTAATTTCATTAGTCTTCCTTAAGTTTCAAGAAAAACTTGATGCTAAAAAACACCAAAGAAAAAAAACAACTTAATAAGCAAGAAACCAATTTCAAATAAAAGAAAAGAAAGAACTGTCTAAAAAAAGTCACGAAAGTTCGAATGTTGCATGCCTGTTTAATGGTTTGGTTACTAAATCTGGACATCATCGAACAGGAAAATATAAGTGAGTGGGTCTTTTATTGAATCTTTTTACCCATTCAAAAGGTATCACACAGGCTTTCATAAGCTCATAAGCTACCTTTTTCCAAACAAGAAAAGAAAACATACAGTAGTACCCTATGAACTTGGTCATTTCTACATGTATTAAATAGAGACTTTGATCAAGTACAGAGTCAGGGCAAGGCTACAAATAATGACAATAAAATCACATTATGAGTGGCCCTAGCAATCCTATTGCATATATTCAAACAAAACAACAACTGAAAATGAAACGCTACACAAACACATGTCAAGATAAAAAAAAATATATATGTTTACCTGTTCTGGTCTGCTGACAGCAAATGCAGCGGCCAATCTAAAAGCAGATGCAGTTCATTAAAGGCATCAAAATTACGAATGGAAGAATCTATTGTCTATTGTGATACATCAATGTGTCTGCTGCCTACAGCTCCATCTTTTAGGATTGAGGCATAGCATTTTCACACCACACAACTCTGCATGCCTCCGGTAAGCAGTATCATATGTATGACGGTTGGAATACAATCATTAAGATCATGATTATCATGTCAAATTACTAAATATGTAACTTTGCAATAATTTTGAAAGAAAAAAAGTCACATCTAAAACACTTTTGATTAAGAATTTCCACTCTAATAAGTTCACTCCATATGCAGTCACTTTCCATTACACTCGTACCATCAGTTTTAATTCGGAGAGAAAAGAGAAAAACAAAGACATAAGGGCAAAGGGCAAATGGCAAAGGGCAAATGGCAAAGGGCAAAGTCAAACTAAAAGAAATTACCTATCTGCACTGTGGCCCATTGTTTCATTGGTGGAGAACTCAGCAACAGCTGGAAGCTATTTGATTCAAAACGAAAAATGGGAAGGAAAGACTGTTTAATGAACCAGAATGAAATTCCATTTCTGCGTTTAATAAACATACAATTTCAAACAATGGTGCGATGACTGAATGTTTCGCGCGTGGAGTCACACTCCCATCAACAAAGTTTACATCCTCTACAGACCGAGCAATATGTCTCTGGCCAATACCGACTTCTATATTGTCTAAGTTCAAAAACAGAGAGCAAGCAGTGCTGGAACAGACTTAAATGACCAGGCCTAGAAATAGTTGAAACCGAAGCAGTCAAAACGCTAATTATTTTGTGTGGAAAGCATGCACTCATTATTACACTAGTACAAACCACTTTTCAGATCAAAATAGGCTCCACAAATTTTAAGACTCAGATACAATATCTTCCAAAACTCAGTTAAAAAAATTAACTAAAATAATTAAGTAAAATACACACAAGAGAATGAGAAAGCTTCAGAATAGAAAAAGCGAGACAGATATCACTCGCCGGGTGTTTTTCTAATCGTTTTTAAAAGAGGGAACATAACGCCAACGTGCTAACCAACGTGGTCTTTTTCAAGCCAAAAAAGAGGCCGAAATGCAAAAATTCAACATCAGCTAAAATTACCGACCGTAATTAAATATTTCAGGTTTTTCAATAAGTAGACATTGTCTGGGGCGTTGAATAGAATGTTAATAATATACTTTACAGTGTCATCTCTTCAAACTGTTCTTTAAATATAATCCAAGGTGACCTCGAAGTGTCTCAGTCAAACGCAGGTCTGAAACAATTGAATTCCTATTTTTAGGATTGTGGGGCTATCTAAAATACTACTGTTTTGAATTTAGTTATCCTAAAAGTATCGGACTAAACAAGGTTATCTTTGAAGTTTTACATAAAAAAGGCAACGAAATAGCATAGACAATAAATGCTTTTGCCACTGATGGGCGGTATCGCATAAAAGTGTCTCGGTGTTTCAGGTCAGGAAACTTAGTATCACATTCTTACCTCGGGCAACAAATGCTTTGGCCGAACACTTGCAAGTAGTCCCAAGCGCGCCCCAGCTGTCTTTGCCTAGAAAATTCAAATTAAAACCGGTGAGGAAACTGACAAAAATTAGTAAATTACACTAATGAATGTGTGATTATTGGAAAGATTGAACTAATATTCCACTAAACAGGCGTCTACACTCTGTATGTGTAGGTGTAGAAAAACCTTGTTAAAATCAAATAAAACTAAAACGTACGCAGTAGCGTTTAGTGTGTGTAACAAAAATGTGCGGTAGAAGGAGAGAGACAGGAAACAGGAAATGGAGTGAGTAAGCGAGAGGAGAAAGGTAAAGAGAGGAAAGATGACTTAAATATTTTCAAGTCAAAGTTTAACTCTTATCTCTTGGCTGAAGCTTATTATTTCTTTTTGGGTTTCTTATTTCTTCTGTCAGATGTTCACACCTCCACACACCCAGCGGGATTATGCTTTGTATCGTTTTTAACCATAAAACAAAAGGTGAGCGAAGAGAGATCGGAGAGATAATGCAAACATGATGATGTAGCTGGCTAATGTGTTTCTGTTCTGATGACCAATAACAATTATAAAACACTAATTATTAAATTCGTACATATTATCCTGGGTAACAGGGGTACTTATGTACTCTATGGGTGTGGTCGACTCTGCCTTTTTGTGAGCCTCAGGTCCAGTTGACGCGACTGGTAACACCCGGATGGGTCTCTGCTCATGGTTACGAGCAAAGGCCAACAGCGAAACCAGTGGGTTTACCGTTGGTTAGATGGAGGAGCTACGACTTGGAATGTCAACGGCTGCATGCATGCAGGCGGACGAACTTTCTCAAAGACAAATGACGGTTTTTTTAGTCCACCCAATGGAAAGTAATGGCAACTGATAGGGTTAGAACGAACGGCGTGAATGGTGGTTTCTAGTTCTACCAAAAACTCCGGGCCCGGTAAGGCTAGTTATGCACAGCAAATGACACCAGCAAGTCATCTACAGAAAGGTAAAGTTGACAGTGTCATGTTTGAAATGGATAGGCTAAATATCAAACTTCTTGGTCTCAGTGAAGTAAGATAGAAGGGTGCAGGCAAAATAACTTATCCAACAGCATTCTCTAGATATTCATGTGGGGAAATATTTCTTGATAAAGGCATTTCAAATTGCTTAATTGGGATATTGGGTAATGTCAGATCAAGTATCATTGTTGAAGTTGAAATGTCACCCACTTAACATAATGTTTACCAAAGTATATGCACCACCATCTGAGCACACAGAAGAATACTATGGTGAATTTTATGAAAATCTGGATAAAGCGAAAAATCAATGCAAGTCTCAGGAAATTATTGTTATCATGGGAGATTTAAATGCAGAAGTTGGCAGTAGAAAGGAGTGAAGTACTGTTGCCCCATCTGGACTCCGAACAAGAAACGATAGACGAGAGAAGTGGATTCAATGGTGTAAAGCAAACAATCAAATTATAATGAACACGTAGTTCAAGCATCATCCACGAAGACTATATACATGGTGCAGCCCAGGTGATCGAATACGTAATCAAATTGACTATATCACTGTAAATGAACTATTTCGAAATGCCGTGCAACAGATTAAAGGTTATCCAGGTAAGGATTGTGGCAGCGATCATGTTTTGCTTTCATGCAAACTAAAGGCAAAGCCACAAAAGCTTAGAAAAGCAAGATTTGCTGCCAAGCTCTCATTTGAGCAGCTGAGGTAGGATGCCGATCTGAAACATCGATGTGCTGTAGAGGTAAAGAATACTTTCGACGTTCTGCACGATGAATCATATCCAAACATCGCAAGGGAAAACAAAAATGGACGACTGCTGAAATCACGCAACTGATGGACGAAAGAAAAAAAGAAAAGAAAAGAAAACACGGGCATCCAGCAAGATACAGCGAGCTGGATAAATAGAAAAAGAAAACGATCCTTCTCGTCACGTCCTTGTGACTTCTTCGTCCGATGTAACCATACTACCGAGGTAGCAGAACTGGTGTACCTCTTTGATTTTTTGCTCCTCAATATTAATATTACAGTTTGATATTATTTTCTTCTTGGATGTTACCATGCACTGAGTTTTCTTGATGCTCAGCTGTAGCCCTTTTTGGTCACACTTCAAAACTACTCGATTCAAGAGTTATTTCAAATCATTCTCACTTTCTGAAACAAGTACCGTATCATCTGCATACCGTACATTGTTTATATTAACTTCTCCCACTTTATTTCCGGGCATGCCTTCAATTTCACTCAAAATCATTTCACTGTACAAGTTAAACAAGACTGGAGACATGATACAACCACATCGGACTCCTCTTTTAATTGGTACCCATTCACTCGTTTCACCTTGTATCTTGATGGTTGCGGTATGTTACCAATACAAATTTCTTACTAAACGGAGATCCTCCCCA
This sequence comes from Morbakka virulenta, assembly GCA_003991215.1. NCBI lineage: Eukaryota > Metazoa > Cnidaria > Cubozoa > Carybdeida > Carukiidae > Morbakka > Morbakka virulenta. The sequence goes on from RDPX01000217.1 coordinate 506,895, forward strand.
TCAATGTTTCGATTTTCTAGCGTCTGAAAGCGTTCAGTGTGTCTTACTTTATCGAATGCTTTGCAGTAATCGATAAAGAAGTCACAAGGACGTGACGAGAAGGATCGGAATTACCAAGGGTGTCTTCTGTAAAATGAAAGGAATACTGATGAACAGAACTTTACAGCAGAAAAATAAACTTAGAATATTAGTGTTATGTTTGGTCAGTTTTATTATGTGGGTGTGACGCCTGGCCAATTGACGAATAGCGGCGGAAGAAATCAGAGGCTGTTGAGAATATCATCGACAGAAACAGTCAGCAACGTAGCAGTCTTAAATAGAGCTGGAACGAAACGCATACTTATCAAGATGATAAAAAAAAGGTCAGATGCATTTTTTTGGACATGTTATGAGAAGAGAAGGAACGGAAAGACAGCGTTTAATTGTTGTAACAAGTTTAAAGAACGAAACTGATAACACAAAGCGTTGTTGTGAAGTTCTATCAGCTACGAAAGACCGAAGAAAATGGAAGACCATGATCACATATTGAATACATATTATCACATTTTGTATTTGTCATTATTAATACTCTTGGCTGCCATCACACCCATTTAAGAGAACTGGGGTGCTTCCTCTTCACTTCCTCTAATAAACGGTGGGTATTTGTGCCCGTACTATTAAACTGACTCTAGTTTCACACTATACTCCAAAGGCTTCTGAAAAAAAAGGATGCCATTTTCCTGTTGGGCACAATGTTAACAGTGTCCAGTAAAACGTAAACAAGCCAAAGGGAATTGCACAACGATTATGTATTATTCTAAGGCAACAACATACCTTGCTTAAACCCAACAGCTTCTTTCTCAGTGGTCGACTGACTCGAATAGGTACATCAGACAAAAACTCAACGCCGCTTGCAATGATGGATTCGCACACTCCTGCTTTAATAAGACCAATGCCTACGGAGCAAGAAAAATAAAGAAACATAACATACTTTATTCTATTCACGCACAGAAGGACTTAATATTTGGGCTAAATCCATGTTTGTTAAAAAACATGCAAATTAAAAAACCTAAAATATATCTTGTTCACGGTCTATATATTTTACCATGCATTTTTAAAGACTGTGTGAAACCAAACCATTTAGACCATATTGGCGTCACAAAAGGCAGGATAAATACCAAAATAAGTGTATACTCATAAAGTTGGGCACCAATAAAAATACGTGGTTTTAAGGTGATAAGGCTAACTCTACAAGAACGATCAACTCTAATGATACTTAACAGATGCTTTTAATAATCATTAAGTCTAAAATATTTCAAAATGGATCAACTTAGTTCATTGTATACTTGCAAGAACGTTATACTGTTACTACTACTACTACTACTACTACTACTACTACTACTACTACTACTACTACTACTACTACCACTACTATTATTACTATTATTACTAATATTACTACTACTTCTACTACTATTACTATTATTACTACCATTACTACTATTACTACTATTACTACTACTATTACCACTATTACCACTACTACTACTATTACCACTACTATTATTACTATTATTACTACTATTACTACTACTTCTACTACTATTACTATTATTACTACCATTACTACTATTACTACTATTACTACTACTATTACCATTATTACCACTATTACAACAATTACTACTACTATTACTACTACTTCTACTATTGCTTCAACCACTACTATGACCACTATGATTACTACTACTACTACTACTACTACTACTACTACTACTACTA
>RDPX01000217.1:514979-532013 GCA_003991215.1 Morbakka virulenta
TAGTACTGCCTAGTACTGCTGGAAAGGGACATTGACCCCCCTGCCCTGTGTAGTCAAATTGCCCTGATAATTACACCAGGCACTGACTATTGCTGTCAGCAAGTGGCGTAGCGTCGTAAGACGTATGACCTCTGATCTTAATTGATTGGTGGGGTACACGAACTAGTTTTGCCTGGTAATTATGAATGGGCTAGATCAAACATTCCCGCTCAAACCGCAGACTTGCCAGTCAGTTGCCTGACCTTAACCGGTTGTGCATGTCCCAAAAGGGCTGACACATCATGCATTTCTGTTTAACGGGCGGGAGTAGTGGGGGAGCATCATATCTAGGTGTCGTGAGCGTGGATCTCTTGTTCTGAAGGGCTGAGTACCGAGTTCTTACTTTGTTACTTAGTCCTAAGGTCTTGGGTGAAGCCTCGCTACGGAGACCGTTTTAAGCATAATGGGTCACCTAAACTGGGAAACCTAAACAGGCCCCAACTGCAAGGTCATGTGCTGTTTGTTTTTTTTTGTTTTTTATGTACATCAATATCGCACACACTTGGGTGTGATGCATGCACCCAGTTTACCCTTATCGGGCTGGTAGTCGGATGGGTTTGCTGGGGTTTCTACCCCTGAGTCCCCCATGGGCTCGTATTGCTCCACCACTCAATAATAATAATAATAATAATAATAATAATAAAAATGCTGTATTAGCAGATCCTTAAGGGCCTGCTATTAGAAATTTCAGTCTCTTTACTTCTACGGTTAGCTACTTATCAAACGAAGGTATACCGCCGTTGAAAACGAATATGGTCGATGAGTAAATCAAAGTAACAGAAGGTCTAGAATATCGTGAGCTAATAGCGACATCAGAAAGCCTTTAAATCAGGCTAATAAAAATAATTTATCTTCTGTAAATGTATCATACTATTATATTACTTGATACACTACGTTGGTCGAAGTTCCTGTGGATACCCCTGTCATCAGCAGGGTCGTTATGTGAGAAGTACCAGTCGGCAATGATCCAAACCTCATATCACAGAGGCATCTTTTACTTGCTACAATATATGCTTCTGCCCTGCCCTTCAGTTAAACCCACTGCCAAAAGTGCCTTCTATACCTGTCTACACCTGTCTACAGTCGTTAATGGTAGATTTGTCGTGTTATTTAAACCATCCCTTGCTATGCATGGCATTAACCTTTAGTAAGTACTCGAAATAATACTATGAAGCTTTAAGGTCATCCTCTGTTGCTCTACGGGCGTTTTGAACACTGTCTACTTTGTACTGTCTGGTTCTGCCTGCTTTGCAAAAACACCCTCAAAAACTCTGGTTTCTCAGTATTGATATCAATGTTTTCTTGAATGAATTTTCTACCCCCATACGGCCGACATAGCTTTGTAAAAGAACAATTTGATATTATCCTGTTTATTGAATACTAACACGTTAAGCGTTGTTTCGAATAATACGATTTGTCCAATGAATGATTACCTTACTTGCTTACAGTAAGTCATGTCGTACTTGGCAAACTATCTTAAATAGTTCTATATATACATATCGCAGAATATTACAATTAATCAACATCGTATTTGATAGGCAATGTCAATATATTTTGTCTTTTGATCAACTTGCTTTCGCCCTTTTTTTTTTTTTTTAGTTTTAACGTCATTATTGTTTCTTTTAAAAAGCTGTTCGTATTATTGCACTATCTGTCAATACATACTACCATGACATGTGCTCCTGGTGATGAAGCGCTTCCTATATTTAGGTTTTGATGACTGGGGGTTGGGGTGGGTGGGGGTGGGGTTATTTGACATGTTACTTTCCCTGTGTTATGTACACCTTTAGTGAGTTCTCATTACATCTAATATAAAAATTAACATATTTAAGGGGTTTTGTGAATATATAAACGTTTAATCAAATACTGCATGAAATTAACAAAAGTTAAAAATCAAACTAATTGCATCTGATTAATCGCAACAAGGTTGGCTATTTGCTTTTAATTCGGTGACCTCGAATTGCGAATTTCTCTGCGTTTGGTTCTGGAAGTGTTGAGTTGAAAAAACTTTGAACAAAACAAACAACTACATACTCTTTTATACACCCCCAAATCTAAATGGAAATCGTAGGAACAACCTCACTTCCTCAATAAAAGATCAAAGGTTACTACACATCAATAATATAATTTCTATTCAAAAATGACACCCTTATACCTTTCTACAGTCAAGATATTGGCATAACTACTCAAAACTAAAATTTAGATTAAGGGTTTGGTAGGAATGATCAGAGATAGCTATAAAAAAAACAAACGAAAAAACTAAGCGGAAGTGTAGTGAATGGTAAACAAACAAGTATGCTAGAGAGGACCCTTGATTCTTCAAAGGATAAATAATTCGGTAAACGATAAATTATTTCTACAAACCTCACGGGCAATATTACTTGTTTTCACCTCCTGTATGACAGTACCCATAATAAGGTGGTCAACGTCATCTGTAAATTTAAAGGCCAGCGTTAATGACTATAACATTTAAGGGAAAAAACTGTCAAAAACTATTGAACTAAATTTTCCTTTCTATTTAAGGGCATTGCTCCATCTCAGGTGCCATGTCCTTCCAGAACGTCGGCGGTCATGCTTCTCCACAGAGACCTGTCCTTTGCTATCCTCAGCATCTCTATTTCACTTTTCCCGGTCCACGTTGATAGGCTTTTCATGAATGTAATCCGTCTACTTCGTCTGCCTTTTCTTCCACATATCCTGTCTGTAAGAGCCAAGTCCTCCAGTCCTTCCTTTCTGATCACATACCACAGAAAGGCCAGCTGCCTTCTCCTGATGATTGTTAGAAGCTTCATGCTGTAACCTGTTCGTCTCCAAATTTCGTTGGTTACGTGGACGCTCCAAGAAACTCTCAACATTCTTTGTAAAAAACACATCTCAGCAGCATTTATCCGAGTTTTCATTTCCTAGTTTACTGTCCAGCTTTCACATCCATATGTCAAAACAGGGAAAATTTAGCAGTTGAGTACATTAAACTTTGTGTCCATTGAGACACTTCGACTCTTCAGAATACCAGACATACGTTAATAAGCCTCCTTTGCAATCGTTATCCTCCTTTTTAGTTCAACGCCGCTTCTACCATCCGAGCTTAACATACTTTCAAGGTATTTCAATCTCTTCACTTGCTAGATCCGCTCACCGTCGACTTTCAAGTCACATTTAACCTGTTCTTTCTTTTTGCTGTGTGTCATGCAGAACGTTTTCCTCCCATTGGTACTCAATCCCTTCCTGGCACTTTCTTCACACACAACATTAAGGTTTTTTTGCAGCTCTCCTGCTGAGTCTACGATAAGTGAAGTGTCATCGGCGTATCTGATGTTGTTCACATTGTGTCCTCCAACAACAAAATATCTCTTCCATTAATGCTTCTCATGACATGCTCACTATATAAATTGAATAGGTCTGGTGATAGAACACAACCTTGTCGTACTCCTCTTTTTATGCTGATGTATTTTCCAATCTCATTATGGACTCTTACCCCCTGCTGTTTGTTCCCAGTACAAATTCCTCAATATTCTTAGGTCTTTCCCGTCAATATCTTGTGATTGGAGCATGTCTAACAATGTCTGTTTCCCTCTCTCAAAAGCTTTGCTGTAGTCAATGAAAGAGAGATAGAGGTCTTGCTGCATCTCAATGCCTCTTTCGGACAGCATTCGCAAGATGAAAATTAATAATAATTAATTGCGTAATTAAGGGCACCAGAGGTCGATAATTTGGAGGCTTTTCAACTCTAGTAGTGAGGGTATCAAAAAGTTGCAATATTGATAAGGAAGACATTTTCTAGTTGATGACAATGTCAAGTTTGTATACACACAACCAGTGATTTGCAAGTTTCTTTTAACAATTTGAGCTGATACAGTAACCTAAGGAAATGAACAGTAAATGTTGACAAGACAAAAATGATGATATTTACAAAGCCCCGGGAAAATACTGAAAAAAATTCTAGTTTTTTTACATGAAGAGGAAAAATTGGAAACAATCAAAGAATCCAAATATGTCGGAGTTGTACTTAAGATAACAGAGAAGATTCATCAATGCTATTAAGCAATTTCAAAATCAAGTTTCAAAGATTATATTTTTAAATTTGATACTTTTTTTTCTCTCCCCAAAACTATTTTCAATTATGGAAATAAGGTCAGTTTGACCTGTTAATGTTATCCCTGCCACTTCAATTAGGGGTGATTTAAAAAATTTTTTTTGTCATTATTTTTATTTTAATTCAAATTGTAATATTTTTATGCAACATTCTTTTTAGTATTAATTCGTACAAAAGTTCAGGGGTAAGTAAACATTGGTCACTTTTCACCCCCCCCCCCAAAAAAAATCTCTATTATATTTCTTGTCTAAATGATACAAAAAATAAATCTCTTACCATGCTTTATTCCTGTTTTTGCCAATAATCCTCTATTGTAGAAGAAGAGAAAGTAATTAATAAAATGAAGTTATTAATCTCAATGGTTAATTACAGTTACTAATTACTACCTAATCACTCACACGTTTTAGGTAACAATCTTAAATCTGACAAGAAATCTGCCTCCACAACTCCAAACCGGTCATTTCCCCCCCTCTTCCACCCCCCCCCTTTCATAAAAAATAAAAAAGCAACATTCTTTTTCTCAGCCCTCGATATTGACATCTCATTCCTCATTCAAATCATACATACAAGAATGAGCCTCCCAATGAGACATATCCTCCATGGCAGAAACACCCAATCGCCTAAAAATGTGGTAGGATAAAAAAAAAGATGGAGTGCATTTGGAATCAAATGAAAGATATAGTTGAAAATCATCTGGTTGAGAGTTTAGTAATGATAGCTCTGGTCCTAGTGCATATGACCTTGTGAGACAGGCATGAGTGGTGGTTTGAGCAAAGCTCTGTATACACCTATTTCTCACTTCTCTACAATTTCAAATCGCCCGTACCATCATCAACTCACATTATCATTACATTACATCACCACACCCATTTTCCATCTCTTCTTTCCCGTCAGCAGGGGTTAGATGCATTTGTTGAATACAACTTCTTTTGGATTGCTCTTCTTCAATTACGTCAATCAAGTACTGATTCAGCATTACTATACTGTTTTCTGTTCATAAGTATACAAGTTTTCTAGAGCATAGGCCAAAATGGTATTATATATATAAGCACTTTCCACAAATTACTTTTCTCCTTCTCTGTCTTTTGGCTGCTCCTTTAAGGGGTTGTCACAGCTGATCATTCATCTCCACTTGACTTGGTCCAAACAATCTTCCAGCTGCAATCCAATTGTTTCCAAATCCTTCTTTACTGCCTCTGTGACTCTTCTCTTGTATCTTCCTCCTCTCCATTACCCTGATATTCCTATATCAGGATAAGTCTATATCATCTGGGTCTGGTGATTAATAATGTTTATTACCCTTACTGGGTTCTTCAATTTAACCTTCTGGAAAGTATATATATATATATATCATCATCATCATATTCGGTTTAACGTCCGGTTTACATGCTAGCATGTGTTGGACGATTTCTTGAAATTGACTTCCAAGTTATCCTATCCTTCACTAGGTCTCTGCTGACACCTTTTTGTTTCAGATCCATCCTTATCACTTCCTCCCATGTTTTCTTTGGTCTTCCTCTGCTAGTGGTTCCTGCCACCTTGATTGTTCTATATATATATATATATATGTGTGTGTGTGTGTGTGTGTGTGTGCTTCTTATCACATCAACCCTAAAAATTGTGGGGTTTTTTGTGAGTTTTACTTTGCCATTCCAGCACACGTCCTTGGTGTTGCTACAGTGCATATACCTTATCAACACTTCAAATATAATTTAACTCTTTAACATGTTGGGCATCAAAATAGATAATTACAAATTAGCAATTAAATTAGAATGCAAAGTTTTCATTTATCAATTTCTTGGTTTAATTAAATTATCAACAACAGAAAATTACTCCAACTAAAGGTTATAATATTACTTACAGAAGTGCTTCTCTTCCAAGGTCATGTGGCATCAAATTTTGGTAACTATAGAAACAGATGAAAAATATATAGGTATATAATACATCAAAGCTAAGCTGGAGTTATTTAATTAATGATCAAAAGTACTTTTAAATGAAAGAAAAGAAGTCAACCTATTGTCCTATAAAAACAGTTTGAAAACCTGAGTAAAAATAATTTTCTTGGCACAGCCAAGGAAATTATTTCCAATAGCCTTTAATACTTTATTTTGTGCATTATCAATGATATTGGTGTTTATTTCTATTTACAGTTCTGATTCTGTGGGGTACTATGGTTAAAAGATAAGAACAATTGATCACAAGGTTTCTGATTTGTTTTGTAAGTAGCCAAATTCTTAGTATCCCCCCTCCTCCAAATGCCAGTGATTTAACATCACAGTAAAGCCAGTGTATGGTAAAAAACCCCATCCCAACAAAATATCTTGCAAGAAAACTCTCACTCACAGCAGAAATACCAGACCATGAATGTAAACTCATTGCTCAGTAATAGTGAAGGGGAGGGGGGTGTTAAACCATGGCAAAAAGAACTGTGAAGGAAAGACAGCAAATCCTCTTCACCAAGAGATGTACTGAGGTACCAAAATACATAATTTGATAAGGAGGACTGGATTATAGCTAAATTTTTGTTTAATGCACCAAAGAAATTTATTCTGATTAGGATATGATCTTGTGATTCAAATGAAACACTTGAACAAGAAATTTTATAAAAACGTAATGGTTTACAACAAATCAGATGGACTGTAATTAAATGGTACACTAAGAAAGTCAAACAACTTTTCAGCTTGAAAGAAAACCCCCACACCCAGCAAGCAAAATGAAAGGTATTGGTTCATGTGGCCAAAACTATATAGGTGAAACCAAGTGCAACATTGAAACATGATGGAGGAAGCACAAAACCTATCTAAAGACTCAGAACAAGCCAAACACCTTACAAGTTTCCCCAACCTTCCCCAAACTTGAATAGATATTGGTTCTTCACCTGCCTATAAACACCTGTTTGTGCAAGAACAGTGAAGCACCTGTAGTAGTACTCAAATGACACTCTTATTTCCATTTAGATATAAAGTTACTTGGATATTTCAATTACCTTTGTATATAACACATTCCAAAACACATTTTCCTTTTACCTATCATTCTTAAGGGAATCATTAAAAAAACTATGTTTCAAACAAGACCATTAAAACAGTTTATTTCTGTTTAGAAATGAAATCACTCAGAAACTTTAATTACTTTTAATATCCAATGAACATATTCTGCTTTTCATACACCATTCTTACATGGATTGTTTTTAAAAAACTTTAATTGTGCAAAGAATGTTTACATATTGTAAATCTGCCTCTGTAGCCCAACTGTCATCTAGCACTGAAGATGTTTTTAAACCAAAAAGCTTATGCCTACCTCAATAAAAGTTGTATTTTGAGTTGTATTTCATTTTGAACATAGTATTCAATGGCAATACATATTACAACAAAAATATATGGATTACAGATTTTCACTGTTGCTTTCTGCAGCAACAAAACAAGTACCCATTGTTAATATGTATGCAGTTGCAATTATCAATGACAGAAATTTTGTAGGTCATATCAAGGAAAGGAAAAAAAGGTGTTTTTCCCCCAAAATATTTTCCTTTTTGAAGCATGACAACACCACAAGAGCTTAAATGATTGAAAAGCAATGTTACGAGGGGTATGGTGAAAAAATACAAGCCCTGTGCTTTCTCCACTTCTTAGGGTGGTAAGAACTCATTTAAGCTATATTGGAGGCAACAAATTCAAAATGTCATTCTTAATGTACTCAAACACTGCATGAAAGAATAGTACTTTATCTAGGTATGTAGAGTTAATGACAAAGTAAATAATGCAATTTAAAGAAAAAGTATTAGTTTTGCTCTAAAAAGGTTCATTAGATTACTATTATTAACTCAAGGCATTTGGCCTACTTAGCAAAGTACTACTTATCAATTTTTGTAATAAAAATAATAATATTATGTTTAATTCCCTATAATTGGGTTACCTTTTGCTGGCATATTGGGATTTATTGTTTGTGACGGTACCAAGGAAAAAAAATACTCAGTTTTCAAATTAACTTCATTTGCAGTAGTCCAGACCCCTAAGTCATTTGGGATGAGGGGGGGGGGGAGTAACCAGGTACCAAGTTCTCCTTTATGGGAATGTGTGTCTGGACACATCTGCTCACTGAACTATATTTGAACCTTTATGACACAAGTGCATATCTGATAACACAAAATACCTTGCTAAATTTACAGCAAACACCTTTACACCAACTTATGAAAATGAAACTGAAGATGAGTAAAAAAAGAAAGTTTAAGACTAAACTCTGGTGAGATTTTCATTTTTTATTCACAAGGTCAAAAAATAGAAATACCTTGTCCCTGACATAAGAAATGGTGTTCTTGCCCCATCAATAATAACAATATCATCACCACCCTTTCCTGATAAAGGAGAGAGAAACCAATAAACAAAAAGAATTAAAAAAAACACAACTTGTACCAGTAAATGACAATTAACAAATAAAAATCTACTAACATTTGTTACAACTTTACTGTAGAATTTAGTTTCTAAACAAATTTTCTAGAAATTTCTGAAATGTATTCCTTCAGTCATCAAATCAAATAATATTGACTACACTGGCCTGCGTGTAAAACCTTTTTTTTTCAAAGGTTGAACGTTTTTCAACTGATTTGTGTATTTTTTGGCGCACTGAATCCAAAAGTACCATCCATTTTCTTTGGTCAGGTCAAGTTTTCGAGATTTGATTAGTGAACATTGTGATCCTTGAATTGTACTCAGATCAAGAAAAGGAGGGTTGTAACTGACCCTAACTCAATCTGAAACCAAAACTGCATCTGTCTTTAACTTTAGGAAACTGAAACTGAATTTTCTGTTTATACCTGGACAGTTATTTATTGTTTAGTGAGGTAAATTCAGTCAATGTAACCTGACATCCCAAGGAACAGATGTAGTGTTTCTATTTAGTATTCTAGATTTCAGAGTCCTGAAGTTGTCTGTCACAAGATCAGTTTCTTACAGTCCAGAACTAGCTGTTCCTGAGCCGGATATTGGAATGGAATCTAGTTCTGAATTGGAATCTGATAACACATTTGACAGAATACAGGGTGAAGAATACATGCCAGAAGTGAAGAACCAAACCCATGCCTCTAACACAAGTAGATCCCAATGACCTGACAGAAACCTAAACCTCTCAAGGGAATTGACACAGCTTCTGGGTTCTCATCTTTGCCATTGGTTTACTGCAACAACACTGCTGATTTGATGATTTGTTACAGAACTGAGACTTAACATTGACAAGGCCAGGAAAAGTCTCAAGGCATTCTCATTCACAATGGAAATAAACAGTTTTATTCCAATTGGTTATTCTGTACAAATGAAAGAAATTCATGACAACATGGATCAGTTGCTGTCTGCTCTAAACCACCATGACCATGGCTGGTTGATCTGTGGAGATCTTAAGGTTATTGGGTTGGTTTTAGGACTACAGGGTGGGTAAACAAAGTATCCATGGTTTCTGTGTTGTGGGTCAGTCAGGCTCATGGTCAACATTATATCAGATAAGAGTGGCTGCTAAGACAAGGGTTGGAACCTGGTTCACACAATGTTCAGTCTTACCGTATTGTTGAACCAAACAAGATATTAATTCCACCTTTCCATATTAAAACTGGGACTTACGAAGAACTTTGTAAATTCAATGGCCAGGGAAGGCAGGGGGTTTTCTTTCATTCAGCAGAAGTTTCCTTGGATAAGCTTTGAAAAGCTTAAGGCTGGCATTTTTATGGGCCTCAGATATGGGAACTAATGAATGACTCAATGCTTGATGATGTGCTACAACCTTTCCTGGAAACAACTGGAGTACAAAATACCAGAAGGAAGTCAATGAACTCTTGAAGAAGTTTAAAAAATTAGGGGCTCTTGCATGTCAGTCATAATGCACTTTCTGTGGTCCCACTTAGACTATTTCCTTCAGATCTGTGGAGACTTAAGTGAGGAATAGGGAGAGCACTTCCACCAGGGCATTCATCTCATGGAAGAACTCTACCAAGGCCAGTGGGATGTGAACTTTCTTGTAAACTACTGTTGGTGTTTGAAATGACATGTGGTGGCTATTCAGCACATGAGAAAGTCACTGAAAAGGCCCTTCATCTATGATTAGTGTTTGTGTAATGTATAATTTTATTTTCTGAAGTTTGTCAGATAAAATACATGCTTTTTGTGAAGGATGTCCAAAATTAAAGGTAACATATAACACTAAAGGACCTTAATAATAATTCTTTGAAAACCTTGTATCTGAAAACTTGAACTGATTGGGCAAAATCAGTATGATTTTTGAATTTTGCATACCAAACTACCCTAGAATCAGCTATTGCATGCTTGACCATTAAAACTTTGCAGGTCAGTGCTATTATTGATTGTAACACATCATTTCATATACATTCAAATGTTACAAAGGTTTCATCAATGAATTAATAACCAAGTCAGTTTATCCATTATTGGCATGAATATTAACAACACCATCACTACAGTTCATGTTAGAAAAAAAGAAAGAATCAAAACAAAAAAGAACCCCAAAGAGTTTCTCACCTGCAGGAGCATCATTCTGGTTTGAAGTTGAGAATCTGCATACTGATGTTGTCAAACCTTTTAACAAAATAAAAATTTATTTATCTATTTAAGGCAAAATTAAAAAGTCATACCAAAGTCATGTAGAATTATTGCAAACTGAAATGCTGGATTAAGAAAGAACAATAATATATGAATAATGAAACTTGCAAATGAAAAATGACTGTAAGGACTACTGGTTTTGAATATATCATTGTGTAGGCATATTTTGACTTTATGCCAGCTCTCCTTTCTATTGTCTTAAAACATTTGTGTTCCTGTGCAGTTAGTGGTATCAGTTTATTTATAATCTTTTCCAAACACAAACCACATCTCATCTGGAAGACAAAGGTTTGAGAGCAGTAAAAAGATTTGGATCTATCAAGACTTGATGAGGGGGTACCTGTCCAGATATGGCAATAGTACTCTATGCAAGAATGGAAACAAGACTTTAAAAAATAAAAAATGCTTTCAGGCATAAAGTAATCTTTAGCAAGATACAAAGAACCAACCATTTTAAAGCAGAATTCCCAATAGCCTAAATATAAGAACCCCAGACCAGGAGAAAATGACAAATTCATCAGGGTTAATTCCATAAAACATAAAAAAATACCCTTGCATAAACACCATAACTAGAAAGCTGCTGATGCAAGCCAGTATACTCCATCTTAACAAATGCCTTGGAAATATCATGGGGTATAGCACATTCTTCTCTTTATTTACCATAAACCTATAAATACAGAAAATGATTCTGTCAAAACTGACCAGCAAAGTGAGATTCTCAAACACACACAGAGCATCAAGAAAAAAGACCAAGGTATTGGAGGAATTTCACCAATGCATTGTTTATATGTCATCTGAAGACTTTACTACTATGTAAGTAGTGGTACTGTTGCCAGGTCTGCAGACTCTGACTACTTATTTGTATGTGGTGATCTTAATGCTCACATTAGTAGAGTCCACTGTACATTAAGGTATATAGGATGAGTCTGGCTATGCTCAGTGGAATATCCAGGAGGAGAGAACTCTCTATAGCCAATGACTTTGTCATCTGCAACTTCTTTATTTCAGAAAATGAATAACCACTTTGCTACATACCAACCTGGAGGTACCTCTATCCAGGTTCATAATGTCTTGACTGATAAAAAAGCATTTTGAATTACCCTATAATTTGAAGGTTATTCCAATTAATGAAGGTGCCTCACAGCACAAGCTGATTACCGGTGATCTTGCTCTTATATTCAAGGAGAAGCATAAACTTTCATTTAGCCCTAAACTCTCTGTATAGAAGCTGAAAGATCCTGTGCTAAGAAGGGTATTATTGGAAAAGTTAAGTTCAGAAGTAGAGGACAGATGCCATTCTCCTTTAGTGGATGGTCAAATGCATCTTTTGAAAGGTAGGTTTTTGAAAGCAAGTGAAAAAATATGTGGCTACACATACAGAAAACCCTTCAAACCTAAGCTGGAGAAAACAAACCTGGTGGTGGGATGACTATGTCAGTTTTGCCACTAAGGCGAAAAGATGTACATGTAAAGTGCCAAGAGCCATGGAAGGCCAAGAAAGAGTAGGTCAGGTGCACACTCTACTAACAATGTCAACACTTCTACTAACAATGTCAACACTTTTAAACACCAGACCAAAGAATACTATTTTCAAAATATACAGAAAGAAGAAGACAGTATATATATCTACTACTGACAACTCATGTTTTCACTCTCATAAAGAGCCAGGTATTCTAAAAGGACATCTCATTTTAAAACACATTTATATTTTAAAATTTTATCTCCCTTTTTTTTTCAATTAAAAAGTCGCCTCTTAAGGGACCATTATGGAAATAAGGTCGGTTTGACCTTTNTTTTTTTTTGTATTTATTTAAATAAAAGTTTTTTAATTAATTTTAAATTGTAATTTATTGACTTTTTAGGTCTTTCTTTTTTTTTTTAAACATTTGTAAACATTTTTCATTTTATGTTTGTGGCAAATAAAAACTTACTTACTTACTTACTTCTAATGACAACTACATGAATTGAATCTAAACCAGAAGCTTTAGACTGATCAACTCCATCAATGACCTTTGAAAAAAACCCTTTGATTAAAGATGCAGAGTCCTAAAGATAAAAATTAGTTTGCAAAGGGAACACTGACAAGAAAATTGGACACCATCAAGAATTGGAGGAGCCAGAGAATTCAAAACATTATTGTAAATATCAAACCCTGTTTTGGGAAGTAAGGGATACAAATCCAGAAATCACCCATTTTTAAGCATTGTTAGTCTGTCTTGAAGTAACTCAAGATAAAAAAGCTCCACCATGTTGAAACTGAACATAGAAATTACTGTAATGACCAATGGGCAAAGAACACCAAGCATTAAACTAAACAGGAGAGTAAGGTTTGTCTTGGTAACCACAACTAGGCACAAATGTTTTAATACCAACTTGTACCTATTCTGTTAATTAAGTTGGAACATCAAAAGCTGACTGTGATTAATGAGTCTGGATACTTTTCAAAAGAACTGAAACATTATCAAATTAAAAAATGGAATGTCTGAAACAATTACCTAGATGCAGAACATTGGTATGATAACTAAATGAGCCCTAAGGTGACAGGGATGGTATTAAATGGAGCAACAGGAGGCACAATCTACCAATGTCCTTTAAAGAAAGAAGCAGATGACATTACCATCAGTATTTTTATTGAGGCAATATCTCTTGGAGGATTGCCAACCAAGGCCAAAGAGGCACTCTTCCCATGAGGCAGTCAACCTGCAGGGTGCCAACATTACATTTCAAGGTGTTGGGATAAAATTAAATGAATGGTCAGCTGAATAGCATTAATAATTTAGAATCAGAAGTTTATGATAAAGATGTAGAAGAAACTGAATGGTTTATGTCTATTACAAGTAGGTTGAATAATAGTGATATTATTCAATAAAAATTATAAGGAAGTTAGCATGAAGCAAGAGTTCAGTCAAAGCAAGCAGAACTGGGCAAAAAAAGCAACCTGGCAGTAACAACAATTACTGGTTATAACTAATATTGTGCCAAGTTTTACATATTTTAAAAAAACTTTGTAACTGTAAAAATCCAAACAATTCAAACTGGAGTTGTTGTTAGTCACTTAGGGCAATATCTAATAAACCAATAACAACTTAAATCCACCAAGCCAATTATAGTTGATTAGATAGCTATTTAATTAATGCATAAACAATGAACTAAGTTTTCAGATTATTTTTATGCACCATTCACTAAGTTTTATGCATTGTATTTGTATCAAATTAAAGCTCCTGGCATAAAATAAAAATTCGATGTTTACTAAAAACACAGTGTAATACAATAAACAAGACAATTAGGCTCAAGATGGATCCGATAACTGGTTAAAAGTCAGTATCCTGTCACCTTATAACAGGTGAATTAACATGAAAATGTATTTATAAAGTCATTTTCAAAATTCAATTTGTTTATCAGTTCAATATTTGTTTTACACAATCATATTGAGGAACATTCCTCTTTCCAACTTTTAATGCATGTACAGTTAAAGGACCTGCAAAAACATTTGAAGCAGATCAATATCCTTCAGCAAATGTGCTGGAATTGATTCAAGAATAGCACCACCGCCAAAATATGGCTTTCGCCAGTCAAAAGTTCTAAACCAGTAGTCAGTCTATCTTTGTCTGCTAGCTTTTCCTTGAATCAACAACAGTGACAAGATGTAAGCACAAAATCACTACCTTTAAGAGTCCGTACCTCCAAAAGTGTTGCATTTAGACACAAAATTTTTATCACTGCGTTCAGAATTACAAGATCTACAAGGCGATGTAATCGTTGTATTGATTCGTTAGCTTGTTAAACATGGGTTTTGTCTACCTGTACAAACAGTAAAATAAACAATACATGCTTGCCAAAATAAGTGCACTTAGTATGTCAAAGTTCATGCAACGAAAAATGGGGGTGTTATGTGAGACCCACCTTTTGCTTCAAACCTCAACAGTTTTTAGGTGACAAATGCTTTTTAAATCCACAGCCAGAGTAAAAAATTCAAGCTAATAGCGCCGAATTCATCAATTTTACTCAATGTCCAAAGTTATGGTGCTTTATACACATATGATACCTTCTATACATACAGTGTCATTGTAACGTCTTGTGCACCTGTAAAAATCTCTCGTTGTAGAGCGAAACTGCAGTATTTACCCTTGTAAAGTTATGGTATCGATGTCAGACCATAAACTTTAAATAATAACAACACAGTCTAAATTGGAAACTGTTTTGTTTCAGATTGATAGATGGGTTTACCTTTTATGATTCATTCCAATTTTTTTACAGTTTCCCTCGTGTTAACAAACTTCCCCTGGATACCTTGGGATGGAGCTTTAAAAATGTCTCATAAGTGCTGGGGGTCAGCACGTCTGCATCGTCCATCACCTTTCGAGGTTCCATTTTAATAAAACACAAAGCCACAAAAAAAATCAGAAATAGTATACTTACGTGGCAGTGTGGTTAATTTCCAAATAGGTCTTGTAAGTTTATTCATTTTGCTTGTGTGAACGGTGCATGCACTGCTCGTTTCAGCTGCCCACCTGAGATGATGAAGAGATGATGAAGAGATGGAGGATGACCTTTGGACTCCGCCTGAGTCCGTTGGCACAGGAATCAGCCAGCAGTTGCTTGTGTCAGCGGTTGTGTAAATTACAACCAAGAGGGAGGCTTTTAAGACAGGAAAGAGACTGGCTTATTCTCCCTCCTCACCAGAATTATTATTATTATTATTATTATTATTATTATTATTATTATTATTATGAACTACCAACATATTGAGGAAGGTGCTTAACCTCTAAAGCTACTGGTCGGTAGCCGGGGTTAAGTTTTCTCGTCCGGCAGGTGAATACCATCTCCCTGTGTGGGCTTTCATGCTGGACATGAACTTTGTTTATTATTATTATCATTATTGTCTTTTTTGCTAAATGTCACAGTTCATACTGGCTGCTTTTTCTTTGGCCGGGTGTAAACAATACACCTAAGGCATATCATGTCCTGAAGTCCAGATGCTAAATACTTTACGAAGAATCCTTGCAGTTCCTAGTAAGCATGTCTTTTGGACTATTTGAAGATTCATATTTTCTGAGACACTTCTGATGTTATCTTCCATTCCGTTTTTGATGGTACCGAGTGCTCCTATCACAACAGGTATTACTTCCGTTTTCATTTTCCACATCCTTTGTATCTCAATTTCAAGATCTTGATATTTGCTTTTCTTTTCCATTTCTTTGATTGAAATATTTTTATCACATGGAACAGTCATGTCTATCAGCTTGCAAGTTGAATTCACTTTCTCCTTGATTATGATAATTATTCTTGGATTAACTAACAATACAATTTCCACCCTATATATCAAATTACAAGATACTAATGAAAATGATAAAGTCAGCCATTATCATCCAATCCTGCTTACGGTAGCTTATGGGTAACAATCCGACCATTTAGTACCCTAAACAGCCCTGGATGGCTTGAGCTACCAATTTTTGTTAGCTTCACATAAGACACCTTAAGTCAATAGTCCCGACATCACTTTTGTGAAGATCGATTCGCTTTCCCAAAGTACTGTCTTTTCGATTTCTCTCAATAATGTTTGGAGTTCTTTCTCATTATCAAACTCAAAGATTTTTTGAATTTCCGTTTTCAGTTCTTTCATTCCTCCACCGAGACATCCAACAACTATTGGAATCATTTTTACGTTATAATCTTCCCGTCTTTCACGTATCTCAAAACATAATTGTTCGTATTTCTTAATCTTTTGTTCTCGTTTAAGATGTCGGTTCATTTCGTTTGGACATGCCATATCGACTAGCAAAATTGTTTTCTTCTCTCCATCTTCTAAGGTAAGATCTGGTCTCCTCGCGATGCAGTTCGTTCTCATTCGGTGTTCCCAATCCCAATACAGCTTCTTGCCTTCATTCTCCAATACTTTACCTTTTTCCGATCTCTGGGTGTACCACTTCGTTCCTTCTGGAACTAATCCTTTCTCCGTTGCCCATTTAACTGCCAAAACTTTGAGTGCATTGTTGTGCCGTTTCACGTATTCTGATCCTGCAAGCTTTTTACATCCAGACAGGAGATGCTGTATTGTTTCTCGCTGTTCTCACAAAACTGTCCACACAACCTACATTCATCGGTATCAATGAGTCCTCTTATCTTCTTCCACGCTCTTGATTCCACTATCTGCTCCTGTAAAGCAAAAATTGGTGCCGTTTTTCTTGGATCTGTATTGTACTTTAACCATACGTGATCGCCCTTCTCGTATCTCAATGTGATCTCGCTCTGCAGTGGTTTCTCTGCTAACCTTATTTCGCGGTTTCCTTTTTGTCCTGAATGTAA
>RDPX01000217.1:592086-606407 GCA_003991215.1 Morbakka virulenta
TACAAAGAAACAAGATTACGAGTTGTATGTTATATGACGAAGTCAAGTAACCAATGGGTTGAAGCGGCATGGATAAGAGAGATGAAAAAGGAGGAGAACGTGATAGTAACGGAATCAGTCATGACCATGGCAGAAGCAGGAGTCAGATTTCAGTTTGAAGGAAGATCAATTAGGATTGATGATAGAGTGATAGAGGAAGATAGAGAATGGAAATCTACATGGCAAAATGTTAAGACTAGCTTACAAAAAGGTACGGAAACAAATAGGGTTGAAGACTATAAGATCAAAGAACAGCAAAGCCAATTTTATCAGGAACAAGAAGAAGAGTGTCTTATTTGGCTCAAGCAGAACCTACATGGCAGAAAAACTGCAGCAATCATGATGATGTTAGAGCAGAAGCAAAAGTAGTATGGGATTTTGAATTCAACTTACGAAAAACAACTACAGCAAGACGGCTGGATTTGACCATAGAGGACAAAGAGAAGAAAAAGATCTGGACATGTGACATGGCGTGCCCTAAGCAAGGGAACATTGTAAACACGCGTCTGGAAAAGATGGCTAAGTATAGACAGTTGGCGTTTGAAATGAGAGAAAGAGGACCTGACTACGTTATTAAGGTTGTACCTGTGATAATTGGCGCCCTCGGAGGTGGTATAAAACAAGTGACGAAAGACATAAAAAACATTTTTGAAAACGAAGAACTTTTGCTCAGGACAGTTGCAAAAAATGCAAAAAACAATATTAATAGATAGCGAAACAATAATTCAAAAGGTGTTTTCAGGACTAATACAAGATATTGATTGATATAAATAAGCACGTTATGGATAGAATTTTGTTTATTTAGTTTTAGATTTATTTTTTTTTATTACACAATCAGATTCGAAATTTCCCTTGTGCTGAGTAAGGCTGTTTCTTAGCTTGGAGAATGGTTGTTTCATGTATCAGAACATGTTTTGTATTTTTAACTAGCAATATTTGGTAGTTCTGAATTATGGCTTGTACCAAAGCTTTATTCATTCAATAATAATAATAATAATAATAATAATAATAATAATAATAATTTGTCCTGGGTATTAACATTAAACTGCATCCGGTTGTGGAGTTTCGACATGGGCGAATGAGGTTACCCTTTGCCACAACTACCTCTAGGTCACCCTTAGGCAAGGTGTAGCACCTGTTAGCCTACCCCGAGGCCTTGAAATACCGGGTTGGCTTCCGGCGGAGTTAAGTCTGTCTCATGGGGAGGAGGGCCTCTTTAGCCATGGCAGATAACCCTCCTAGAGATGGTGTCTCGATAAAAACACCGGTGGGTGTGTCACCTCATCAACACTTCCCTCTTTTATTAGTGTTATGTCAAATCGAAGAAATGGAAATAACGGCGTGAATGGTGCTGGAGGCAGTTATGTTGAAGGTGCCTCGTCAGGCAGGTGTCCTGCAGTATGGCAGCGCAGGTCCGGTCGTCATCAAGCAACTGCCAGGACTGGGTGTTCAAAATGCAGGAATGTTGCCGTAATGGAATGCTATTTTGCAAGCAAGCCGGTAGATACAAATGGTAAACCAATTAGAGGATATAGGAGAAGGATGTTCAATTTATGGAAAGAGCAAGGATTGTTTAAGTGTAGAGAACAAAGACTATGTGATCAAGCCAGGGCAATACGGAAAAATGAATGGCTAACAGAAATAGAATTAGAAAAAATTAAGAGGAGGATTAATAATATAAACATCATTGACAGCGACAACGATCTATTAGAATCAGATATGTTTGATGAGGCTGAGGTTGTTGGTGAGATGCGTAATATGGATGCACCAGAGATTAAAGATAATCCCGAAAGGGATGACAATGAAAGGAAAATTATTGATGATATTGTTAAAATCATGAATGAACAGAATGTTGACTGACACTAGCTTTAAAAAAGTAGACAGAAGGAAATTGAATGACATCACAAAAAGGGTAAATAATATTATAACAGACTTAATAACGGTCAATATTACTGATACTAATAAGTTAATAAGAGCTGTCAGTGTGTTTGGTGCCAGAGAACTGGGCTTACAAAGAAGAAAGAAACAGAGGAAAGGGACTGAACCTTGGTGAAAAAGGCGAATAACAACATCAATCAATCAACTTAGAAAGCATATTAGTATAATTG
Organism: Morbakka virulenta; assembly: GCA_003991215.1. Lineage (NCBI taxonomy): Eukaryota > Metazoa > Cnidaria > Cubozoa > Carybdeida > Carukiidae > Morbakka > Morbakka virulenta. The sequence continues at coordinate 594,234 of RDPX01000217.1, forward strand.
AACGGTTTAAAAAGGGTGAAATCCGAAGAATTGAGAAGTACCGGGAGGTAGATCGTAAATATAATATTAAGAAAAAGGGTATAAATGTTGTTTGTGAAGAACTGAAACAGAGGATGAGTGCTAAAGCAAAGAAGATCCATAGGTACGAGGAACGAATAAAGCAATATAGGACAAATATGGTTTTCCAGCAAGATGAGAGACGCATATATCATGAACTGAATGGAAAAATGAATCAGGACACAGTAGCACCTGATGCTAATGAGAGTAAGCAATTTTGGAGTGGTATATGGGACAATCCAAAAGTGCATAATAGGGATAGTGAGTGGCTAAAGGAACTTAAAAATAGGAAGAACCAAAATAAACAGGGGAACATCTTAATAAGCGAAGGTATGGTTCGCGAGAAGAGTAGGAAGATCCCTAATTGGAAAGCTCCTGGGCCGGATGGGGTCCAGGGGTACTGGATAAAAAAATTAAGCAACTTACATGCCCGCATTGCATTTCAGTTAAATGACATGATAAATGGAGGAAGTGAAATACCAGCTTGGCTAACTATTGGGAAAACGGTACTCTGTCAGAAAGATCCCATCAAAGGTAATGCAGTTGATAATTATCGTCCAATATCCTGCTTACCCTTGATGTGGAAGTTGTTGACTGGTATAATAGCTGATGAGCTATACAAGTTCCTTGATGAGAATGAGAAATTGCCGCCTGAACAGAAAGGATGCCGAAAAAAGAGTCGAGGTACAAAAGACCAGCTATTAATAGACAAAATGATAATTCAGGACTGCAAATCAAGGCATACCAACCTCGCCATGGCGTGGGTTGACTATAAAAAGGCTTACGACATGGTCCCGCATTCGTGGATTATTGAGAGTTTAGAGCTGGCACAAGTTTCGGGTAATGTAATTTCTTTCGTAAAGAAGACAATGAGCAGTTGGAAAACGGAGTTGACATCTGCAGGTGAAAAATTAGGTAGTGTCAACATCAGAAGAGGCATCTTCCAAGGAGACAGCCTTTCTCCTTTACTATTTGTCATATGTATGATGCCGATTACAGATGTTTTAAAACAGACAAAAGCTGGGTATATATTGAAAGGGGGAGATTTGAAGATCAATCACTTATTCTTTATGGATGACCTTAAAGTCTATGGAAAGAATGAAAAGGAAATCGATGGATTATTATCATCGGTGGAAATGATAAGTAAAGATATTGGGATGGAGTTTGGGATTAAGAAATGTGGGGTTCTGGTGCTTAAGCGTGGGAAAGTTTGCAAAACCGAAGGAATCAAGTTACCCAGTAACGAAAAGGTTAGTGAGGTCACGTCGGAAGGTTACAAGTATCTGGGAATACTAGAGTATGATAAGATCAAGGAAAGAGAAATGAAGGATAAATTTGGAAAGGAATATCTACGACGAACCAGGCTAGTTCTTGGATCACGTCTAAATGGCAGGAATAAACTCAAAGCTATCAATACATGGGCAGTGTCTCTGATGAGATATGGGGCTGGTATACTGAGGTGGAATAATGAAGAACTGGAACAACTTGACAGGAAAACTAGGAAACTGATGACCATGCATAAAGTACTCAACCCCAATAGTGATGTGGCGAGATTGTATGTGCCTAGAAAAAGAGGCGGACGTGGCTTAATAGGGTGTAAACAATGTGTAAGGGTGGAAGAAAATAGCTTAGGATATTACATTCGGAAGAGTGCTGAACCAATGTTGAAGGAGGTAGTAAATCATAAAACAATTGCCACAGAAACTGTTATCGAACCCAAACAATTCAAACACAACAGAAGTAAGGAACTTGAGAATACTTGGAAAGATAAAGCATTACATGGCCAGTTTGTGAAAAACTTGAAGGGAGTGGACGAGATTAACACCTGGAAGTGGCTTGTCAAGGGTGACCTTAAAGGACCCACAGAAGCTCTGATATGTAGTGCCCAAGAACAATCGCTTCGGACTAACTACATCAAATATAATATTGATAAGTCTGCTGAGTCACCACTTTGTAGAATGTGTGGCGAAAAAGGAGAAAGCGTTTCGCACATTGTGAGTGAATGCAGCAAACTCGCTCAGCGTGAATATAAGCGACGGCATGACAATGTAGCAAGGTATATCCATTGGACAGCATGTGGGGCTGCCGGAGCCGAAAGAGCTGAGAACTGGTACCAACAACAGCCAGAAGGTGTCGTTGAAACAGAATCACACAAAGTCCTTTGGGATTTCAACATCCAGTGTGATCAAGCGGTGCAAGCAAGAAGGCCTGACATAGTTGTTATGGACAAAAGAAAGAAGGAGGCCATCATTATAGATGTTGCAATACCAAGTGATTCTCGGGTCTGTGAAAAAGAACTTGAAAAGATTGAAAAGTACCAGCTGTTGCCCATTTATGGGACTTAAAGAAGGTTCTAATCATACCTGTTGTCATAGGTGCTCTAGGTGCAGTAGGAAAGAAGTTTGACGACTATATACAGAAATTAGGACTTAAAATCAGGATAGAGGTAATGCAAAAACGGCTTTGTTAGGAACGGCAAGAATTTTGAGGAAAGGGTTGTCTTTATAGACCTGGAAAGAGGACTTTTGGGACCTTTGGTGACTTGCTGTCACCTGCTTCCATAAGTATAATGAAGACCAGAATAATATAATCTTTTTCTGAGATAAAAATATATTACACATAATATTAATAATAATAATAATAATAATAATAATAATAATAATAATAATAATAACAAGCGGGTGAGAAAGTCTAAAACCGAAAAACGGAAGTTAAAATATAATATCACTCATGAAAGTGACATTAATATAATTATAGAAACCATCAAATATACCATTCAGGCCAAGTCAGCTCGAATCAAACGCTTTGAGAAGACATCAAGATTTTATAAGGATAACAACATGTTCAAGAATAACCCAAAAAAGGTCTATCGTTCTATCGATAAAAACCCAGTCAAAGTTAACACTCCTGATGAGATTGAGATGAGATTGAAAACCTCTGGACAAAAATTTGGGTTGAGGGAAAAACTCATGATTCTATTGGTTGGATTGAACGTCAAACTAAGGTGTTAGAAGAAGTTCAGGAGCAAACATGGAACAATATTTCTCCCGAGGATCTCCAGTCTGCTTTACGCAAATCAAGCAAATAGAAGGCTCCAGGAACAGATAAGATTCTGAATTTTTTGTGAATTCTCTCTCTGCATCTCATGCTAAGTTAACTACCTTGAATAACAGTATCATACTCGAACCAGAAAATGTCTCACCTTGGCGTGTCAATGGAATGACATATCTTCACCCAAAAAGTGATGAGACTGACAATCCAAAAAATTATCGACCCATCACATGCCTCACAACTATGTAAAAATTCTAACCTCAATTCTGACTGAGTATACATATTCTTTTTTAACTGATAGTAACCTGTTTTCAAATGAACAAAAAGGTTGTAAACGAGGTTCTTATGGTTGCAAGGACCAGCTGTTGATAAACAAAATGATTCTTGAGGACTGCCATAACAATCACAAAAATCTCTCCGTAGCATGGATTGATTACAAAAAGGCCTTTGATAGCGTTCCTTATAGTTGGATTGAAAAATGTCTTGAAATGAATCACATTTCTCCTATTATTAGAAATTTTCTTTCTCACAGCATGAAACTCTGGAAAACAACGTTAATTCTTAATTCTAAGAACAGATTTACAAATGCTGGCGACATAAACGTCAATAGCAGTATCTTTCAAGGTGACTCATTATCGCCCATTCTGTTCTGTGTAGCATTGTTTCCTTTAAGTACTCTCCTTAACGAGAGTAAAAGTGGGTATAAAATCTTTGATAAAATCATAAACCATTTGTTATACTTGGATGATCGGAAGCTGTTTGCTAAAAATGATTCCCAGCTAACTGGGATACTCAATATAGTGGCTCAATTCAGTGAGGAAATAAGAATGGAGTTTGGTTTGGATAAGTGTGCCAAGGCCACTTTTATCAGAGGTAAATTACTTCAAACATCCAACATTACCCTTCATCGCAGCATCGAAATCAGAGTTAAACCAGGAGGAGGTGTATAAATATCAAGGGATCTCTAAAGGTGATGGAATTAATCATTCAGCAATGCCGGGAAAAATAAGTGAAAGAGTGGTACAGAAGGGTGAGGTCCATTCTTAAAAGTGAATCAAACGCCAGAAATCGTATTGATGCGATTAACTCATTAGCCATTCCTGTTGTCTCTTATAGTTTATTGTAATTAATTGGTCGATTGGAGAAATTAAGAAAGTTGATACAAAAATTAGAAAACTTGTTACCATACATCGCATGCACCACCCTAAAGCTGATGTTGATCGTTTATACCTACCGAGGAAAGAGGGAGGAAGAGGCATGATTCAGCTGGAGCTTTCGCTCATGACGTCAACCATAGGTTTGTGTACATATCTTAATAATAGTAAGGACTGGATGCTTAAACTAGTAGTTAAGCATGAAAAGCAGAAGAAACTTTTCTCCATTTCAAATGATGCTTGCAAGTTCCAGGACACACTTAGAATTGAATCAGTCAATTCGCAATCTAAGGTCGTGGTAGACAAACCTATAGAAATGGCAAGAAATGCCAAATTGAATGTAAAATCCAAAGGTCTGAAAATTCTTGCCGACAAATGGTGAAATAAAGCAAGCCAGGGTCAGTACCTTAATCGGGCCAATGACAAGGATATTAGTAAATTTCAAACTCATTTCAAAGTCGTTTGCTTCGTCTGGGCTGAAATCCGAAACAGGTTATATTATCACAGCTCAAGATCAATGTCTCAAGACGCGAAATATTCAGACCAATATCTTAAAAACTGGCGCTGATCCCACATGTAGAATATGTAATCAGCATGAGGAGGCTATTGATCATATAGTGTCCGCTTGCTCCATACTGGCCCCAATAGTTCGAACTTCCTCACGATAAATATTGGTGGGAACATAAACCACTTTGTGTAACAGAAAACAATTTTATCACAATACTCTNATGACAAGGATATTAGTAAATTTCAAACTCATTTCAAAGTCGTTTGCTTCGTCTGGGCTGAAATCCGAAACAGGTTATATTATCACAGCTCAAGATCAATGTCTCAAGACGCGAAATATTCAGACCAATATCTTAAAAACTGGCGCTGATCCCACATGTAGAATATGTAATCAGCATGAGGAGGCTATTGATCATATAGTGTCCGCTTGCTCCATACTGGCCCCAATAGTTCGAACTTCCTCACGATAAATATTGGTGGGAACATAAACCACTTTGTGTAACAGAAAACAATTTTATCACAATACCCTTGGACGTCAGTATCCAATCTTACAGAACTATTCAGGCAAACCGACCAGATATTGCCATTAAGAACCGTCAAGATAAGACCTGCTTCCTTATAGATATGAGCATTCCTGCTGATAGTAACACATCGTTAAAGATATTTGAAAAACTTACTAAGTATAAGGACCTTGAAATATAAATAACAAAAATGTGGCATCTAAAAACCATTACAATTCCTGTTGTTGTTCGAGCTCTTGGAATGATATAAAAATACACAGTATTACATTGACCAAATCCCTGGAAATATATATATCTCTCTGAAATACAGAAGATCGCACTTATGGGTACATCACATATCTTGCATAAAATTCCTTCTATGTAGAGTGTAGCCTCATTATTCTTTCTGTTACTTGAGGTCCCAGGATGGGACTTTGCACTGTTCGTATTTAAACAAAGCAAATTCAAAACATAAAATAATAATAATAATAATAATAATAATNAAACTTACTAAGTATAAGGACCTTGAAATATAAATAACAAAAATGTGGCATCTAAAAACCATTACAATTCCTGTTGTTGTTGGAGCTCTTGGAATGATATAAAAATACACAGTATTACATTGACCAAATCCCTGGAAATATATATATCTCTCTGAAATACAGAAGATCGCACTTATGGGTACATCACATATCTTGCATAAAATTCCTTCTATGTAGAGTGTAGCCTCATTATTCTTTCTGTTACTGGAGGTCCCAGGATGGGACTTTGCACTGTTCGTATTTAAACAAAGCAAATTCAAAACATAAAATAATAATAATAATAATAATAATGATGATAACTTTCAAATTAAGAGCCAATATCAATCATTTTAAGGAATTAAAGTTAGCAGCAAAACAAGAATAACGGTCAGAATCGTCAGCACGAAAGTCAAACAATTGTGAAGCACGGAGGCTGGAGAAACAACATCGTTGATAAACACTGAGAAAAGGCAGCATTGTCACATGCACATATCAAATGGATGATCTAACGAGGTGACAATCCTTGCGATTACAGTAGACTCTCGGTATAACGAACATCTCGATATTATGAACTGATGCCTCTGGCCCTTGGTCCTTGCCTTATCAAACCCTTATAAATCCTTTCCATATAACGAACCTCCGATATAACTCTCGATTTACCGAACCTAAAATATTTCCCCTAAAATTCTGCGATATAACGAACTCAAGGCACTATAATGGAATGAAGTCACTACAATGTCTTCCAATTGAACAATTTTAAAATCATTCGAACGTTGAATGTACGCCAACTTCGAGTTTTTAAAAAGTAAATACTCTTTTATGTCAACCTAATCAGTTCTACACCTTAGTAGTCAACACGAATGGATTGCGAACAAAGCAAAAATAACACATGCTTATGAAACTGGCCAGGTCAATTCGAAAAGAAAAGCCTTTTAAAAGATCTAAACAGTTTACTAATATGCTTTTTGAACTTTGTAATTCATTTTTTCAGTCTTTGTTCTTATGAACCTTTTTTTACTAGTAATTCTTTGACAAGCATTAAAACTAATTTTTATATATCTTGTATATTTTTAGTGAAGATTTTAAATTCTATTTTTATTATTAGTAAAAAATAAAATAATAAAAGTTAGGGTCAGTTAATATTCAGGGTAATAGTCAGTGTCTACTCCTTTTCGTCATTTGTATGATTCCTCTAACTTGTATTTTGAGGAAAGCCAGAGCAAATTATAAACCAGGTGGAGTTAAAATCACTCACATACTATTTATGGGGTAACCTTAAACTTTTTGCAAAGAGCAAAAAGTCTGAGGTTTCCCAAAGGAGCAACAAATTGGCAGCCTTTTATCTACTGTAAAAATGAGTAGTATGGATATAGGAATGAAGTTTAGCGTCAGGAAGTGTGGTGCTACAACTGTGAAGTGAAGAAAAGTACTGAAGAGTAACTGAAAAAAACCTGTCGAATGAAAAGAGGGTAAAAGAACTCTCCTATGAAGGCCAAAACTGTCTTGGAATTGCAGATCTGGAAAAACTAAAAGAGAAGAAGATTAAAGGAGAGCTTAAAGTAGAATATCTTAGAAGACTAAAGTTGGTTATGGGATTAAACTTACACAAAAGAAAAAAAATGAAACAATGAATACTTGGGGAATTTCTCTTAGATATGAAGCAACGGTAATCCAACGGAACAAGAAAGAACTCCTTGACACTCATCGGAGACAGGAGAGATACTGATCATGAATAAGGAGCTACACCCATGGAGTGACTTCGCAAGGATTTATGTGGTCAGAAAAAGAGGGTAAAAGGCGTTTGTTAAGCTGTCAAAAGTGTGTCAATAAAGAAGAAAAGAACCTTAGTTTTTACATTAAAAACAATGAAGAGGACAAGTGAAGGAAAGTGGAAGTGTTGAGAATGGTAAATATAGAGAAAGCAGTGAGACAAAATGAAAATAAGAGAAATCTGCATCAGGAAAAGGAAAAGGAATGGAAAGAGAAAGTAACGCAAGGACAGTATGTCAGGAATAATATAAAAGCTGATTAAAAAATGACAGGACAATGGCAGCAAAAGGAAAGCTGAAAGGATGCACTGAATGACTAATGTTTAGTGTATAGAGAAAAGCTTTTTGGACCCATTACACAAAGTTTTATATTGACAAGACTAGTGATTTGTCATTGTGTAGGATGCGTGAAGAAAGTGAAGGGGGGGGGGGTCGAAATTTGGTCAGTGAATGCAGTAAATTCACACACAACGAAAATATAAGCGAAGACACGATGACCTGGCACGCTTTTTACACTGGCAACTTTGTGAGAAAGAAGCATTTGAAAGAGTTAAAAATTGATACGCCCAGAAACCAGCAGATGTGATGGAGAATAAAAGCAACATGTTATTGTTGGATTTCATTATACACTGTGAATGAATGATAGAGACGTGAAGATCAAACATTCTATTTATTGATAAAAAGAAGAAAGACATTAAGATTCAGGACGTGGCAATGGCCAGTGGTTAGAGGGTTAGAGACAAAGAACTTTGAAAAGTACCAATTGATAAAGGAAGAAGTAGGAAGAATTAAGGAAATAAAAAAGGTCACAAAGTAATACCTGTGATGCTTAATGCTTTGAGAGCTATTTCGGATATATTTGATAACCATATGAACAAATTTGAACTTCTGATCAGGTTACAGAAGATCAAAAGACTGCACCTTTAGGCAAGCATAAATATTTAGGGAGGTTTCGTCTCTATGAAGACCAAAGAAAAAGATACTTGTAAAACTTTATGTGAACTTGTTCTCAGTTACTTTCGGAGGTTCTGAAACAAAGGAACACAACTCTTAATTTTGATAATCAATGACATAACCGTAATAATAATAAAAGTTGTTAATAATGATGATGTCTGCCTATCAATCCAATTTCAAAGAATGATTTAGTTTGTATATCATTTATCTGTTTTGTGTCATTTCACTATCTTTTATGAATACTCTTTTGTATCTTAGTTTCATTTGAGCTCTTAAGTCTAAGCTGCTGAACAATTCTTCCTGAGTTTTAGCAAATCATGTTGTGTAAAGATGAACACTGGCTTCTTGCAGTATTCTGGGGCTCGATTTTTGGTGATCGAATTAAAAAAGATGACGAAGGACTCTTTAAAGTAATGGTAGATGTTGTAGGATGCTCCTTGTTTTTCTCTGATTTACTTCCCCAAAAAGTCTCTTTTCTTTCCACAACTACTGTAGTAATATTAAATTTCACCTTCATTACAAGCTAGATGCAGTGGAAAATAGTACTATTGAAAAAGTGTTTAAATACTTGTCAAACACCTCTACTAACTTTTAGCAAGTCCGGACTTTCTGAATGCCTAATTTGTTTTAGCATATCCGATCTCTTTTTGCAAACAAGATCCATAATTAGCTACACTTCCCCGTACAAACAATGATAACACACCTGCCTCAAACAACTTAAGTATATCTTTCGGTAAGAATAATACCTTATTAATGCTATGTTAGAGAGGTACGAACCTTACTTAAGTTTCCTTTTAGTCATATAGATGTTTAATAACCTAATATAACTATACTAAAATCATTATATTTTTAAGTGTTCATTACTCTTAGAATTGATGCTATTTTAAGAAAATCTTTTAAACAGATGACTTGTTTATGGCTGCTAAACAACTGATATGAATCATTGCCAAACTGTCATTATTGTTGTCTGTATTTTGAAACTAGGAGATAATATTTGTTTACAAAATGCGTTAGAGATAATTAATTATCTGAATACCATTCCCCGTAACACCTGTATTGCCTTGTGGTCAGCAGCCCATATTGGATTAAAAGGCTATAATTTTGTAGGGTCACCATCCAACATAACTTATGAGATTAATACAGCTTTGTTGTAGCTTCTCTGTTTTACCTATGTCCTCATATTTGTCTTCTCCCTTATAGACAGAAGACAAACCAAATTTGAAAACCTTCAAGTGACAGACGTGTACAACAAAAGAAATATTCCAACTCCTCTTTTAAAGCCAAATGTTTACTTCCTAATAGTCGAAAGGAATATATCAGATATTGTCCGATGGAAGAAAATGATGAAAGTTATGCAGTTAAAGTAAAGTAAAGGAAGGTAAGTTTAGTTCAAATAATAGTTTAATTTAAAAATTTATTTTATTTTGAATACCGTCATAGAAGTAAAATAGAGTTAACCTCCTGTCACGGCATTGAAATATTTTTCAAATGAAATAGGTTTTAAAAATCTCGAACAACAATAATGGATATTAATATTGCAATATTATCATCAGTAGCAGTTGTGGAAAATTTTCTAATAAAATCTCTTTGGGATATCATCCGTAAAATTATCAGATCATTAAGGTCCTGAAGAATCTCTATGAACGTTTTTTAGTCAAGCTTGTACTAAGGACCAGCTGTCGATAAACAAAATGATTCTTGAGGACTGCCACAACAATCACAAAAATCTCTCCGTAGCATGGATTGATTACAAAAAGGCCTTGATAGTGTTCCTTCTAGTTGGATTGAAAAATGTCTTGAAATGTATCACATTTCTCCTATTATTAGAAATTTCATATTACTTCGCTGCTACCACCATAGGTTGACTATTATTAGTACGTCCACTGGCAGTAGTCTACAAATACACCACTACAACCATTACTAAGACAACTAATGACAATATAAAAGTATTAAAACTCCTATACTACTAATTTCTTATGCTACAATGAATTCTAGGTCAAATACGTCATATACAGTAAGATAAGCACATGAAATACAACACTAGAATAACAACAACAGCAACCACTACAGTTACTATCACAATAGTACTGCCAATGCTTCTGTCAGCCTTGGGTTTTTTTAACTACTCATACAGTACTAATACTGTACTCTTTGACTACTAATATCGCCTGAGTACTAGCCGCAGTAAAAACAACAATAACAACAACAACTACTACTACTATTACTTACTACTACCAAGACTACCTAGCTGGTGTTACTGTGCTGCTGCTACTTTTTCAATATTTCCCTTGGGCAGCCAGTATTAAACGTTACGTCTACTACCACTGCCAGTAACTCCATCAAAGGATTTCCGCATAACATACACATACAGTTTTACCATACATGTCATTTTATAAGATTAATCCTACAACTATACAACTACTACCACAGGTACTATACAGCTAAAACTACCACTGCTGCTACTATATCATTATTGTCAATACAAATGTACATTGACAAAATTTTTTAATCCTGCTACTACGCCTGTTATACAATCAAGAAAAAGGTCTTTATTGCTATACAACAATAATATTACTAGTAATTACCAAGGTTACCATCCTACAACTATTAATTTAAACTACTTTTACTAATACTTACTTTACAAATATTAGAACTATACCGAAATTCGGACCGTATTGTTATATCGCCAGAACTAAAATACACTACTGCTACTACTCCAATAATACAATTATACTAGGACTACAATACTTCTACTACGTCGATATTAATTTTTATTACAACAATAATTATACCACAAGTACCACAAAAATATTAATTACCATTTCCATGAAAAATTTATCATTAAAACGAAACAATTTAACTACTGTGACTATTACATTGGTATTATTATAACAGTACAAATAGAGAATACAAAATTATCTTTTTTACAATTAGATTACTTTTCACTTCTCTTACAGTTTTTCGACTCCACCTCTTCCCACTACTGCTGCTTCTGCTACAATGACAACAATGATAACAACTACTACCACAAAACGTACTACTGTCATTACAGCTACTACTCCTATTAAAGCTGCTACTGGTACTGCTACTACAGCAGCTACTACTGCTATTACTACTATTACTGCTACTCATTCTAGTACAGCTGTTACTGCTACTACTGCTGCTACTCCTACCACTGCTGCTACTGCTGCTTCTGCTCCTACTGCTGCTACTGCTGCTACTGCTGCTACTGCGGCTACTGCTATTACGTCTTTTACAGCTACTACTCGTATTGTAGCTGCTACTAATGGTGGTAAAAACCTACTAATGCTATTACTACTGTTACTGTTACTACTCCTATTACAGTTGCTAATGCTATTAATCCTGCTACTCCTATCACTACTACAAAAGCTACTAATCCTATTACTACTGTTTCTTCTAATACTTCTATTACAGCTGCTATTGTTATTACTGCTGCTGCTCCTGGCACTGCTTCTACTGTTGCCACTGCAATTACTTTTTTTACTGCTACTACTCGTATTATAGCTGCCTCTGATGCTGCTCCAACACCTAGTAATGCTATTACTAGTATTACTTTAACTACATCTATTACTGGTGCCATTACTACTGTTACTACCATTACTGCCATTACTGCCATTACTGCCATTACTGCCATTACTGC
>RDPX01000217.1:608563-653026 GCA_003991215.1 Morbakka virulenta
TCTTGGGTGAAGCCTCGCTACGGAGACCGTTTTAAGCAGAATGGGTCACCTAAACTGGGAAACCTAAACAGGCCCCAACTACAAGGTCATGTGCTGGTTTTTTTTGTTTTTTTTTTTGTTTTTTTATGTACATCAATATCGCACACACTTGGGTGTGATGCATGCACCCAGTTTACCCTTATCGGGCTGGTAGTCGGATGGGTTTGCTGGGGTTTCTACCCCTGAGTCCCCCATGGGCTCGTATTGCTCCACCACTCAATAATAATAATAATAATAATGAAAACTTAATTTTTTTATTCAATTATGTTTAAACCCGTTAAAAATAGAAAACTCAGTAATCAAGGTAGTTTGCACTGTCTTGTCGACTTTACAAAATCAAATCTCTTGTTAATAAAGGTATTGAAATAATAATGAGTTAGGGTTTGTCAGTGGTTAGTTTCTGCGACAGAATATGTAGTTTTTAGTTGGACTGACTACATTGGAAAGACTAGTGGAAAGAAAGAGTTCATAATTGTTGTCCGTTTTTAAAGTTTTACACATTTCACTGAAGGGAAGATACATTTGGCCAAACATACATGAAGAAAGATATACAAAGCTAATTTCCGAAAACCTCAATGCAAATCACAATTTTTGGAACAATATTTTTCGTATTCACGTGTAGCATTTTTATCCATGTATAATTTTTAAAAGGAGTAACTAAGGGGATATCAAATAGCAATGCACCTTTAGTTAGAATGTATGGCGACAAGCATCCGCAGATATCGAGATAGATGGGACATCCTTTATAAAATTTCAGAGCTTCTGCTAAAAACTATGATGCCGAGTTATGCCGCCAAGTATAGCGACCTTGCTGATTTATTATCAACAAAACGTTTGATTAAAGATTGAAATATGCGTCTTGTGAATCTCTCGATACAAAATGTGTAACAATTATCTACCCCTATTTTCATGTTGGCCTATTTACACCATCATGTGAATCTTTGTGAAACAGTTTAACAAAAGCTGGCTCTCTCTTTCCCTACTAGTAATGATCACAGGGTCTTCTGGAAACTGGAACCACTGTACGGGACTACAGATGCGGTGTTTCTTTTTTTGAAAAAATAACTTGATTGTAATTTTTAGTCTTGATACATTGAATGAATGTGTTAAAACACATGTTAAAGAGAAGAGGACTAAGGCAATCAGCTTGAAGAACCCACTACACGCTTTTATGGCTTCAGGTCATGATCAGTAGTGAATGATGATATTTAGGTTTTAATTTTATTAGGGACATGATGAGAATCCAAAACAGATATTATCAAGTTATGGTAAATTTACTAAAAGCACTTTTTTGAAATCTAGAGTAAAGAATGGGAAGCGTTGATTAGTACAAGAAATTGTGTACTACCTGAGCTATCATTGCAGTATGTTCTAAAGTTCGTCAGATCTTAGACATAAAGAATTTTTTGAACCTAATGTTCAACAAAGTTGTTAACCTTAAGAAACTCAAATACATGTTGTCGCAGTCGGGACATGATCCTCATTAATGGTACGGATTCAAAGGTTATTGGCCTAAAGTCAGAAGAATCGACGGCGATATCCTTCTTATGAATTAAATCGTAAAAGCCTTTTTCCATTTAGGTTGAACCTCACCACAATTTTTTATTTTAATTATTTTAGCAAGGGAATGTCATAGACAGAAGCATTATATACTGAAAATTATAGATAGTTTATCAAATAGACATGGTAAGAAAAGTACATTATTTATCAAATAATTGATGCGATTTTTTATATATGACCGAAGATTGGTCTTGGAGGGATGCGCAGGCTCGATAAAAGAACATGCAGAAAGTAGAATAATGGCTACGAACCACCAGTAGCATCCTCTACATGCCCCAGTCAACATTATCCATTGTCATAAGGCTTTAAGTGGCCAAGATCACGTGCACATTTATAGGTGGAAACTGATTGTGCAGAGCAAGACCAACCCTCTTCATCATCAAACCATATCAATCGGTTTTAGATTTAGCCACTTTGTGATAAGAAAGCTAATCAGAGGTTTGGTTCTGGAGTGTCCTATTCCTAGACGGCTTGCTAAGGACCTAAAAAGCCCAGTCTATCTTAGTGGAGTTGCTTCTTCGTCAGGGTTGTTGAGCTCAGCTGGTTGCTGGGTCTGCCGTCAAGCCCGTGACTACATAAAAATGTAGTTCTTCAGCCTTCTCTGCCGTTCCAGACTTCGTGCATGAAAGGGAAGCATACCTTTTACCACCCAGCAAAAAAACCCAGCCAGGATCCTTACCTAGTTTACCGCTACTGTTGTGTGGACGTTCCTTGTTTTGTGGTGCATAGTAGACCTTTTGGAGCCAAAAACGAGAGTTAGACAGTATGTTGTGGACTAGTGGTCCCGTCCAAGCATCAATTTTTGACCCTAGGACATGCAACAGACAGGTCCTTCAAAGGTGAGGCCACTATCACACTGCCCCATATACTCCAGTATAACATTAGACATATTTCTTATTATCAGCAGTGATTAAAACATTGGGTGCATTTTTACATGAACCTATATGTGCCCTTGGATTTGAATTCTCCAAGTTATGTTTTACATTTTCAAAGATAAAAATTGCACGTAAAAAAACTGGTTTAGTGGTTAGCGTGCTGGCAGCCCGCGCTGTAGATCTCAGATTAAAAAACGCCGTTTACCTTTTCTGTTTTTTTGCTTTCCTTTTCTCCCAAACATAGTCCTACTTTCCACTCATCTGTAAGTAATTGTCTAAAGATCAAATTTGGCAGAAAAGGGGTAAGACTACCAAACCATTATGCAGTGATGGAAAATATGTGTTGCTTACTAGTCATGTAAAGTCCACGGCTTTATATTTAGGTTTACTTAATTTGAAGCGGGTATAACTAATATTACAAATGTTCGTAGAAATTGGAAATAAACACACTTTTCGTTTTTGGGGAATTTTCAAAATACGCAGCAGGTGCATATTTCAGTTGTAACAGAGAAGTCACTCAAGATAGTATCAAAACGATTTAAAGATAACAATATGAAATATTTTAAGTTTTAAGAAATAGTTAGAACAGACTTCCAGCTTTATAGTGATGAAAATTAGCAATGGCTCTCTCAAATAACTAAGAGTCATTATTTTTTAAGTCAAGGAAAAGAAGCGCTTTTAAAGACAGCAAAGACAATGGAATGAAGAGGCTCTGTTTTAGGTCAAATCTTTTCTTTTACAATCATTAACGGTAATTATTTTTAACGAAAGCCAGATTAATTGTATCTTTAAGTTGCAGCTATTTATGAACACTATTCTTAATGAAATTTCATGCAGTGTGTGTATTTAAAGAGCACCCTGAAAAACAGATTACCTTATCTGACAACCCAAAATTAGCTAAAGTGGTAGAATAAATGTATTGACTTAATTTTGCATCAGAAAATATTTTGCCTAGTCTTTCTAAAACTTTTTTTATAGCTATGAAAAGAATGGTAGCTGAGGAGCTAAACTTTTGTCCTAGATTTACTAAAAATATAGCAATGATTGTTTAGTGTAGATATATGAGTTAGGAAAGCAAGAGATGCCCGTATGTAATAAAACTCAATGAAATAAGAGTTCGGTATTTTCTAAGGAATGGAAATAATACTCTTTGCTTTCTTGCTAATGAAAGTATTATATGTAATTTTTGTTTAAATATATCAAATTAAATTTTATCGAAGACCATAACAATACTTTTAAAGTTGTTATTCAAGTTTAGACAATGTATCCAAGTGTTATTAAAAACGTACAAATTTTCAGCACCTGCTGTTATACATCACGTTGCCTTGCAGCTGTTCAAGTGGCTATAATATGTTGGAAAGATCTTGAACATTAGAAGGCTTGGTACAAGTACTGAGCCATGTTTGTTGTAATGAAGCAAAATGGTTTTGAGAAAACAGAGGAACACTTTCCTTTCCCCGAAAGAAAGAAGAGCTTCTAAGTCACCATTGCAAATTAGAATATACAGCTAGATGCTGTAAACATATAGTTTCAAACACACCACTAATAAAAACGTAAAAAGGATGGGCTCTCATGAAAAGATCTTGAATAACATGACGAGACGACACATACCATTATATATATATATATATATATATATTGTTGTTGTTTTAACGTCATTTTCCCCAGTAACTAAGTCTCAGATGGTGCCCTTCATAGGGACTTGGATTTGGCAGTGAGGAATTCACATACCATTATATATTTTGCATCAAAAGGACTAAAGGAGAGTTACATGGATGAAATGCATTTCTACTTGAGGCGGGAAGAGCGAGTTAGATCTATTCACTGTTCTTCAAAGATAGAAATTTGATATTTGAGAAAGAGCCTCTTTTTCTTGTCTCAATACTGTGTTATGCTTTTCACTAGTAGCTGTGATATTAAGTTAAAAGTGCCCTAGAAAACAATTCTTTGAAGTCATAAGGTAAAGAATTCCGTATTGTAGTCGTTTTTGTTGTTACTTTCGCATTTTGAATTTTATTATATATCTTGTTCTGAGATGTTTCTCCAAAGTAATAAACAACATTACTCCTCAGAATGAANTGCAGCTGTTCAAGTGACTATAATATGTTGGAAAGATCTTGAACATTAGAAGGCTTGGTACAAGTACTGAGCCATGTTTGTTGTAATGAAGCAAAATGGTTTTGAGAAAACAGAGGAACACTTTCCTTTCCCCGAAAGAAAGAAGAGCTTCTAAGTCACCATTGCAAATTAGAATATACAGCTAGATGCTGTAAACATATAGTTTCAAACACACCACTAATAAAAACGTAAAAAGGATGGGCTCTCATGAAAAGATCTTGAATAACATGACGAGACGACACATACCATTATATATATATATATATATATATATTGTTGTTGTTTTAACGTCATTTTCCCCAGTAACTAAGTCTCAGATGGTGCCCTTCATAGGGACTTGGATTTGGCAGTGAGGAATTCACATACCATTATATATTTTGCATCAAAAGGACTAAAGGAGAGTTACATGGATGAAATGCATTTCTACTTGAGGCGGGAAGAGCGAGTTAGATCTATTCACTGTTCTTCAAAGATAGAAATTTGATATTTGAGAAAGAGCCTCTTTTTCTTGTCTCAATACTGTGTTATGCTTTTCACTAGTAGCTGTGATATTAAGTTAAAAGTGCCCTAGAAAACAATTCTTTGAAGTCATAAGGTAAAGAATTCCGTATTGTAGTCGTTTTTGTTGTTACTTTCGCATTTTGAATTTTATTATATATCTTGTTCTGAGATGTTTCTCCAAAGTAATAAACAACATTACTCCTCAGAATGAAAATAAGTGGTCATGCTTTCCGGACAATTAAATATATTTTGTGTAATTTTGTATACATATTCCAAATTAACTTTTTTTTAAACGAAAAGAACATTGTTTATTAAAAGTGGCTATCTGCTGTTTGCATTGTTATGTGAGGGGAGTTAAAAGGTTTGAAAAATAAGACTACAGAACACGTAAGAAAGAAAGGAAAGGAAAAGAGCAAAAGAAGAGGAAGGATGGAAGGAAGAGAGGGTGACAGAAAAAGGACGAACCTCACAAAATGCATACAGAAAGAGTGGCAAAAAGGGAGTTTGAGACAGAGAGACCTAGATTTAAAGGTTTTAAACAGTCTTCGTATTTTGTTTTGGTAATTTTGTCTTTCAAGGCCAGTTTATTGGAAATCAGTAGCCTTTTTGTTCTTCCTTCGGTAGTAAATTACCAAAGCTAGTGAGTTACCCTTTTTTTACTTGCACTATCAAAATAATAATCATTTAAAAACTAAAAGTTCATTGTAATTTTGATTATTACCTATTATGTGTCTGGTGAGGTTTGTGATTTACAGTGGTAAAGGATTAATTAGACTAAAGCAAATAAAATTGATTGACATAAAGATTCGGTCTAGAATGAGTCCGCGTAGTGACACTTTTGCACCAAATTCTCGATCTTTATATTGTACGGTCATTGCTAGTGATGAGTAAAGCACTGACATTTATGCACTAAAGAATCCAAAATATGCACATAAAATGCTCTAAAATACCTCAAAGTATGCGATAAAAAACTGGAAATATGCACTAAAAGCATTCTGAGATCACAGGGAATAGCTAAATATAACCAGCCTCATATGCATTGCCGAGGGTAACGAGTATCCAGGCGAGATGTTCAATAGTCAATGAGCGTCGCTTGTCTGATAACTGAATCCCGGATATTCCAAACAATATCTACTTTATTGACAGCATAATTGCGTAGATGTGATCAATATTGGAGTTTTTGTTTTCAATTCTCGCGGTTCTGTGTATGTAATAATCTGTTAAAAAAAGAACTTGACGCGTGTCGACGGCAAAGTTTGATGTCCTAAGTTCATCGTAAAATTCTGGTCCGACCATTACAAATGTATATAGTCGCACCTAGATGCACTATACGTATAAGTTAGTCATCATAAATGATGAGTAAACCCACGCAGAAGTGAAGTTGATCTGCTCTGCGGATTACATCAGCACGAAACTATTAAGTTACATTGGTAACACAGACAGATGCAAACTTTTCATTGTACATGTAGGCGAGACCCAATGACTGGAGATTTGAATAATTCACTTTGTTTTCGGATTTTATTGTCAAAATGTGCATTAAAGGTTCTATTTTTAAAAAAAATATGTACTAAAACGCCAAATTATGCAGAAATATGCACTAAAATGCCAAATTATGCAAAGTATGCACTATACCATAACCAAAGGGGTATATATGCATTTTATGCATTTAAAAAGCCCTCCTTTTGCATTCTTCTAACAGGAAAGATGAAAATCCGAGCTTGTAAGAAAATATTTCAAAAAAAAGATATGCATTTATGCAAATGCATAATTGTCCGGGCTTTAGTGATGAGTTTTAAAGGGCAATGCTTGAGAGTAAGATAAACCTTAAAGGCTATTCCAGTGAATTTTAAGAAAATACCTTGACAATTCAATAATTATAGATTTTATACATATACATAACATTATTATACTCCTACGTTTTTTCAAATACGGAAAAAAGTCACAACATGACTAAATAGATAAATCATCAATGTTCTCTGGTTATTTTCAGTCAAAAACATTCTCTTGAAAATATCAGGATTTTCTCTTTTTTACCTTCAATGTCTCTACTCCACTACAACGATTAACTGGGTATCTCCTGTCAGTGTCATTTGTTGAGCTACAAAAAACTGCAATTGATTAAGCTTATTGAAGCATTATCAGTAAACAAGGTTCTTTTTTGTATTTCTACTCGTCGAACCAATTATGAACGACTGTTTCTGAAATAATTTTCGCTGTATGTCAGACACTTCACGTCCAATCTACGACATTTGTATTAATTATCCAAACTGGTGTTGTAATATTGCTCTCAAATGCCATGTAGACACCAAGTGTTATTTTAGTCTTGCATAAGAAAAATCTCTTTGATTTCTTGATCAGTATCAATTGATTTGATTTGCAGTTGGTAGGTATTCAGAAATTAAAAATTCATTCTTTAAAAAAGCACTGTTTCAATATTTTTAAACATCACTCCATGTTAGTTGTTATTGTTTTTCACTTTTAATATTCAACATGGTCAACCATGTCACATCCTACCTTTCCCTTCTGAACTCTTGATATTGAATGTCGGATTTGATGCTCTTCCTTGAAAGGAAATTCAAGAATTGAATTACTGGGAAACTTTTGATTTTTGTTAGGCATAGTTACAGAAGATTTCCTTTCGACCCAAATGGTCTTAGTTGAGACATAAAAGTTGTTGAAAGTCATGATATATCAAGACTGTGAAAGGAGACTATAATCCACACTGGTGTTGTAACATTGCCTTGACTTTGCACATGCTACACCATCACTTCAGACATTGCAACCACTAATCGATCTTACTTAAAATTTTTAAAACTTTTTGCTTCTCTTCGGATTACTGCTTCGATAACGGATAACGTCTGATCATATAACGTAGATACTTGTCTTGTTGAACTATCATATATAGCTTCTAAAGAAAGACTACTGTCTAGTTTATATATTGAGAGACCATATCTTGTGTAGTATTCCAAGAGTAATGTTTTACACAATTGATTATAAAAATATAATCAAAGCTTACAGCGCTACTGTCGAATTTTAGTGAATTTTGCAATCCAAATAAATCATTTGAGTTCTTATTAATTCGACCGTGAAGGGATCCTCTAGTGCTTTTATCAAAATATTTTCTAAACCTAAAGTGACTGCAACTTGGGTAACGATCCGGTCCGACAAATTGCTAAGATATTTACTATCATCTGACAATTTAACAGATTCTTTTACAATTGTGTTGTCCTTAGTAAATGTGAAATGTGATTACCGTCATAAATTCCCATTCTTATATCTATAGTATGGGTTTAGATATTTTTCAGTAGTTTTTATTAACTTTTCGTTGTAAGCTGGATTAGTGTAAGGAAACGGTTTTATCAGTTCGTAATATCTTTTTCCTTTCAACATTCCATTAATCCAGTAATGGATATAATATCCACCTTGTACACTTGTTAGGTCTTGATGATGACTACTTTTAAAAACAAAGTGATACCTAAATTATCAAGAAATGTATTAACTGCCTGGGGACATACCAACCCATAACTATCGAAATATTCAATCATATGTGGTTTAATATGCGTTGCTACCCAATATGCTTCGCGCCCTTCAGAATCGTCAAGGTTGATAATATAGAATCCTGTTTTACTTTGATTAATAATCTTATCTATTGAGAATATACTGTTAAAATTCTTTATCTGAAGACATTTAATCCGATTATTCAAATCAATCTTTGATAGTGGTGTATTAACGAATTGTGGTTTTTAAAATATTGTACCTATTATGTTAATTCTGTCTAAGAGACTGTCTTTGCCTAGAAGAAGTCCCATGTCTTTTATCTTTTTTGAATTCTTTTTTTTTTCTTTTTGAACCCAAACCAACAAAAGAAGGTTTTTATAGCACCAACATATCAGAATAAGGACAGTTTTGTAACCCAGCAACTGTTTTTGCTTTTCTGCTTTGGATGGCATTACCTGTTGGTTTTCTATTCTGAAGCCCTTTACCACTCAGATCATTAATTAACGTTGAAACACCTATGCTATCAAGAAGAGTGCCAAGTAATCCAAGTAGTTGTGGGTTTTTTTTCGTCAGTGGGATGATTAGTTGCACCTGTCGATATTCGAATAACAAATGTGTTGATTATATCTTGCTGGATTAAAAAACTACAACAGCCATCAGGAGTAGTATTGTCTGACCTTATAACTTCATCCACGCCAGTGGATCCTAATGCTTGAACAGCACCAGTTACGAGTCCTGGGAGAACCTTTGATGCTGGTTAATTGCTTTTGGTAGAAGATTAGTGCCAAGGTTCATCAAGCTAGAGAATAGCAATCCTCCTTTTTTAACCAAATCATTTGAGTTTGAAATTTTCACGTCAACTCCTTTTCCCATGGATTAAGCCTTTTGAATCCTTTTAATCTGTGCTTTTGTAAGGAGTAGTTCGTCTGATTCGGTTAATTCACTGTTTGAAAACCTCAAAGTAATGAGTCGTATTAATCAATGTCTTAGCTAGTTTCATCTTTTTTGGTTAAAAATACATTATAACTAAAGAATTCAGTCATATATTTATATATACATATAATTAACTCAAACTCAAGAAGTAACACTGATTTAAGATCGAGTAACTGCTTTATTGACAAGGAGCGTCTGATAAATCATGACTGAGACCAAGCTGAACACACTTATCCAATTCTTGTTGTTGACAAGTTAAGTCAAAATAGATGATACCGTGCATTGACTAAAACAATGCTAGATCAAGCAAATGATCATTTTCAAGCAATACCAGAATCAGTGTTCGGATGAATTGGAATTTGGGGATAAAACATAACATTATTTAATTCTAGTTGAAGAAATATCATACTTGAAGAAATTTCCTTGTTGTGAATTCGTTTTTGTTGAGTTGACAGTCCAAATAAATACATGCTTCGGTTTTCTGATGCTTCTTCCAATTTTGTATACACCTGCTCGCTATTTAGTACTTTAATTTTTTTCCTATTGTAACTCCATATATGTGGGATGAACTACCTCTCTGGATGTAGCTTTGAAACACTTAAAGATTTTTTTAGGAAGCATTACACAGATTTTCTGACTATATATCGACCTTTATCAGCAGCTCTGAACTTTCTTCTAAAAATTACATTGTTGTTATTTAAAACGAAAGAAACTTATTTATATATTTTAAATATTTTTTATTTGGGAATAATTGATCTCTTACGCTTTCAAAAATTGCCCTATATGTTTAGTAGTAGAATGACGTTTACGACCAGGTTTTCCAGATTAGAATCAGTTGATGTTATATTTTTATCTTTGTAATTAAAGATACTAGTACCAATGCTTCCAGCATTACCATTACCGAATTCAAAGAGCTTCTTGACATTGATAGCATGATTAATTTCTGGATTGTCATAAACACTTAGCCCAGCAGCCTCAACATGGAGTCCTCTAATGAGGCTACAATCACTGTTTATAGTCCCAATGTTATCAGTGGTTCCAAGAGTACCGCTATCTATTATTTTTTTGCTTGCAAATCGAGCTCTAAAAATGGCTTAAAGAAATCGAAATAAGTTTACTCTCCAGAGCTATTGATCACAAATTCGTAACCATTTTTTATGCCACCCCTTCTGAGGCAAAGTGATTAAAGTTATGAGGTTTATTGATATATAATCGTACCGTTTGCAATATTTCACTTATCTAAATGACATATATATATATATATATAAATATATATATATATATATATATATATATATTAGATAATTTGCACATATTTATCAATTTGTGAAATTCCAAATGAAAAGGTTGATTGAGTCTCCTTCATTTGTGATTATTTATTTTCTGGATGTGACCTCAGTAAATCTACTAGGTGGTAACCATTATACTCTGTAATTGTTGTTACTTTGTTAAATCTGCTATCTAGTTTATCAACATCAATCTGACCACTCCTAGAACCAATTTTTTAATAACCTTCTTCGAAGGCTTTCCTTAAAGCNTATATATATTAGATAATTTGCACATATTTATCAATTTGTGAAATTCCAAATGAAAAGGTTGATTGAGTCTCCTTCATTTGTGATTATTTATTTTCTGGATGTGACCTCAGTAAATCTACTAGGTGGTAACCATTATACTCTGTAATTGTTGTTACTTTGTTAAATCTGCTATCTAGTTTATCAACATCAATCTGACCACTCCTAGAACCAATTTTTTAATAACCTTCTTCGAAGGCTTTCCTTAAAGCTTTTGTTGCTGAATCCGTGGTAGCGTTTCATGTTAATTTTTGTGTTCTTTGATGAACAGTATTTTTTGCATCATGTAAATATTTAATCAAAATCATGACAAAGATACTGGAAAGTTTGCACGTATAACTTTGCATTTTGCACGTACAACCTTAAAATAAAGTAGATGAAATAGCAGCACAACATGATATTTCTTTACAATATGGGAAAAAATAATGATAGTTGTGATAGGGAAATGGTTGATCCACTATGTATGCTGCCATATGATCGGATGCCCAAATGGGCCTAGATAGCTCGGTTTTTAATAAACACAAAACAAAAGCTTGGATTGGGAATGAAGTCAAAAAAGGTAAAAAAACCTTCAAGTGAAGAAAACTGGCAAGAAAAACTAGCTAATGAATTACATACACCTCTAAAATGAAATTTCATTCGGAGGCCTGTTATTGTGAATTATGTTGATGAGATTTGGGCAGCTAATCTAGTTGATACACAACAGTTTGGTAGATGGAATGAAAGTTGTAAGTATTTACTATTAGTTATTGATATATTTTTGAAATATGGTTGGATTACCCTATTAAAGGATAAGAATGGTAAAACTGCAACGAAAGGATTCAAAACCATCTTTAAGGAAGATAGAGTTCCTAAGTACCTTCGGACTGATAAGAGTAAAGAGTTCTATAATTGAAATATTAAAGACTTACTAAAAAAGACATAGGATAACATTATACTGAATCAAGGATCAAGAGAAATCCTCAGTGATTGAACTATGGAGCCGAACAACGAAGGACATGATGTTTAAGCAGGTCATTGTCAGAGGTAATACACAGTATCTTGGTATGCTAATGGAACTGGAAAAACAGGGCATAGGCATACTTCGATACGAATGACACCATCTAAACCATCCATAGAAAGGTATAAAGGTTTCGTGTATTTCAATGTATATGGTCATTTGGAAACAATCGATAAAATAACAAATTTTGAAATAAGTAATAAGGTCAAAAAAATCAAAGTACAAAAATGGGGTGTTTAGCAAGGGCTTTACCCCCAATTGCACAGAATAAATTATTGTTTTATCAGAAATAAATTACACTAATCCAGTCACTTATTAAATGAAAGATCTTCATGACAAAGAGATAAAAGGGAGTTTCTATGAACAAGAGCTATTACTGGCGAAATAAAAGGTATCTCGAATCGAAAAAACTATCGGTAGAGGTTACAAGAGAAAACAAGCTTTGGTGAAGTAGAAAGGGTATAGCGACGATTTTAACAGTTGGATTCCATTACAAGAGTTAAGAGATATATTCATGAGATTAAAAAATAAAATCTTAGTATAATATATGAATCATTATAATGAAGAAATAGATGCTATTAAGTAATTAAATAAGAAAAATTTACAATTTGTGGATTTCCAAGAAACTTTGTCTACCTTCTACACATATCCTATTTACAGGAATAGGAAT
Source organism: Morbakka virulenta (assembly GCA_003991215.1). NCBI lineage: Eukaryota > Metazoa > Cnidaria > Cubozoa > Carybdeida > Carukiidae > Morbakka > Morbakka virulenta. The sequence goes on from RDPX01000217.1 coordinate 621,332, forward strand.
AGGAATGTTTACAAATTATTCAGAAACTTTAATACGCGTTGTATTTATCATGTGTTTATTATTATTTGTTTATTATTATTTGTTTATTANGGTTGCAAGAGAAAACAAGCTTTGGTGAAGTAGAAAGGGTATAGCGACGATTTTAACAGTTGGATTCCATTACAAGAGTTAAGAGATATATTCATGAGATTAAAAAATAAAATCTTAGTATAATATATGAATCATTATAATGAAGAAATAGATGCTATTAAGTAATTAAATAAGAAAAATTTACAATTTGTGGATTTCCAAGAAACTTTGTCTACCTTCTACACATATCCTATATACAGGAATAAGAATAGGAATGTTTACAAATTATTCAGAAACTTTAATACGCGTTGTATTTATCATGTGTTTATTATTATTTGTTTATTATTATTTGTTTATTATTATTATTTATTATAATGTGTTTATTATATAAACAGCTTAGATTCTTATCAGCCTGAAGAATATATGGAAATCTATAAAAATATACCACATAACATATGATATATTAATCGATATAGTATATGCTGTTTAATTGCTATTTTGTAGCCCAAAATATGACTTTTTCTGGGTATGTATTACATTTTTTGCTGTAAACATACTTATAATTGTTTTTAACATTTTGTCACATCTTGGAGATTTTTAATCCTTGTTTTGACACTTTTTAACTGCTTCAATTTGATGTTCCTTTTTATCAAAAGGAGATATTTTCCCCCCTCTTTTTTCTTCCAGTATAAGATGATTTTAAGTATTTCTTAGGCAGATCATCTTTTTTAACATACTCATATTTATATCAACATCCATCAGTCATTAAAATGTAGTTTTATAGTTGTTAACACCTTAACAAACCATTTTTACAATACTTTTTTTGTTTATAGCATACAAAGAACCAAAATACGAAACTTCTTTGGTTTCACAATTTAAGGCTTTCACAAAATGTCTATTTTCATAACTTTTAAAAACAAAGCTATAACCACGACCTATCGTTGATATGTTTTCAATTGTCTTGTTCTGTCACAAGTTGTATATTATCAATATTATTATTTTCTTTGTTATTTTTGACGTGATTAATCACTTTTTCTTCTGGAATAAGGCTGTAAAAACACTCATAGACAAACCAATGTGTTGTGTTTATACGTTTTTGTGTTGTCTTCTTTTTAACAATGTGGATAATGGTCCCCATTTTGTTCGAGGCATATAAATTATGTGTCAGGTGAACGTTAATATATATATATATATATATATATGTATATGTATGTATTGACATACATAATATATATTGAATCTATATTTCTTTGTAATGTCTTTTATATAAAAAGGTTTAAAGAATTATTAATTCTAATAAGTATTAATGACTGAAGAGTATATTAATCAACTTTTAGATAGACTTGATGAAAAAGAATCCGATGATTTTGCGAAAGAACAGAATAGCGGTTTCTTCATTCTAAAACGAAAATTGAAATGAGTCATACGTGATGCAAGTAATTATAGTAACATAATATTACAAGCAAAACCTGATCGTAAGCAGTTTGAAAACCTTCTATACTATATATTACATGATACCACAGTAAAACTGTAAATGCATTATGATGAAAACTATAAATGGAATGGTATGAAAAAGATGGTTTTAGTGGATAGGATTCAGATGATGACCATTTAATACCAAAAGATGACGACAATGATGATGAACCGGTTATAATAATGATTAATATTGATAAAAATAGTAGAGAATTAGATCAATTGTAGGCTAAGGTTGATACTAGGTACAATAATTCAATGGAAGTTACTGATGCTAGTGTAAATTGTAAAAATTATCTAATTGTAATATAGATATGACCAAAAAAACATTATCTTGAGAAACTTTATAAATCAGACCTTACTTAAAGTTATATTTCAATATTTCTGATAAAAGAACATAACTCTGAGTTTCTTGCTCACGCATTCATCAGATGCACACATAAAAAACTACTGAAAATGTATGCACTTGTATAAAGTTGATAAAGTAATTAAAAAGTCATTAAAATTCTCAATGGTCTGGTGAGACGGATTTGTAGTTCCCTAACCCTTTGACTACGATGGAACACTGGTGTCCCAGGATTTTAATTTGCCACAATTCCCAAAATAAAAGAGATATCATCAATACTATTTCTTTGTTTCATCCAGTTTACATTAATTTACAAAACAAACCAGAAATAGTTTAATAAATAAGTGGCTAAAGGTAATTATTTGAGTCTTTAAAAAGGGCTCTGAGACGAGTTTTCGCTATTGTTCTATAATCCGATTCTAATTTATCTTCGCGTGAGAAAAATAATTATCTGAGACTAAATATTGTATTTGCACTATTCAAAGATTACACACCTCAAATTTCAAGGTCTAACCTATTGTTCATGAGATAACTCAAATTTTTTGTTGTGGGACATCAGTGTTAAGAGAACTGTATTCAAGTTGATAAAATACAAGCTATTAAGATGCCAACGAAAGATGATAATATACTAAGATTCAGCAATAATCATAAAGAATTATAAACACCATCCGTAATTTATTCAGACTTGATGCAAACCAAATAATCATCATTTATATACTGAAGACTATCAAAAACATATTGACTGTAGCCGTGGTTATAAATTGGTATGCTGCTGTGATGATTTATACACCAAACTAGTGGAGATTCACAGAGGCGAAAAAGCAGTATGCACATTTATGGAAGCTATGCTAGATGAAATTAAATGTTGTAAGAAAATTATAAAGATAGAATTTTACAAACCATTGAAAATGACTAAAAGTGGTGAAGAAGATTTTGAAATAGGTGTCGATTGTCATATTTGTGTGTGAAAAATACACCAAAAAGGATATTAGAATAAAGGACCATGGTCATATCACTGGGAAATTTAGAGGCTCGACTCATCAAAAATGTAATTTAAAAATTAAAATTGATCCTGATAGATTTGCAATCGCAGTAATGTTTCATAATTTGAGAGGCTATGATTCCCACTTTTCCATGCAAGAAATTGGTGAAGTAGCTAGGAAACACATATGCAAAAATAAAACAGGAGAAGACAAACACATGAATATTAACTCAATACCAAAAAATTTGGAAATGTATATGGCTTTCACGTTAGTTAATCATCTAACAGTCCTTGGTAGTTTCCAATTTATGAGTTTAAGTCTGGATACATTAGTTACCCATCCACCAAAAGAAGCCTCAAGTATATTAGTAAAGAATTCAAAAATGAAAAGCTGGAATTGACTATGAAAAAGGGAATAAATCCATACAATTTTATTGGCTGTTTTGAGAAATTCAATGATAACAAGCTACCACAAAAAAAGGATTTTTAGAGCTTTCTAACCGACAAAGATATTTCAGACCAAGATTATCAGTACACCCAAAATATACGGGATACTTTTAGTTAAAAATCGTTTGGTCAATAAAATGAATTCTGTCTCAAATCAGACATCTTTATGCTTCCTGATGTTTTAAAAAACTTCAGAAAAATATGTGTCCAGTAATATAAACTTGACCCATGTCATTACTTTTCATCACCTGGTCTATCATGGGATGCTATGCTAAAGATGACTAGTAATAGATTAGAATTAATGACTGATATCGACATGTTTCAAATCATGGAGAAGGATATGTGTGGTGGAATCAGCTATATAGCCAATCTTTATGGTAAGGCAAACAATAAATACATAAAATCATACAATAAAAAGGCACCCTTTAAGTATATCATGTATTTGGATGTCAACAATTTCTAGGGTTGGACTCTGAGCCAGTATTTAGCCACTAGAGGTTTTAAATGGACGACAGAAAAACAAATGCGTAAAATAGACTCTGCTAAGTATATAGAAAGTAGCAAAAAAGGTTTGATTCTGAATCATCTAAAAAAACTACATGATAAGCATAATCACTATCCCCTTGTACCTGAATAGATGAAAATAACTAAAGACAACAGAAAAATATAGAAGTTTAACAGATCTTGTCCATAAACTAATTCCAATTTTGACTAATAAAGAAAAGTATCTTTACTTATATACCGATCTTGGTTTGAAAATAACTAAAGCTCATCGATAGATTGTAATAGATAGTAATAATAATAATAATAATAATAATAGTAATAGATAGTAATAGAGTCTAATCAATCCCCTTTGCTTGAACTGTATTTTGGTTTCAATACTGATGAGCGTGAGAATGCCAAAAATTCATTTGAAAATGTTTTCTTCAAGGTAATGAATTACAGCGTATTGTGGAAAACGTTGGGGAATCTACGTAAGAGAGTTGATGTGAAACTTGTAGCTGATCAAAATAAACTACTAAAGCTTCCGAGTAAACCAACTCATTTAGTTGGAAGATTTTAAATGTGAAGATTTTAAAAACACTAACCCTTAACAGGCCGAATGTATGATTTTCATTTTAACTATATTCAAAACAAATATGGGAATAAAGCTAAGTTGCTTTTCACCGATGCTGATAAAGTAAGATAAGAAATCAATGCAGAAAATGTATATCAAGGTTTTTGCAATGATAAAGATAAATTCGGTCACTATCCAGAAACCTCACCATATCATGAAGAAATGAATAAGAAAGTAATTTTAATTGTTGAAATTGTTGGATTGCAATATAGGATACATAGCTATATTAGAAATAGGTGGAAAGACTGCTAAAAGAATCAAGAAAAGCATCATAAAAAATAATATCAAATAAAAAGACTATATAGACGTTTAATGAATAAAAAATAAATGCATCATGCTATGAAAACCATAAAAAGTCAAAATCATCAACTCCGAAGTTATGGATTAGATCAATTATCAGTCAGTGGTTTTGATGACAAACGATACGTATATGGAAATGCGATAGATAGTTACACGTACAGACATAAGTTGGTTGACATAAGATGGTTAACTACTAAATGATTGCCATAAAGTGATTTATTACTAAATGATTAACATAAGGTGATTAATTACTAAATGATTTCCTTAAGGTGATTAATTACTGAATGATTGTAATAAGGTGATTAATTACTAAATGATTGCGATAAGGTGATTTATTACTAAATGATTGCCATCAGGTGATTAATTACTAAATGATTAACATAAGGTGATTAATTACTAAATGATTGCCATAAGGTGATTAATTACTAAATGATTAACATAAGGTGATTAATTACTAAATGATTTCCTTAAGGTGATTAATTACTGAATGATTGTAATAAGGTGATTAATTACTAAATGATTGCGATAAGGTGATTTATTACTAAATGATTGCCATCAGGTGATTAATTACTAAATGATTAACATAAGGTGATTAATTACTAAATGATTGCCATAAGGTGATTAATTACTAAATGATTAACATAAGGTGATTAATTACTAAATGATTTCCTTAAGGTGATTAATTACTGAATGATTGTAATAAGGTGATTAATCACTAAATGATTGCGATAAGGTGATTTATTACTAAATGATTGCCATCAGGTGATTAATTACTAAATGATTAACATAAGGTGATTAATTACTAAATGATTGCCATAAGGTGATTAATTACTAAATGATTTTCTTAAGGTGATTAATTACTAAATGATTGCCAAAAGGTGATTTATTACTAAATGATTGCCATAAGGGTGATTAATTACTAAATGATTAACATAAGGTGATTTATTACTAAATGATTGCCAGAAGGTGATTAATTACTAAATGATTTCCTTAAGGTGATTAATTACTAAATGATTGACATAAGGTGATTAATTACTAAATGATTGCCATCAGGTGATTAATTACTAAATGATTGATATAAGGTGGTTAATTACTAAATGATTTAACTACTTGATGATTAATATATGATGAATATTATATTACGATTGTTATCTTATGATTGTTTTTCTAATGGTGTGAATACGCTTAATGGTTATTGTTACATTTTTGAAATTGTATGATACAATAGTATAGCAAATGGAGCGAAGAGATTTTTTAAAATTAAAAATGAGCTCATAACCTCATTTTCTACACACCTAACATAATTATGAAATTTCATACTCCTTTGGTAAAAGGGATCTTCATTGCTCTGAGTGAAACACCTCAAATTCTTTGGAAGTTATAATAGAGATGCTACTTGATCTACCTTACTTACTAAAATAACAGTTAGGCCAATATAAAAGGTGCCAGCAAGGAGCTCAAAACTGTGATTCTAACCATCCTATTTGTTTCTCTGTATTTGTTTCAGTGAAACGGTCAAAATAAGTCACTTCACAAAATATCTGATTTCACAGCTTGATTGTAGCAGACGCATACTCTTTTTCAAATTCAAGTGTTGTTGATCTGCTGTTAGCATCAGTTTTAAAATTCACTTTGATTTTAAACAGCAACAAGTTTGGATGTTGTCTTAAATTAATTTTAAGCGAAAAAACTCCACCTTTACAGTCAAAAGTTGGCGTCTTAGAATGACAGGCTAAATCTTAAGGTTATGTTTTCTCCTCTTAGCAAAACGATCATGAATTTAGGTTGGTTTTGTGGTATATCATACATTTATGACCTTATTCACAATGAAAATCAATCTCTCACAAAGTATAGAGAAAATATCACTTCGAGGTGTCAACCCTATGTTTTAAAATAAGGGCTAGTTTTATATTAGGAAGCATATTGTGGTTTGAACATAAATCACGAAAACAGAGCTAAAAGTTTTTCTCGCCTTTATTAAATCTATACTTCAAAAAATGGCTTGCCTCTAATAGGAAAATTGGCTGGAAAGAGAGAGGGAAAGACAAAAAAATAAACGAATTTAGATATTTTGTTTGAAAGAACAGAGAGAGAAAGAAAGAACAGAAGTAGTGAAATTTACATATGAGGGATAAAAGTGGTGGGGCATGACAGCTGAGCGCTCCCCACAGGACACAAACAAAACACATAGAGAAAAGAACAGAGGAGTAGAAAGAAAGTAAAAGAGTGTGTGTGTGTGTGTGTGTGTGTGTGTGTGTGAGAGAGAGAGAGAGAGAGAGAGAGAGAGAGAGAGAGAGAGAGAGAGAGAGAGAGAGAGAGAGAGAGAGAGAGAGAGAGAGAGAGAGAGAGAGAGAGAGCGAGAGAGAGAATAGAGACACAGAGACAATCGGATAGAGACAGAAAGGAATAAAGAGAAAGGGAAGACCAAGAAAATGTGCCAGAACAAAACCATATTAGTAATTTGCGTTTACTCTTTTGACCAAAAATCAAGTATAGTCCTTGTATATACAGTCGAGATTGTGCAGCTGGTTTGTTCTTTCGCTTCTAAAATTACAGGTTTTCCGCATGAATGATTAACATAATTACTATCATAGTTTAAAAAGAATAGTTTAGGAAACTCTGGTTTCATAGCCCTTTTGAGTTGGAAAACATTGTTGCAGTGCTTCAGGTGTTTTCTGTCAGCAGTATAATGAAATCACAATCACTTTTCTGTTTTAATTTTTGTTGTTCTGTTTTAATACTTTTTAGTCAACTTACACCTTTCCCTTGTTTATTAATTATTTATTAGAGCAAGTGCGGTATTTATTTGAAGATAATTTTATTTCAAGTAGCCTCGATATTGGAAATTACTAACCAAAATACTCACACATGAAGTTATTAAAATTTAAATAATGTAAGTAATGTCTAGTATGGGGTCTAGGCTTCGATATAAGTGATCATTCGCACATTTCCATTTTTGAATCTTTTTGCACATTTAAAATCCAAACAATAACGAAAGGTCATTGGTAATGTTCTTTAAAGCATGGTATTTTATTCTTAGTGTATAAGCCTAGACATTTTTTTACTAATATTATTGTTTTACAAATTAAAGCTGACACTCCTAAAATACTGTACCTTTGCATAAAACTATTAATTTACCTTTTGTGATTTCTATATTTTTGTTGTAAAAGACACCTGGAGTGAAAACAAGAAGGATATCAGACAAGGCTTTGATATCTTTATGTATTAAGAAAAGACCCAAGGGATCTGCTCTATTTCATTGATGGTTTTTTTGAAAGTATTTTTGCCTGTCTAAAGAGATAACTGGTAATTGAAGTGAAAAAAAATAATTCAAGAAAATAATTCAAATAATTTGAGACACTGTTTACAAATTTGTTAGGCCGTATCGACAAATATCACGTTTCTGTTGAATGGTTGGACAAATTTTGGTTTGATACAAGATACCATTCTCAGCTCTTGTTTCATCCCATGTGGTGTTATTAGGAGTTTATACAACTGTTATTTTCCTCTGTTATGTTTCTTTAACTTCTATATTTTTGGTAGAGTTACTCTTTCAATAAATGTCAAAATTTCTGGTTTTTTGTCACGTGTCAGTCGATTTTGCAATGTAACGTTAAAATTCATTTTTTTCAGACAGGCTTGGTCATTCCCTGAACAGTTTCATATAAAGACAATACACACATGGCTGCAAGACATGTTCTGTGTTAATAAATTTCTAATATACGTTCTTCAAAATGCTTCCCAGTCGTATATGAAATCATTTTTTTGCAGATAAATCATTCAGTAGATTTTCCTAAATATAATAATCATAATTTTTGTATCATGCAGAACAATTGTTGGTGCATTCCATAACTTTATGATCATTTAACACCATTACTGCACTATCTTAGAGCACTTACAGAAATATCATATATGTTGTCTCGGGAAATAAAATATAAGGTCTCTAACAGTAAAAATGGGCATGTCTTGCTCTGGGGCTAGGCATGCAATAGAGAAGTAGGACGACTTCTTCCCTCCACTATTCCGGAATATCACCTTGAGCAAGTGTTGGAAACTCCTATGCTCCCCTTACTAGGGTCTTGGAGGTATTTTCAGCCTCGGGGTACTGCAGGCCAGCAGTATCTCGAGCCAGTCTTTTAGCCTGGAAACAAGAGGTGGGTTGCGTCACCCAGGGCAGGCGAAGTAAAACTTTTGCCAAATCAGTGTACAGACAGAACAGAAAATACTAATGCCGGATTGATCGGAGCCCCGATAAAAAACGGCTGCCATTTCTGTCAGTGATCCCGAGGATGGCAATGGAAAATATGCTACTGGGGGTCTACGGAGGAGATTGGGAGGTAGGCAAGTCCGAGAAAAGAATGAGAGGGGGAAACGCAAGACAAGGGACGTAAGAATAGGAGCATTGGATGTGAGGACGATGACCAGAAAAAGCATGGAGATTGTAGATATGATGAAAACTAGACGGGCGGATATAGTTTGCGTACAGGAAATTAGATAGAAAGGGAGTCAAGCGAAAAATATCGGAGAAGGTTACAAGCTGTTCTACCATGGGAAAGAAACAAGCAAGAATGGAGTGGGAGTGATTCTGAAACAGGACTATGTTAGTTGTGTACTGGGAGTGGAGAGAGTGTCAGATATTTTGGTACGAGCAGATCTAAATGAGCACATTGGCATGGGAAGCACTGTAGACGTACAAGTGATCGGCAGGCATGGCTTAGGGGAAGGAAATGAGGAAGGGCAGCGAATCATTGACTTAGCGCAGAGCGCGAAAATGGCAGTGCTGTATACTTACTTCAAGAAACGAGATGGACATCTAACAACGTATGACAGTGAAGGCAGAAAACCCTAGGTAGATTACATTGTGGGCAGAAGAAATTGTATACAGAATATAAAGGATGGTAAAGTAATAGCAGGAGAGGCTGTAGCCAAGCAGCATAATCTAGTGGTTGCAGACCAAGTACTAGAAAGCAAGCAGAAAAGGAGTGAGAAGTACGAGCTCAGGATAAGATGGTGGAAGCTGAAGGAGGAAGCTGTGTGTGCTGAGTACCGGGAGGTTGTTCACCGGCGGTTGTTGGGTAATATCATGAAATGGACTTGGAGTCAGGTAGCCACGGTAATGAGACAAGTTGCAAAAGTGATGATGGGTGTATCGTCAGGGCGAAAAAAAGCAAGCAAAGAAACCTGGTGGTTGAATGACGAAGTCCAGCGCACTATTTATGAAAAGAAGGAAGCAAAGAAGCAATGGTTTAACAGCAGGGATGATCAAGCTAATCGAAGATACGACCAATGCAACAAGGCAGCTAAGAAGGCGGTGGCACGAGCCAAAGGTGAGGCGTTCAAAGAACTGTACACGAAGATGTAGGAAAAGGATTCAGAAAATGAGGTTTATTGACCAGCAAAGCAAAGAAACCAGGAAAGTAAAGACATATAGGATGCAAAAATGATAAAAGAAGAGGATGGTGCAATTTTAGCAGACAAAGATGACATCTTAACAAGGTGGAGGGACTACTTTAAGTCAATGATGAATGTCGAGAACCCAAGGGAAAGAAGAGAAGATAGGACACGCGAGATCAAACATGAGGTTATGGACATTAGCAGAGAGGACCTGAGTATAGCTATGAAAAGAATGGAGAAAGGAAAGCGGTAGGGCCGGATAGTATACCTATAGAGTATGGGAGATGCTAGACTTGAAGTTATTACGGGACTGTTCAACAGAATACTAAAAGTGAACAAAATATACCAGAAGAGTGGAGGCAAAGCATTCTTATACCCATATACAAGAACAAAGGAGGCGCACAAAAACTGTGGAAACTACCGTGGCATAAAGCTTATGAGCCACACGATGAAATTATGGGAAAGAGTGGGTGAGTCAAGACTACGCAAGATAGTAACAATCAGAGGGGAGCAATTTGGGTTCATGCCTGGCTGGAGCACAACTGACGCAATATTTGCACTTAGAGTGCTGATGGAAAAGTATCGGTAAGGACAGAAACAATTGGTCTGTATTTTTATAGACTTAGAAAAGGCCTATGACCGCGTACCTAGAGAAGAAGTGTGGCACTGTATGAGTGAGGCTGGAATATCGGAGCAGTGTGTAAGGGTAGTGAGTGACATGTATAAGAACTGTACGACAGCTGTACGATGTCCGATCGGGACGAGTAGCTCGCTTCAGGTAGATGTGGCTTTCTTATGATCATAGACAACCTAACAGCTGGGGTGAGGAAAGAGGAGACACGGACAATGGTGTTTGTGGACGACATTGTACTGTGCTGCGAGACCAAAGAGGAGGCACAACTAGAGCGGAAAAAATGGAGTAGTACATTGGAGAAGAGAGATATACGAGTGAGCAGGTCAAAGGCGGAATATCTGTGCCTGAATGACAATGACGGAAATGTTAAGATCATGATGGGAGATGCAGATGCAGAGGTAAATAGAGTGGACGAGTTCAAGTACGTTGGCTCAACAATTGAGAGTACTGGTGGCTGTGACAGAGAAATAAATAAAGAAAGTCAGTGGGTCCTGTGCGACAGACGTATACCAATGAAAGTCAAGTGGAAGGTGCATCGAACATTTGTTAGACCCGGGATGTTGTACAGCCTGGAAACAATACCAATGACCAAACAACAAGAAAAGAGAGTAGATGTGAATGAAATCTAGATGTTGAGGTTTGCCATTGGAAGGACAAGACGGGACAGGATCCGAAATGAGACAGTACGGAGTCAGCTGGGAGTGAATGCTTGGTTGGGAGAAAAAGCGAGAGAAGCAAGACTGAAATTGTTTGTCATGAGACGGGAAGAGAATTATGTTCGAAATAGGGCGATGAAAATTCAACCTCTGGAAAGAAGAAAGCGAGAACGTCCCAAAAGAAGATTCTCCGATTCCATCAAGGAGGATATGGAAATGTTTGGCCTGCCAGCGGCAGATGCTGCTGTCAGAGGGAATTGGCGAAAAAGAGTCCGCTGTGGCTAGTCCATTTAAATGGGAAAAGCCGAAAGAAAGAAGAAGAAAAAGAAGAAGAAGAAAAAGAAGAAGAAGAAAAATACGTCTCTGGCAGTAAAACATGAACAATAGTATTTCATATTTTGCTCACTGAAAAAAGAAGGTTAAATATGTGAAAGATTACGAAAAAAAAATTTATTATATATATATATAGATATAGATAAATAGATAGACGGATAGAGCATCAAGCAGAGATTATCACAGAATCAAAAACACAAGCTTACAGTTACTTAAAGTTTCCTGTTTTCACAAATTTTAGACTGCTGTGAATACTTATTAAAAGCAATTCTTATGAAGGTAATCGGAAAGACATTTCCTAAGAGAAAAAAAATATAGTTATTTTACATTGCCGACTTTAAAACCAGCATGCAACCAAGGATTTTTTTTACTTGCATGAAAAGACATTTACCTAAATACTGTTACAGTGAAGACGAAATATCACGAATAAAACATTCTCTATATATGTATAAATGGTCGGAAGGGAAAGATTTTTTGTTGTATTTTTGCCTTAGTTTTGTTATCATACTTTTTCAAAAATCAGATTATTACATTTAGGAGGGTAGAGCGTAAATGTTTGACTTGACGCCTTTCTTTAGATGATTACTTGCTTGTAGGTGAGAACTCACAGATGATTCTCGTCCTCAGGTGCCATGTCCTTCCAGAACGTCGGCGGTCATGATTCTCCAAAGAGACCTGTCCTTTGCTATCCTCAGTACCTCTATTTTACTTTTACCGGTCCACGTTTATATGCTTTTCATGTATATTATCCGTCTAAGTCCTTTGACTCTTTTTTCACATATCCTGCCTGTAAGAGTAAAGTCCTCCAGTTCCGTTCTGATCACATGTCTAGGAAGGACAGCTGCCTTTTCTTGATGATTGTTAGAAGCTTCATTCTGTAACCTGTTTGTCTCAAAACGTCGTCGTTGGTTACGTGGACAGTACAAGAGACTCTCAACATTCTTCGTAAAAACCACATCTTTGCAGCATTTATCCGACTTTTCATTTCTTGGTTTACTATCCAGCTTTCACATCCATATCTCAAAACAGGGAAAATGTAGTAGTTAAGTACCTTCAGCTTTGTGTCCATTGAGATATTTCGACTCTTCAGAATACATACAATACATTTATTCAAAAGCCTCCTTCCCAATCGCTGTCCTCCTTTTTAGTTCAACGCTGTTTCTACTATCCGAGCTTAACATACTTCCAAGGTAGTTGAATCTGTTCACCTTCTGTATCTGCTCACGGCGGACTTTCACGTGACAGGTGATAAAGTTCCGTTTTAATGAAATAAATGAGTATCAATGAAATATAAATGGAAAATATAAAATTCAGTGCGAATTTTTGATAAAATATAATTGTTTAGGGTCGAATCATGAGTGTAACAGTAGTAGTGTCAGTAGTACATTACACAAATACATTATATTTTTCTCTCTGATTCTTTCGGAAAAATTGGTTTTTTAAGTTCTTCAACAATATTCACTGTCATCTGTACGACTGCATTCACTGCCAGCAGAACAGCAATACAGAACAGTGGGTAGTCAAGAAAGATTTATCTGTTTAAATACCCACTAATCTGTTTGTCACAAAAGTTGTGTTGATGCTTGTAGGAACGAAAGCACAAAGACACCGAAGGTGTGATCACAAGGGCTACAATAGCAATCAGCAAGATAAGGTTGTGCTTTGAACATTTCAGTAACACCCAGAAACCCATAACAGTTACGAATAAATAAATCATGGATTTAACCATTCAAATGTTTTACTATTGCATTAAAGAAAGAAAAGACTATGGACGTTTGAAGAGCTAAGTATTGTCATTGTCATTGGTGCGGTGGAAAAAAGCTCTAAATTTCACACCCCGACCTGTTTTGATACAAATATTGCAAGGATAAGATATACAACATAAAATTGTAAGGATTTAGAAGGTTATTTTATATCATGTAGCATATCGAGGTTTCAGCAGCTATTGCTACAGCTCTTTATTATTTTAGAATTAAAGAAAACAAAATAGTAACTTGATCTTCTTTTCACATTTTTTGTTATTGCAGTATATTATTTTTAGGGAGAGAAAGGTGTACACAATCAGAGTTTTTTAAACTTTTATTTCAGCTTTTTTCAGCAAAGAAATTTGACCGCGTTGTCACTACTGACTGTTATCTAACACTTTAATGCGAAAAGGATGTGAAGCTTTCCTTGTTTAAGGCTTAAGACCAAGTCTTCACTATCATATCCTTCCATACCTGTTATTGTGTGCTGTGACATAACATGAAATCAACGCAAGCTGCTGAGATGTTTTTAATGGCAGTCTCATGTTCGTGTCTGGCATTATTTTTATGTAAGACAAAAGGCGACGGACTTATACAAATAGTGAAGCAACATTAGTAAAATAAAATTTTTTTCGTAGAATAATCTAGACAAGGTTCATGGTGATTTGTCATCAGTCTTCTTCTCCATCTTTCCAGCCACTAATTGAGTATATTCTGGTACAATGGAGGCCCCGTAAACATAAGATCGAAGTTTTGAGATGGACTTAAATCGTCGGTGAGAGGTTGTGATCCACCGATGATATGGTCGGTAAAAGTGATCCTAATATATTAATATTAATATATTACAACTATACTAGATTGATTTTACACCTTGTTGATATTGCAGTAATACGGTAACATCAACGTTTTCAACGAAACGTACAATCGTATTTTTTATAAGCATTATTAGTTTTTACTTGGCCTTTGTTGCTTAGAATTTGTCAAATTTTAGCATTAGATTCTGCTTACAAGTTGCTTAACATTTTCTGTTCAGAAAAGCAATTTAGCTTCAAAAATCAGTGACACTGTGGTGAGGACACCCTTTTGTGTAAACTAAAAGCATGTACCACCTAAGACTGACTTATTTGCATTTTCTTGTTACAAACAAAACATTTTTGTAAAATTTAAATCTCGAAAAAGACTTTTTAATTATGTATAAATAAAAAAAAGAAGAAAGAATCAGGTGTTTACAGTTCTACGATCATCAATATGAAAAACTAAAAGTGCAGGTAGTGCCAAACTAATCTATGTCAATGTGCTCACCCTAGTTCTCACTATCTTTTACTTAGACTTTTAAAAATTCAAGGGGGTCCTCATCAAGGTCATAATTATCATGTCCTATAAAGAATTAGAACCAGGTTTATTCAAAAGCTTAGGTTGTTTTTAGTCACTGCTCTTGCCGCTGTGACATGGTTGACTCGCTGTTAACAGTGTATTTCGTTGCCCTCACTACCATCGACTGTAAAGTTAAAGGCACAAGATTTCATGGGCAATTTGATTATGTCGATGCTTAATTCACCCAACTATATTCATTCAGGACACAGTAGGTGCTTTTCCACTGCATTATGGTTAATAACCATGGAACAAACTAAAAGTATGAAAAGGACATCGCCTTTTGGCGTATTTGCTTTGTACCCCATGGTCTAGCTAAGCTAATATGCCTAAATAATTAAAGAGTTAATTGTCTTAAATCTGAATATTTAGTATTTGTAACAAAACCATCGAATAGGTCTGCATATTTTTCTCCTATGTGAACTGTATGGCGCTATGAAAAGTGAAACAATTTACAGTGTAACAAGTGTGTCTGATTATATTAGTCAAATACAAACATATATTTGTATTCAATTAATGTAAATCAGAAGAATAGCAGTAAATAAACAATAAATAAGGTCTTTATAGAGTATAGAGTATTGAGTAAATGGTATGTAGTTCATCGTTTATCGTGTACTGTATATCGTTTATCTTATATGGTATGTCGTATATGGTATATGGTATATCGTATATCGTATATCGTAAATCGTATATCGTATATCGTATATGGTATATGGTATATGGTATATGGTATATGGTATATGGTATATCGTATATCGTATAGAGTATAGAGTATAGAGTATAGAGTATAGAGTATAGAGTACAGAGTATAGATTAAATATAGTATATTGTATATACCTTATGAAGTAAAAACTATAGGTACTATATAGTTTATACTATTTATTTTATATACTATATGTACTATATAGTATGTAGTATTTTCACTTTTTAAACATTTTTCTGACGAAAGTCTTACGATGTCTGTAAAGCATAAAATATTCACAAAATAACTCGCTGGCTCCTGTTAATACTAATACTATCCATTCTAACTTGTTATTTGCCTTTCTTGAAACTTGAACCCTGATTTATTTTATTTGCACGTGATTGAGTCACAAGGACAGCTTTTTGGAATTTATTAGACTTTGACTACCTTTGGGTCAAGCACGTCAAGTCCCTGCAAAGGCTAAAAGAGGTCGTGCCAGATTTTTTACCTTCTCCATATTTCCAAAGTGTAGCATGAATTCTGTTTATACTGGACACTAGCGCTTCTTTTCACAGGTCAAATAAAATGTATATTCAATTAATATAAATCAGAAGAATAGTAATTCTGTTTATGCTTCAGGGTGTGAGTTCATCTGTAATTCTTTAAGAAAAGAAGGACATCTTGTTATATGTTGTATATAGTGCTAGATAGTTTAAGGATCTATCAATATCCTATGCTGGCAGATCGAAAAAATTCCTTTTGAGGTATATTTTGTTCTCCAAATTTTAAAAGGTGAAATTATTAATGCCAGTGGAAAAATATCGATGAAGGAACTCATGTTATTGT
Organism: Morbakka virulenta; assembly: GCA_003991215.1. Lineage (NCBI taxonomy): Eukaryota > Metazoa > Cnidaria > Cubozoa > Carybdeida > Carukiidae > Morbakka > Morbakka virulenta. The sequence continues at coordinate 637,727 of RDPX01000217.1, forward strand.
TTTGATGAATAATTCAAGCAAAGCAAGAGATATATAATCTCTTTAATCACTGTTACATATAGGCCCAATGGAACTGTGGTGTCATTAAGTTTAAAATTTTATAGTTTCCACTCTAATTTATCTTTGAAAGTGAAAAATTTATAACGCATGGAATGTCATATAAAATCTTTGTATACAAATATTTTCAAAGTCTTGAAATTTAGAAAAGCGTTTGCATATTCAGGTTGACATTACTTCAGGGTTAAAAATTGTACCTTTTCTCTTTTGTGTTTGGTCAACCTGTTTTTCCGTGCCAACTATAAAGACCCTGTGATAACACCTGCTCGTGAAGGCTCAAGAAAGCCGATAGAATATATTACGTTTGGCGCAAAGGTTTTATATAGAAATAGAATCGACAGCAGTTTGCAACGTTTCAAAAAGGTAGTTGTCTATTTACAACTAACTGTTCTTATACCTGATATTAAAAAATCTTTCTCAGCAAACCCTTGAATAAAATAACTTGTGATTTTATTTCCTTTCAGTTTTGAATATTTTCATAGTTGGAAATAAACAAGGTTCTTGTGATTCCGGTGAGTTTTTGTTAATGTTACATTTTTCTCACTTTTTAAAACTTTTACTTACTAGGCAAGAAGAAAGTTATATTCCTCTTTGTCTGTTTATTAAAAAAAGCTCTTATGAAAATATATGTACAAAGTTAATTTTTTTAAACCTATATTTTTGAGTATTGACGCAAATATATTAACTCTTATATGAAAAGTGCTTTGGTATTTTATTTAAATAAAAGGTTTGTAATGCAAATTGTACTTGTATCACATTGAACTCGTCTAATTAAATTTGCAATCATAGGATTGTAACAGGTCGAAAATTACATTGAAATACTTCAGCTTAGTATAAAAATATGCTTGCTAAAAAGGATACCAGTTGATTTTTTTGGACTTATTTCATATTAAATAACATTGTAAAAATAACTAAGCCAAACAACTTGATTAACCAAAAGAACTGAAGTGACATGTGATATATATTTTGTGATGGTTGAATAAATTCAATTTGAAATACATCTAAAAGAACATAAAATTAGCAAACTTAAATATTAATTAAAACGCCAGAATTGATTTTTATTTGCAGTCAGCTTTGCCTATGTAATAAAATATTAATACTGTTATAAAGACAATCTATTACCTTGTTAGGAAGGTCTGCTTGCTTAAATATAGGAAGACGAAATTGAATCTCTGGAGACATCTGATAAATTTATTTCATTTACATTTGCAGACAAAATAAGGGCTGTTAGAAAACTACCTTTCTGTCTGTCTGCAATACTCTTGGAATGTAAGATCTTTTGATGACCATAATCAGAAATGGATACATAGACTAAAGTAAATCCCTGGATTTTTTTCTGTAGCAAACCTATACTTTTGATCACATTAAACCAGAACATACTATGTTTACAAAATGGATTTGTTTTATTAGTATCTGTCGTTTCCTTCTTTGATATCCACAGCCTGTTAATTTTCTTTTCGACTTTGTTGAAAGCTATATTCTAATTACTGCATTAATGATTTGGAAGTTATTTGACTTTAACGTCAGCGCTATTCTCAAGCTCAAAAAAATCTTTAGTAATAATATTCTAAAGAGTTCTCCTACTACTGGATAAATACCTTCCTATTCAGATTTGAAACAAATTTACCAATATTTCTGTTGAGATAACCTGCTTGACCATTAGTTGAAGAAGGTGAAAAAATGAATATATCGTCCAAAAACTATTGTATAAATTGTCTGATGCTTTCCGAAGACACAGTCAATTTATTTCTAGCATTGAAAATACAAACACTGAACAATTTGTTGTTATTAAAGAGGTTTTATCTAGATTAGAAATTTAAAAATGTCAATGATATTAAATATTTCATACAGTATTATTATACCTTACACTCACTGCAATTGACCACTTCTGATGTCATAAAAAGTAACATTTCTAATGAAATCCATTTCTAGTTATACCATCATCAAACGTTTAGTGTGAAAAAATAATATTTACTTAGCCAAGAATGTTATCAGTTTTAAGACTAATAAGGTAAAAAATTAGTATTGTTCTACGGTTTGTTGCAAAAACATTTTAAAAAGGCCAATGGTATGCAAAAAAATTGTTGAAATAATACAACGCAGGTGCAACTGATTCCAACAAGCCAAGTTGCCTTGTTTATCAGAAATCGGTAAAAAAGACTAGAGATTCCAATGGAATGGACAAAAAGATTCACGGGTATCAAACCCGAGAGGCTTTATTTGTGTCTGCCAATGAGTAAGCTCTATTTTTCCCTTCTCAGTATATTTTTGGTTTTCAGCTTACAAGGGTTTCTATATTTACGGGTATCAGACTCGAGCGGCTTTATTGAGGCTGCCAATGAGCAAGTTGTAATTCTCTTCTCAGTACTTTATTGGTTTTTGGTTTTCAAGGGTTTCTTTATTTATAGGAAACACACTTGAGTGGCATTAGTTAAGTCTGCCAATGAATAAGCTGCATTTTTCCCTGTGTGTTGACATTGTTAGTGGATTTTAATTCAGATGATAGGTTATTCCATATTTTTGGCCCTATGTAAGATAGGCATTTTTGGCCTGTGTTGCTTTTACGAGATGAGATATGTAATTTAAACTTTGACCTTCGTGTAATACAACCCTGGTTGACTGGGTGGAATATTTTATCATAATAAACTGGAGCAGTTCCTTTAAAAAATTTTTAATATCTTTACACAAATATTTTGACTTACTCTATGCTTTGTGGGGAGCCAATTTATCTCTTTAAATTTAGTAGCACCAACATGGGCTGTGTTTTTTAAATTCAGATAAAAGCGAATGCATTTGTTTTGTGCAGATTGCATTTTTTTTATCAGTCTCTTATTCAACATGGGGTACCATGAGGAGCATGCATAATCAAAAAGTGGCTGAATGAGGGCATTGAGGAGCAATCTGCGAAGGAAGTTATCTAGAAAGCTTTGTTTTCTATACAGAAATTTCAGTCTATTATTTATTTTTCCAAGTATTTTAGTTCCCATTGATTCCCCAGAAAGATTTTCATCTAGAACACATCCAAGGTATGTGACTTCTGAGTGTTGTTTAATTTCTATATCACCCCTCCTAATGCTAAGACTTTTAATATTTTTGGATTTTTTTCGTCTGAAAAGAATGGGTTTGGTTTTATCCTCACCAAAATGAATATTTAATTTGTTTTCCACAAACCAATTGCACAGTGATTCCAAGTTTTTATTTAAGTTTGACTCTATGTGGTCAATATTGTGGTGTCTGACAATTAAGCAGGAGTCATCTGCATAAAGAAGTAGTTCGCAGTCAATGGCCTGAGCCATGTCATTTACATATAGTAGGAATAGTAGTGGGCCAAGAATTGACCCTTGACGTACCCCATATCTAACATTACTGGGGTTTGAAAATTCCATTTACTAATAATACTGCATTTTTCCCTACTCAGTACTTCTTTGGTTTCTTGATTTCAAGGCTTTCTGTAATTCTAGGAAACACATTTGAGTAGGTATATTTAAGTCTGCCAATGAATGAGATGCATTTTTTCCTACTCAGCACTTTTTTGGTTTCTTGATTTCAAGGGTAACTCTATTTCTAGGAAACACACTTAAGTGGGTTTATATACGTCTGCCAATGAATGAGGTATATTTTTCCCTACTCAGTACTTAATTGCTTTTTAGAATTCACGGGCTTCTTTATTTACAGGAATGACGCTCGAGTGGCTTTATTTGAGTCTCCCAATGAATAACCTGTGTTTTTTCCTTCCAAGTTTATTTTTGATTTTTGGTTTTCAATTGTTTTTTATTTACGGGAAATACACTCGAGTGGCTTTATTTGAGTCTGCTAATAAGGAAGCTGTATTTTTCCCTTTTTAGTATATTTTTGGTTTTTTATTTTGGGGTAACACACTCGAGTGGCTTTATTTGAGTCTGCTAATAAGGAAGCTGTATTTTTCCCTTTTTAGTATATTTTTGGTTTTTTATTTTCGGGTAACACACTCGAGTGGCTTTATTTGAGTCTGCTAATAAGGAAGCTGTATTTTTCCCTTTTTAGTATATTTTTGGTTTTTTATTTTTGGGTAACACACTCGAGTGGCTTTATTTGAGTCTGCTAATAAGGAAGCTTTATTTTTTACTTGTCAGTTTTTTTTTAGTTTTTAGTTTCCAAGAGTTTCAGCCGAACGTTTTGCTTAACTAAAAAAATGTCATGTGAATTTCTCTGAGAAGCAAATTAAGTTAATAAGTATGGCCAGAAAAGATACAGTGTAAAAACCGCCCAAATCTGTAAATGGGCTGACAGAGGAGATGAGGATATTTACTTGAAGCTGGAAAACTGAGTTCTGAAGGTATATTGGTCTTTTTGCAGGTACGTTTTACAGTTAGCAAGGAGATGAAACGTCATTGGTGGTGAGAGAGATTTTTTTCTGAGATTATTTTCGCTCTGCAAGGAATTTGTTGGGATACCTGAATGTAAAGGTGAAAATATTTTGTAGCATGGAGACCGTAACTGTAGACCACATAATTTATTTTTTGGCAAAGAATGACTTTTAGTTTCTTCTTCTTATTTTTGTCCCAGACCATATGTCATTCCTCCAATATGAAGCACGATTAGCCTTTTAGTAAAAGAATAAAATCCTGAGATATGAATTATTTTTGAAAACTGTTTTTTGTTTTTGGTTTTAGTTTCTTTTTGAAACTCTTCTGTATTCATTACGATCTTATGTTGTCCTTTAAAACTTCCCAGAAAATTACAATTGATTTTGACATTTTGACAAATTGGCTAAAGGGAGCTAGTACCACCTAGCAAAACAGGTCAAAGGGAAGCTGGTTTCCTATATTCCCCACTACTGACACCTGTAACATCATTGACAAATTAAATCCAGTAGATAGTATGAAGTAACAGGTTATACACAACATGAGGAGAAAAACTATCTCTTTCTTTTTACCTTTTTGTCCTGGATACTACTACTACATCTATTAATGATGATGATGATGATGATATCGCCACCACGCCTGTTCAAGGGTGGAAATAATGGGGAAGCATTATTATTAAATGCCAAGAGGTTTGGACTCTATCCAGAAGATTAGGATAATTTGGACACCTCAGATATTCTAGTTTAAGACTGAAGTTACCCAAGACCGGAGGGTGCTTTGAGTAGACTGGGTCACTCTAACTGATCACCTCTATGCTGCCCCTATCCACTAGGCTTTTGTGTGATACATGGCGCTGAGTGGCCATTTATTGGTTGGTTGTCATGATCAGTTTGTTAGATTTTCCACTTAATACCCCAGCATTTCTTTGATGACGTATGTTGCTCCACCACTCAATAGCAAAACTGATAACAATTATAGTAATAGAAAAATAATAGTGTATAAGAAATAGTAATAAGAGCTATAACAATAATTGTATTAGTAACTATAATCAACATTCTGATGTTTTCAATAATCATCCAATACTTGCAACAAGAACAGAAAATTATTAAAGAAATATCGCAATCTAAAGGGAAAGCTTCAAACTGTTTAGAATTTTGGAGTAAAAATGATTCCAACAATACAATTGTTGGTACTTTTGGTACATTCCCAAAAAGACTTTAGCAATGCTAAAAAGAAGAAGACGGACACTCTGGAATAAATCTAGATGGTAAGACTATTCAAGGTACCAAAAATCTTAAGAATGGTTTTGGAAGTCTGAGCCATTTTGGTGTGCTCTGGGCTTTTGAGACAAAAAATGATCATAATAAAACTATAACAAAATTACATTAATGTGATGTGCATAACACAAGTGAAATAAGAAAAAATATTGAAAGATGAGTGTCACTACCTCTGCTTGTTTTAGTTGCAAAATGACAAAGTGACATAAGGTAAGTGTAAACTGGCTGGACTGACTTCGAACGATGTAATTGACATATTCACACACACACGCACACACACACACATATATATATATATATATACATACATACATATAAAATCAGTTAGACTATGGCTAGCATGGAGATTACGTTGAATACCAAAAACTTCGGCCTCAAAAATTTCAGGGGTATTTTCGGGATTTTGGCGTAAATATTTTCGGCGGGAATTTTTACAATATAATGTTTAAAAAGTTAAAATTTTCACAGACAGTTGAAAATAAAAGTTAATATCAGAACCATGATAGAGTAATATCTTTTTGTAATACAAACAGAGTATCCTTTTTCTATGAAATCAACTAAAAAACCTTGTACTGATTTTTGTAATTGACAGTTTAATTTGGGAGAGTTAACCATATAACAGAAGATGAAAAAGTTGAATACATTATGATAAAAATTTTTTGTTCAGACCGAATGTTTTTCTTATATTTCAGATATCTTGTTACATAATTACAACATATCTTCAAAGGGGTTTTCGGGGAGGTTAATCAATTTCCGATGCCTTTTTTAAACCAGCCATTTCAAATGACTTAACGAACATCTCTTTGTTGTTACCGAAATAATCGTGAAGGCCAATCAACCATTGAGCATGGATGGGTTTAATGGTGGATAATTTCAACGATACATTCACATCGGAAATATCACTTCCAATATTAAATTGTTTAGTGATCTCTCGGGCATACCATTTCTCAAACGTTCCGGTTAAAAACTGCTTAGCGCGACCATTGATGTTCAGGTCGAGCATTTGAAACATCTCGGTCATGTTGTTTGGTACTTGCAAGGTAACGCAATCATTTTTTAGCATATGGTTTGTTACTTTGTCAGTGGTTTATCCTCGGAATAGGTCAAAAATCAACAGTTCCTTTTGGTCATCTGGAATTCCAAGAGCTTCCTTTGTTGTCTTGAGGTAGGGAAAAACGATGCTATCAAGTAAACCGATTACTTTCTCCTCGTTTCTCCAATGATACGGTGTGAAGGTGACATCGAACCCTTTAGGAAAGTCGATACCTTTATGAAGACACCTCAGTGTTTTCCTTGCGTTGATTAACTGCATGGGTGAGAATGTACTTTCCATCGAAATTGTGAAGATAACAGTTATTTGCTTCTTTTTCCCCTTTCCGACGATTGATACTCTCTGGGAGCCTCTGATATCCAGTGTATGATTGGCATTATAAACATAAGGGAGAGGAGTTTGATCACCGTTTAAAATCAAAGCTTCTGGTATATCATGCCATGTTTTTAACTGCTTGAATTTCCTTTGATAATCGAGTTTTACTTCACTGAGCAACCCTGGTGCCACTGGTATTTTTGCTGTGGTAGCCATTCTACTCACCATCTTCTTACCATCTTGTTCCATACGGTTTAGGATTTTCCTGCCCCAATCATTACTCAAGCTTATATGATAACCATTCTTAACCAACAGCGACCGGTCATTAGCCATGACTATTCCCCATGCCACCGTATGGATTACTGAAGAACTGGTTGGTGCACCTTTCAGCCGCATATGCAATACCATGGAAATAGTTTTCTTCATAACATCTTCAAGAAGCAACGAAGGATGACCTTGTTTCTTCTTTACAACGGCAGTTATCTAAAACGCAAGAAGAAACCCAAACTACTTACAAATTAAGAACTTTTAATATTTTCACCTACAGTCGACGCCCGTTTTCTCAAACACTCGTTATCTCGAACTTTCACTTTTTCAAACTTGAGGGATCGAGATCACAAGCGTCGACTGTAATTCTAAAAAGTCATGTGGTGTAAAAATATTCATCTCTCAAGTTATTTTCTACGTACATCATAAATACATTTGTTTTCAATAACATGGCAATGAAGCTAAAAAGTGTGCAAAAGGTATTTTTTGTCGAAAATAATACAATTTTTGAAGCAAAAAGAATCCTAAATATCCACCGCAGCATTTCCTTTTCTTTCTTTTTCAGTCCGATATATTTTTTTTTAATTCAGTAACAGTTTGATGTGTCAACTCAGGATATTTCAGGTACATATGAAGTAGTGTTGCTTTATTGCCGTGATCGTATGCATACGTCCCTATTTCGGCCCTTTCTTCCGGAGTCCAGAGGCGATATTTCTTTTGTTTTCTGCCCTTTTCTTGTACAATTTTCTGTTGTTTTGCTACTTCTTCTGGTTCTCTAGATGTCGGCTCCTCTGTAGATTTTGTTGCATTTGCAGGTCGAAAATATTTAGACAGTTTCTAAATTTCTAAATTTGATTTTGTGCTATGAAAATTAGATTTTAAAAAATTCGAACGTCTGCATTGATTCAAAAATATAAGGCACTATTTTCACTAAAGGATTTTCAATGAGATTGCAAATACAAAAATTTTGTACAAAACATAAAAGACAAAATTTAAAAAATTAAGAATTACTTTAAGGGAAAAATTAATTAATGAAAGTATTATTACCCTTTTGACCTTTTAAAAACAACAATGGAACGACTCGAAATTTTATAAACCTATTCAAACTTGTCTCCCTGTGTGTCACTTTCTTTTTGTGATAAAGGTAAACATTCGATTTCGTGACAAAATCGTTTCTCAACCTTTGTGAAGTGTAGAACATAATATTCATTTCCAGACAAATTTTGCAAGCAGTATGGAATCGATATACCAAACAAACGATTGCAAGTGGAGGCTAGTACTTTTATGGCAAGAATTTATGGAAAAGTCCAAAAGTTGGAGAAATTCTATCTGCTGAGAAAGAAGTGAATAAAGAGGCACTAGGTCACGACCCGTACTCTATAACCTTGAACTAGAAATTTAAAGGAAAACTAGTCCCTGACACCGTTGGGCATCTTTCGCGTGAAATTTCAAGAGCAACATGGTTTTTCATTGGCCCAGGTGGAAAGCTTAAAGGGAAGGTTTTTGAGTCCAACAATACACCATCGCCAATACCCAAAGGAGGTCTTGAAATATTGTTAAAAGTTTCTTTTTCAATCAGCGATAAAGAACGTCTTTTTTTGACCAGATTGAACGACATCATCGAATCGAAATACCAAGTTAATTTTGAAGAGGCTCACCCTATCGATGAACCCTGGCCTTTGGCTTCTACAGTCAGTGCAGTGGGTTAGGCAATGGGCTGGGAAAGCAATGGTAATGAGCCTCACTTTAACGCCGCACAGAAAAGAAGTCTGAAGTAAAGTCTGAAATTTTGACTTCGCAATGCATTCTGCAGAATATGGAATTTCTCCCCTTATCATCGTCTCAAACCTAGTTAGGTATCCTTGGTAGTAACCTGTCGCACTCTTTTGTCTGATCTTGGTACCAATGGCGTCTATTACAACTGAACATGAAATAATAAGAGCACCAATCTTTTCATTATCAATTTCCTTAATTTTGTAGGGATCAAGAAAATTGCAGGTGTTAGTATTACTCACAAAGAAAACCAAAGATTTACACATAAACGCTTTTCTCTGTTTTAGCGTCCACTAGATGGGTAACGCATGGAAATTTGATAGCAACGACTCAACAGGCATTGTAGTGCAAAGCTTATATTTATAAGCAACAATACTAGAAATATCATTAATATTAACCAACATCACTGTCATAAGTTAAAAAATCTAAGATACTTTATTTTTGCCCAAATTCTAGATTTTTGCAAGGTCACTGCTCTATAAAGTGTCTTTAATTTTAGCAAAATGTACGAGTCATGACTTTTACCAGTTTTTTACTATTGCTACAAGCTTTTCCACATAATCTTATTACTTTTTATCAAACCTTTGGGTACCAAAAATGGAAACTGAAATTCTGTTTACAAAATAAACCCAATCTTAAGCTTTTATTTCAAGGTAAGTGATTTGATTTAAAAACTGGTGGTCAAAAAGTTTGCTTGGAAAATCTGAAAGTTCTCGCTATTTTTCTATCAAAAAGTAAAGCGAAAAAGAGTTCTGTTGTCCAATCTTTATTTCACTATTGTTTTCGCAATGAAACAAAAAAGGAGAGTAAAATAAGTAGAGTATCAGGTATCGCGTTGAAATCACAATTATAAGAGATAGGAAAAAACACCGTAGTTGGTAGATCCAATGATTTTGAAAGCCACAGGCACTGGCTAATATCCACTTCGGAGCAACTTGATGTGTAATATGTGTTATTAATTTTTATAAGCAATTATTTCAAGTACCAAGCTATATTTTTAAAAGAGGTTATTTCCAATTGGTAAGTTCCATGTTTTATATTAGGAAAAAATGGTGAAGATATAAAGTGGGTACTAAATTAAATTTTTTAATTCAGTCTTATCCCAAGTTTACAGTTGTTACGGAGATGAGATTTTAATTTCACCTCTTTAAAATATTGAGTGGCTTGTCAGAAAAATAGAGAAATTTTTCAGTCCGGAGATAACAACTTTCTTGTTTTCTTTTTGTTTTTATTTATAAGATGTTCATACACTAGGTAGCTATTTCTAGTGATTTTAGTTGCTATGTATTTGCTCATGAAAACTAAACCTTAAGGATGGTGCGAAAGATTATGAATTTTATGGTTTTCTTAATCATGACTTTGGGTCATATTTTATCACATTAACCTACTGAGTTAAATGTTATTTACAGCTATTTCTAAATTCAAATAAATAGAATAAATGTTTCTAGTACAGCAGCTACTAAACAATCAAAATAGCCTTTATATAGCCTCAATTTACAAAATAATTATTCAGTTTATTTTGGTACCTGTAAAATAAATATTATTTTAACTATAAAAGAGAATTGTTTTTGTATTGACTTATGATTAGTAAACAAATAAAGCATTTTGAATTTTGAATTGTTCCCTTCTGCTCGATACTTTCCTCACATCAAAGGTATTGTCTCCATAACAATTTTTATCAAAGGTATTTTAGGAGTGTATTGTAAAGTTGGCTGGAGTTAAATTATACAAAACAGTGGTAAGCTGTACGTACTGGAGACAGCTCCTCTGACATGCTGTACGTACTGGAGACAGCTCCTCTGACCAAAAGTCTTAAAAAGAAGATGCAAACAGCAGAAATGCATATACTGAGGTGGTCGCTTGGAGTCACAAGAAAGGACATAATTAGAAATGAAAGAATCAGAGGGCCATCGGAGTATGTGACATCGCAGGCAAGTTGAGAGAGACACGGCCAAGGTTGTATGGACATGTGCAAAGGAGGGACGAGGATCACATTGCTAAACGGGTGTGGGCCATGGCGTTACCTGGCAGGAGAAAGCAGGGAAGGCCAAGGAGAAAATGGAAGGACTGTGTGGGAGATGACATGAGGTAGCTTGGGTTGACCAACCAAGATACACATGACCGACGTAAGTGGAAGAAATCAATTCGCTGTGGCGAACCCTGAAAATGGAAACGCCTAAAGTAGAATAAGAATAAGAATTGTAAAGCTGGCTGGAGTTGTTTCTTTTCTTCTTTGTCAAGGTCCGTTATGAACTCAAGTTCTGGCGTAATGTTGATGTAGGTATACCCAAGGCACACAGAGGCATATCTGCAAATATTATTTTTTGAACAGAAATGACATTGCTTGGGCTATTTGTCCAATCCTTTGTCTCCTTTTTTCTTGACAGATTCAGGTCTTATTTGAACTCCACTCAAACAACATAATTCCAAATCTAAAGAGGTGTCGGAGAGTTTGTCTGAGCTTTTCACTGCTGTCCTTGACATATGGAAGACATGTTTGTTTTTCCAGGTTCTTTTTCGTCTTCGTGATTACGCCTGTTATCTAAAAGTAGCAGACATAATCATAAAAATGAAACCATACATTTCTTACAGGCCAGCAATCACACCAACAGGATATCTTACACTCTTCCAGAAATATGGTTTCCAGCATCACAGAAAAGAAACAGAACAAACGCAAGATATGTATGGCGCCATGTCTTAAAACACCTTGAACCCTGTCACCAAGCATGTCGGCAATATCAAAGTACAAAATAGCGATGCCTAATTTGTTCAGTAGCCTGAAGATGAGAGAAGTATTTCTCGAAACGTAGCTCAGAAAAAGCTTACAACTCACGACATGATAAATATCCTACACCAATGGCTTACACTGAGTATATAAAATCAAGAATTTTTAAGGATCACCTTGTCTTGCGTGGAGTGCATCAAAGGGTAACCTATCTCGTAAACGAAAACCACACATTACCTTACGGCCAATCTCCATTAGAGCGAATCGCAACGAAAGTTGGTTGATTGTAGTGGTTTTCTCTGGGTGCTTGAAGTCTATTAAACTTTTCAGTGATCCTCAGTAAATTGTTATTTGATATCAGAAATATGCTGATATAGCTTCTTTCTCAGGAGACATGGCAATGAAAAAGTTATCACGACATAATAATGATTAACATTTATTTTTACGACATTCATATAACTATTTCATGACTATGGACTTTGGTTTTTAATTGTTCCAGTAAAAGACTTGCTTGCTGATTTTATCGTTAAACGGAATTTGCTGCCACAATTTAGGATATTCAAATTACTTTGTGTTGTTTGGGTAATATTACTCTTTGTTAAGCATCGGATATTGTCACTGATTTTAAAACCCACACTTTTCCCTAAAGGATTATGGCAAAATTATACTGAGCCTTGACAATCGAAAGAAATTTCATTTTGAACCTTTATAAATTTCTACAGCATTTATATATGATATTTCATGGGTATGTATTTCCTAAAATAAAGTAATAAATAATAAATAAATAATAATAATAATAATAATAATAAATAATAAAGTTGTAGTAAAAGTATATATAGAAAGACTGGTATTGATACTTGGGAATTAGGAGAGATGATATTATCCTGTTTACAATTTCTTTTGAAAGGAGAACAGGCAGGTGTGATAGTATTATTACGGAGCATGTTGAGACTGAAATGTATTTTTTATAAATTAAAACTTCTCTCTGGGGCTCATGTAAGACTCGATTTTTTTAAAAATTATAATACAGATGTTGTGTATTTCAGAATGCAATTGGATGGGGGAATAAAATGTAATGACAATCGACTTGAAAATTCAATTAAATGAGAAAAAATAAAGCATACCTTTAAAAATGAACGCAACATACGTCCCTTGTCAAATTAACATCACTATCTGTTTATGAATTTTAGGAGCATTGACGAAAATTCAATTTTAACTTTCATCATCTCTTCTTTGTAGAAAAAAAGGGGCTATTTATATATAATTGGTTTAACTAAGCAGTCAAAAAAAGTTGAAATTTGCCTCAATTTTCTATGTTTTAAAGTGAAATTCAAAATGTGGCAGGCTTCCTGGATCTGGTCTTTGTTTTTTGTATTAATGAAAACCTGCTTGACTTGTATTTTGTTATTCTGCCGTTTAAGTTCACTGGACTGGCAGCGAAATAGCTTACCACAAAAATAAAAGTGACTTTTAATTGCTATATTCAAGTACAAATTATTTCTTTGAAATTCCTCTTTCTGTTTGATTACAAGATCAAAAACTTTTAAATTACTACTAAGTACATGTAATTCTTTTAAGGTAGTCAATGCTTTTTTCATTGTGTTATCCCACTTCATTTCTTCTCAGACGAATTAAAGACTGGAAGAATTTTGGGAGTCAGTGTCTACATTACCGTGTTGTTGGTCTTTTTTTTTTTGCACAGAAATTCATTAACGCCAACTATTGAGAATATTTGCAAGTTGCTCCAACATATCCTGACACTTTCAGGTTCAAAACAGTGGAAGTCTGTTTAATTTACAACTTTTGTTTACTCATTCAACGTATGAACATATTTAAGTGTCTAAAAGTAGTATACTCTAGGAAGAGGAGAAATTGTCCTCTATACACATACACACAAACATACATACTTAAATATATGTATATATTACTGGGTTTCTCTGACCATCATAAATCATATATTTGACTTACATTCTTTGGGTTTTTTTGTTCCTTTCCAAAAATTTGTTTTCAGGAATTTTTTTAAAAATTGTTTTTAACAATTTAGAAAAGCTCTTTTCAGCAATTTTAAAACTTGCTTTTTACAATTTTATATAAAAAATATTTGAGATAACAGACTTCCGAACTTGCTTTATTGTGCTCTATTGGAAATTAATTGCAATATTACAATATCAATATATGAATAATTGTCAGTTAAAATATGATTTAACTGCCAAGTCACGTCCCTGTAGAAGGAAAAATTTGAATTGGGAAAAAACAAATAAAGGACAATAAGTTTTTTTACTGTCACATAACATTTTTTTTTTCCTTAGCTTGTAATGTTTTCTTTTTCAAGCCTCATATAAGCATGACTCTAGTAATATGCGGCAATATATGTATACTAACGCAGGCAAAGAGTATTTAGTATGTATCTTCTATACTGTGGAGCTGACGGCTTTTATAGGCGGAAAATATACCCTTACAAAAACAAAAGTATGAACAAAAATAATGAAAAAATGAATTCCAGGGATAAGAAAAAGAATTCATGTTTATAGGTCTGAAATTTTATTGATTCCTAATAGAAAGGTATTTTTTAATGAAAATTTTCACAGAAGACCTGAGCCAGGCAGGCTACATAACCAGCTAATGAAAACGGAAAAGAGACGTGACAATGAAAAATACGTTTTCAGCTGTTCGTTGGCAATATGATAGTTGCAGGTGAAAACCATCCATTCACAAACCCCTGTACATAGGATTGACTTGATGACACTTGTACATTCTTTTGCATCCATGTTTAAAATTTTCAGAGAAGACGTGAACAAGGCAGGTTACATAATCAGCTAATGAAAACGGAAAAGAGACGTGACAATGAAAAATACGTTTTCAGCTGTTCGTTGGCAATATGATAGTTGCAGGTGAAAACCATCCATTCACAAACCCCTGTACATAGGATTGACTTGATGACACTTGTACATTCTTTTGCATCCATGTTTAAAATTTTCAGAGAAGACCTGCACCAGACAGGCTACATAATCAGCTACACGCTTTTTTTTTTATAAGCATAACTCTTATAAGCATATCAGGGTCAAAATCGTGTTTTTCTTAAGAATACTCTAAGCATACCCTCAGGGTGAAAAGTATAAAACAGAAACTGATTTATCGGAAAGTATTTTCTTTTGTTTTGGTAAAATAAAGTAATATTTCTTCAAAAGGGCAAATCAAGAAAAAAACCAAAGTGTTTTAGTTTTTTAAAGTAACGACTTTTCTGTTAAACAGTTCAAACAAGCAAATGAAAAATGTCAAATATTCCTTCTCTCTCTACACCATGTTCTTCATTCGACTCTTCGAAATCGTTGTCGTCGTTCTCCAATTCAATCACTTCTTCCTCGTAATCATCTTCATTGATGTTTGCAACGGTTTCAGGTGCGTTCGCTACTGGTGTCTGGTTTGTTGGTTCGACAAGTGAAGGAGGGGGGACTGTGTATTGGGGAAGACCTTCTGGTTTTATCTTCTCGT
>RDPX01000217.1:656657-683643 GCA_003991215.1 Morbakka virulenta
TGATAGTTGCAGGTGAAAACCATCCATTCACAAACCCCTGTACATAGGATTGACTTGATGACACTTGTACATTCTTTTGCATCCATGTTTAAAATTTTCAGAGAAGACCTGAGTCAGGCAGGTTACATAATCAGCTAATGAAAAAGGAAAAGAGACATGACAATGAAAAATATATTTTCAGCTGTTCGTTGGCAATTTGATAGTTGCAGGTGAAAACCATCCATTCACAAACCCCTGTACATAGGATTGACTTGATGACACTTGTACATTCTTTTGCATCCATGTTTAAAATTTTCAGTGAAGACCTGAACAAGGCAGGTTACATAATCAGCTAATGAAAAAGGGAAAGAGACATGACAATGAAAAATATATTTTGAGCTGTTCGTTGGCAATTTGATAGTTGCAGGTGAAAACCATCCATTCACAAACCCCTGTACATAGGATTGACTTGATGACACTTGTACATTCTTTTGCATCCATGTTTAAAATTTTCAGTGAAGACCTGAACAAGGCAGGTTACATAATCAGCTAATGAAAAAGGGAAAGAGACATGACAATGAAAAATATATTTTGAGCTGTTCGTTGGCAATTTGATAGTTGCAGGTGAAAACCATCCATTCACAAACCCCTGTACATAGGATTGACTTTATGACACTTGTACATTCTTTTGCATCCATGTTTGCATTAATTAAGCTGCTGTTGGATTTAATAAGCAAGTTGAAGAAAAATAATTAATATATGAATCAAATGTCTTACGAATTGCTTTTCTCTAAATCACGTAAATTTAATTTGCTCGAAAAGAAAGTAGTTCTTTTGAACCAGACGTTGTCAGGAGGTCTTTTTCCTTTGGCTGCATGATTTGAGAAGTTTAACCAACTAAGGTCATTCAATAGACTTTGTATCGTTACAAGCTACAGAGAAAACGTACTAACTAAAATCACATATCAGCGACCAAATCAATGTCATTTCCTTGCATTGCTAGATCCTTTAGGATCCAACCTTCACTGCACATTAATGCCTTGAAATGCAGATCTTTGGTCTTACACATGCAGAACATAATTTTATTTCCACTTTATTCTTAAATTACCAATAATCCGCTCCCTCTTGTTGTTTGGCTGTAAGGTGGACTTGTGAGAATTAAATGTCGGAACACACTTTTTGATAATAATAATAATAATAATAATGATGTTTCCATTTTTATTTGGTTATTTTATCTCACTCTTGTGGCTACAGTACATGTGCCTGCATTCAACTTTCCTGGCTTGTTGTTGGGCGCTGAATGTGGGTTTTTTCACCCATCCATCACTAGATGGTGTGTAACCACTCGATAATAATAATAATAGTAATAGATTGTTTCGCAGTTCAGTGATAACATTTTATTTAAATCAACTTTCTCTATGGTTTGAAACCTTGCTGATCAATTGAAATAAAATAGTGTTACTGGAGGTTTGCAGTGGTGGTAGCGTTATGGAGTGCATGGTAAAAAATTTTGGTTTTGAGAAAAAATCTACTTTGTTTGGCGCAAATCAAACCGACTTGTGGTCAATCAAGCAAGGAGGTTGATAAATTTTCCCTCTGATTAGCCAAATATCAACAGTTATTAGACAGGATACCGATACCTGATTTGACTAACTTCTTCGAAAGGATCTTTAATCTGTTGGTTTTGTGCCAACGGACATTTTTTTTCGTATATTTGGCCCCGGTTATTGTTTTTACCTCTCTAAACCAAGGGAAACATGCTCACAGAAGTGATAAAAGCAGATTGGTTCTGTTATTTTATGTATCTTTGAATTCCTACAGGCAAAAAAAGGCGGGAAATTTCGTGGACGGTCATGTTTTTGATTGCTCTTGAATTTTATGCTTATCATATGCATTTAACTGGTGAGTTTACCATTTATATTAATTAGGCAACCTTATTCCTAAATTTGATTTAAACCAGCTCTGTCAAAGTTCAGTAGTTTCGAGAAAGGAGTTTTAATATACCTGGATTTTTGCTTGGATCTCCAATTTGTGAACATCGTCGACTTCAAAATGGCGGATAGTCATGTTACACGATGCAAGTTTGTTTCCATTAATATTTAACAGTTGAGTTTACCATTTATATTAACTAAATAACCTTATTTCCGAATTTGATAAAAACCAGCTCTGTCAAAGGACAGTAGTTTTGGGAAAGGAGTTTTTAATATACTTGGATTTACTTGGATTTTTTATATTGTGAAGATCGTCGACTTCAAAATGGCGGATAGTCATGTAATACCGTGGAAGTTTATATCCATCAATATCTAAAGACATCCTGCCATTAAAAGGCCAAATTATATTTCATTTCAAAGGATATTTGACGAAGATCTTTTTTACAAAGTTTTTTCGCTAAATCATCAAATCTTTATTTATTCTATTTTGCTGTTTTTACCTTTTGATCGAGAACGTGACCAACGGGCAAAATTTTCGAGTTACTTATCTGGTATGAATTTTTTCATCTTAACTTTATGATGTCAAGAATCATTATTAAGATTTGAGAGATTATTAATACGGTTTGAAAGATCATCACTTAATTTTGAATTTAATAGTTACATCTGGAAGTTTGGCCTCCTTGCTCTTGGACTTAGAAGAAGAAGTACACCAATCACTGTTTTCAACAAAGAAAAATCTATTAGACACTTCATCAAACTGTTAATACCCTTTACTCTTTTAATATCAGCCGTAGTTATAACAGACCACCAAAATATTGTAGACAATCTTAGCAGCTACTATCTTTGTAATTCATCAGAATTTTTTACTTCGACTTATACCCCATTTACACGAAGAATGGGTACTGGGACTATCAGGGGAAACAGTTCCCAGGTGGCTGCCCTGACCTATGCCTTGAACGACTCGTATTTTCCTCAAACTATCGTGACTTTACCTCACTTTACAGAAAGAAAAAACCATCGCATTCCCAATCTTCATGTCGCAAACTTTATGGTACTCCCAGTACTTGTTCTTCTTTTAGTAAACATTGGTCAATGGCTTACATGTAGTTTCCTCTGTCGGTACTCAGACATCAAATATAAATACTTATTCTTGAAAACAAAGAAATCTGCCAGAAAACAATCTAGATTCAACATTTTACCAAAAATAATCATATTTCTCCTCATAATCATATCATACGATACTAAATTAATTACTAAAAGTCAAAATGACACGAAAATTTACCAAAAGCTGGGTTTTTTTACCAATGAATACCTTATCGAAGTTGAAAACATACTATCAAACCATCTAAGAGAACAGTCATCTATTTATGCTCTATCCAAATTAAAATTTAAAAAAAACTTTGCATACTTAAAATTCATTCTGCTACTTTCAGGAGATATTAACATACACCCTGGGCCAATAAACTACCCATGCACTAACTATAGTAAACAAGTGAGGAAAAGACAAATACCATGTAAAAAAAGTAATTTAGGGATTCACAAAAAATGCATACACCATACAGGGGGTTCAAAAAATATAGAAGTGATTAACTTCACATTCCAACCATGCCTAACTAGTGCTACTAAGGAAACCAAACGGTCTGATAGCAATTGGGACCAGCTCCCCTTTTCATGTCATGATTACCCGTTAAAAGATCCTCAAGACCTTCAGAATAATATGACAGAGCCCAAAAATTTGGATAATTGCCAAAATAAAGATACTTGGAAGGTTTTCAATAAACGTGGACTACATCTTATCCATTTAAATGTTAACAGTATTTTATCTAAAATTGACGAAATTCGAGAAATTGTAAAGAAATCAAAGGCCACTTTAATCGGTTTGACAGAGACCAAACTTGATGCTACTGTACCTGATGATGAGATAAACATTGACGGATATGAGTTAATAAGGTCCGATCGCAGCAGGCATGGGGGAGGGGTAGCTTGCTACATAAAAAATGACATAGCCTTTAAAGTCAGGAGCGGGTTCTCCAACGAAATCGAAAACGTAGTCTTAGACATTTTACTTCCAAAAACTAAGCCTATACTTGTAGGAATTCTGTATAGACCTCCCGATCAATCACTATTCTTAGAAAAACTAACATCAGCCATAACCAACGCCCACCATTTTAATAGCCAGGAGGTGTACCTATTAGGTGATCTGAACATCAACCTTATAAATAACAAGGCACACATTCCAAACGGAATAAAAAAATATAGCGAATTTTGCTCGCAACATGGTTTAAAACAACTAATTTCGTCACCAACACGTATAGCTGTTAACTCTTCTTCTCTACTTGATCATATACTCACCAACTCTAGTGATAGAGTATCACAGTTTGGCATAGTTGATGTTGGTCTCTCGGATCACCAAATGATATACTGTACAAGAAAAATTTCCCGGGCCAAGTTTAACACTCATAAATATGTCAAGACGAGGTCGTTTAAAAATTATACAAAGGACCTATACTTGGAAGAACTTGATAAAGTAAATTTTCCTGAATATTCAAAGTTCACAGATATAAATAGTGCTTATTCTGATTTCGTTGGAAAGCTTACCTCCGTAGTCGATAAAATCGCCCCTGTAAGAGAAATGCGCATCAAGAACAATTCACAAGACTGGTTCGACGTTGAAATCCACGAGAAAATAGAGTTGCGTGATAAGTTATTTGCCAAATTTAAAAAAT
This sequence comes from Morbakka virulenta, assembly GCA_003991215.1. Taxonomy (NCBI): domain Eukaryota; kingdom Metazoa; phylum Cnidaria; class Cubozoa; order Carybdeida; family Carukiidae; genus Morbakka; species Morbakka virulenta. The sequence continues at coordinate 661,294 of RDPX01000217.1, forward strand.
CGAGGGAAAAAAGCGATGGCCTCAGTTACAAAAAGGCCCGAAACTGTGTACAGAGCACGATAAAAAAGAAAAAGAAGAATTTTGTCGTAAAGAAACTCAGCGAAAATATTGGTAAACCTAAAGAACTATGGAAGTCACTGAAGTCTTTAGGCCTGCCCTCAAAACATAAGTCACCTCCCTCATTTTGCCTAGAAAAAAACGGCAACTTAGTTTTTAACCCTAAATCTAACACTGAAATTTTCAAAGACTTTTATTCGAATTTAGCAGACAACTTAGTCAAGAAACTCCCAGTCCCCCCGAAGAAATTTGACAAACATACAGTCCAGAGATACTACCAACAACTAAATCTCGATGGCAAAACCCTTTCTTTTAAACCAACAACACCCAATGCTATAGAAAAGCTATTGGAAGAAATAAATCCTAATAAAAGCGCAGGATTGGATAACCTTACTGGAAAATTTCTTAAAGACGGTGCTTCCATTTTGGCTTCTCCTGTCACAGAATTATGCAACTTATCAATATCCTTGTCCGACTTCCCAGATGATTGCAAAATAGCAAAATTAAAGCCAATTTACAAGAAAGGTTCAAAGACCGAACCAAAAAATTACAGACCTATCTCCCTTCTCCCGCTAATATCGAAAATCATAGAAAAAGTGATTCATACTCAAACTCAGCTGTTTCTTAATGATAACAAAATTTTGTACAAATATCAATCAGGCTTCCGAAAACACTACTCGACTAATACGTGCCTTTCATATTTAACTGATAAAGTCTTAAACGGATTTGAAAAAGGACTGATGACTGGAATGATTTTAATTGACCTTCAAAAAGCTTTTGACACAATTGACCATGAAATTCTGCTTGAGAAAATGCAGTGCTTGGGTTTTGCTGAGTCAACGATATTATGGTATAAGTCATACCTCACGAACAGATTTTTCTCAGTTAACGTGTGCAATGAATTTTCCTCCCTGGGTAGGCTATCATGCGGAGTTCCCCAAGGATCAATCTTGGGTCCACTTCTTTTCCTCTTGTACGTAAATGATATGCCACAGGCTGTAAGCTGTGACCTTCTCCTTTATGCAGATGACACATGCCTGATTTTTACTGAAAAAGACACTAAAAAGATTGAAGAACAACTAAATAAAGACTTTCACTCACTCTGTGAATGGTTTATTGATAACAAATTAAGTATACATTTCGGGGAAGACAAAACAAAGTCAATTCTTTTCGGTTCTCACAAAAAGCTGAAAAAATCGAACAATCTTGAAATTACTTATGAAGATATTAAAATCAAACAGTACTCCAAGGTAGCCTACCTGGGATGCATTCTTGATAACAACCTTTCTGGTGAGGCTATGGCTACAAAAGTTTTAGGCTTGATAAATAATAAGCTAAAATTTTTGTACAGGAAACAAAAGTTTCTAAACGATTCTCTGCGTCGTTTGCTTTGCAATGCGTTAATCCAGCCACATTTTGATTATGCGTGCATTGCTTGGTACCCAAACCTCAACAAGCGCCTCACCAAAAAGATACAATCGGCTCAAAACAAATGCATAAGATACTGCTTGAGGCTTGGAAATCGAGACCATATTGGAGTTAAACAATTTCGGAAAATAAATTGGCTACCAACTAAAGAGAGATTTGAGCAATGCGCTTGTGCAAACATTTTCAAATTTTTCAAAAATACGTTACCATCTTACACATCGGAAATTTACAGCCAACTCAACCATGCCCACTACACGCGAAACTCTAGCTACAAACTTCAAATACCCTTCCGAAGTAGTAACGATGGCCAAAAAGCTCTATCATATCTGGGTCCCAAATTATGGAATAGGTTACCGTCGCACATTAAATTAAGTTCAAATACTAACTCTTTTAAGCACAACATCAAAAAAATTTTCTTTGAAAAGCTCCAGAAGAAAGAGAGCGATATCTACGTGTATTACTAAATATTCTATTTTCTTTACAGCACGGTTATTGATATTGTTTCCATTGGGTAATCGTAGATTGTTATAGATATAGGGCTACTCAATGTCTGTCCACTGTTATATGTTACATGTCCATTTACGTTACAAGGGGCCATAATGAAAATAAGGTCTTCATGATCTGTATTATGCTACCCCTGCCACCGTTTCTTTAGATTACCGTCCCGCCTGTTTGTTTCGTTCTTTTTTGTTTCTGTTTAGTCTTATTTTTTAACTATTTTGGATAACATCATGTATTAGGTTTTTACCATTTACCTTTGAACATTTGTATTTTTTTTGTTAGTGGCGAATAAATACATACATACATACATTTTAAGTGTTATAACGCTACTTGGTATTTCATCTTCTGTCAGACGAACTTGCTCCTCTCGTGTTATGGGTTGTTTTTTTATCGGTGTTCAAGGCGTTTCCCATGTGTGTTCCTTGACGTTTATGGAACATAATTGACAAGGTTTGGTTTTGTCTGACCTAATGGACCTAATAGAGTGCACTTTAGTCTTCTTCCAACGTCAAGTTGAGTCGGCCACTCGGCATTTCTTCTTCCAGAAGCTCCTATTGCTTGCATCGTCCTCCTTAGCGCCACCTGTTTTCATGTCAATTTGCACTCTGTCTCAACATCTCAACTTGTGGTGCCATCTACTTCTTTTTCCAACTACCTGTTGATGGTACACTTGCTTTACAACACTTTTCTTCTCTCTCTCCTCATTAGATGTCCAAACCAGCGGAGTCTAGCCTCTTTAGCCTTTCACCCCACTTCGAGTACTTTGGCACGGCTTCTCAAATCTCGAGTGCACTTTAGTGATATTTTCCAAAATATTTATTATGATGTTCATCGCAGAATCATAGGCAAAAACTAGTCCTTTTAGCTTTTAGGAAACCAACAAATGCTTGTTCGATTTTCATATTCAAGCTGAACTGTTAAATGGATTATTGGTTTCAGTTTCTACCATGACGATGGCTTTAAGTCATATACTAATTGGGTAAAATAACCATACGACCTAAATGTTCATTTTTTAAAAAACCAAACAATACTTATGTAAACCATTAAGCATTATGTCAACCATCTATTTAAATTTGCTTTTTGAGCTGTAAATTCTTTGTAAAAATCACATTATCTAACCATCTATCCCTCTATCTACCTATCTATCGGTCTATCTATCTATCTACAGGTGACAACCTTACCCCAACACTGATTTCATGAGACCTTTTGCCTTGCTCCCATTGACTGGTTATTTATTCTGTCAACCAAGCCCTAGAGTCTTGTTGAAGAATATATCTTTACAGCTTTTTAGAACTTTAACAGTGATTAAGGATACTAAAAATTATTTTATTCTAAAAAAAGTCAAATTGTACTTGTCTGTTAGTTTCCCTTGAGATTACCACTACCGTTCCTTTGGTGTTTTCATACATTTTCAAGGAAAAAAATCCACACATTTTCGAATTTCGGCCACTTCAATATTCGCACATTCCGCGGGAAAAGGCCTCTTTCACGCAGAATGAATTTTTGCACAGCTCCTCTGCGGCAAAATTTATTTTGCCTAAAACTAATAAGATTAAGGAAGATGCACTTAAGAAGAAAGTATTATATCTTTTCACATATTATGTTCTTACTAGTCAAGTTTTCTTGCATTAATACATTCTTTACTTGATAAGGACAATTTTTGTTCCTTTCTCCTGAATGTTGCTTGACACTTTGTCTTTGCTTTACTATATGAAGCTTGACATAGTAATAGTAGATTGACAAAGTAAGTCGTTAATATCAACATATTTTCCCTTGCCAAAATTTTGGTTTAAAGATTGATTTTTGTCTCTAGTTTTATTCTCAGTGTGGGTTGTGAATTGTCCATAAAAATTCTTTCAGATTCTTAATCGCTTAATATTGGGTTGCCTCTGGTAGGGCAAAGTGTGACTGCTAAAGTGCTTTTATTGGAGCTGCTTCTTTTTATACTTGAAAGTGGTTGAATTAGTTACAATTAAAAAGCAGTGTACAGTGGTATTCACCTACAAATGTTGAAGGGAAGGAGGAATTTGCAAAACAACTCCAGATCGAAGCAAAAGGGCTTCCATGCCATGAACTGATCTTTACAATTGAAGACTTTTATGACAAAGTAAGATACGACAACATTCTCTACACAAGAGAAAGGGCTCTGGAGGGTCTGCAGATTGACGACCTAAATAAAAAAGGGTTGGTGACTTCTACCACTTTAACATTTGAATCATTGCAGTTATACTCTTTGGCCATCGTAACATTCAAAAACGTACTTTGTATTCTCCAAACAGTAAAGAGAGAAACCAATTTGATCACATGCTGATCAACAGGAGATAAGAAAACTCATTGCAAGATATGACAGTAAAAAGAGAAGCTGATGTTGGTAGCGATGAAACTGAAATTGAAAAAGTAAAGTGTGAAATAAATGAGGTGAGATAATTCGATACCCAGAAACTAAAAATGCCATGTGTAATGAACGTACTTTTATGAAAATAAACACAAATTTAAAGTCCTTGATTTGACTGTGAAAAAGGAGAATACAGGACATTTTAATGCATCATGAAAAAAGCTGGTAAATGTTTACAGATAATTAAATGAGAAATGTGTAGGATACAAGAAAAGAATGCTCAGAAAAGAAGAGAATGGATGCAGCAGAAAACATGGAGCCTGATTAAGGAGGGTAAAAGTGCTAGGAAGTAAATTTTGTAATTAAAGTCTACAAAACTAAGAGAGAGATGTTTCAGAAAGTGTATTTAAATACAAAGAAAAGACTTAAAAGATTATCAAGAAGAAGATAAACAAAAATACTAAAATGATTCTTCAGTTCAAGCTCAGGAAGCACTCGATATAGGAGATCAGGTGGTATTAAAGAAAACAACAAATAAATTAAGCAAAAAATTAACGTCAGTTTATCAAAGCTGTAAAAAATAAAGGTAGAGAATTATTGACAACTGAAAAAAAGAAAATGTCAGGGGTCTTGAATAGAAAGGAACCAGAATAGTTGCAAAATATCACTGATGCAGAAGAAGGTATTGGCATAAATAGAGAATTACCTACTAGGAAAGAGACAAATAAGCAATGAAAAATTTAAAGGACAAGAAGAAACCAGGAGAACATAGTCCAAGTTTGAAGTCATTAAAACTAAGCCTGAGTTAGCTTCATTAATATCTTTTTGTCTTTTGAGTTCATTTGGAAGAAATCTGTGAAGTGTTTTGAGGAATGATGTAAGTGTGAAAACTGATATCAAAAACAGACTTAACAAAGAAAGAAATGTGATGTAATCAATGAATAACATCTGGAGATCTACAAAATACTCAGAACACATACAAATGTAATTGTACAATAGCAGAGTTTTAAGAATCCTTATGTACGGGTCTGAGTGCTGCCTCATGAGAAAAAGTCATGCTAAAAACTATCAAGTTTTCACACAACCTGTTAGTTAAGGAGTGTTTCCAACTATAACCTTTTTTTACAGTGCAGAACTGAGAGATTGGACACTGATCATTAGAATGAGATGGAGGTAGGTCAGGTACATCTTGAAGATGCAGCGAGATTCTTTACGAGGAGTTGTTCTCCACTGGACACATGAGGACAAGCTCAGATGTATAAGACCAAATCAGACATAAAAAAGAATGATAGAAGGGAAAATTGAAGACTTGTACACTCTTGAATCTAACTCAGTAAGCTCGTCAACAAGAGAAACCAGTAAAAAAACTTTCATTTCTGCTCTCCCAGTTATTGGGGTTCATAGGGCGTAAGCTAAAGTAATTTACTCTGTACCGAATGCTTCATGTACATCTTTTCTTAACTTTCCTTTTTTCAGCACACCATGTTTATAATAATCTAACCATAATTCTAAAAATGGTTGTTTAGGTGATCTCCAGACTTATTTAGCTTGACCGTTTTCCTCATGACAACATTCCTGTAGGTATCTTAAAGTAATGTCCTTTGAACTTGTCTAGCAGGAATTGAGAATTACAATGATCCTTTTGGTTCAAATATAAACCGTTCTATTAGTTTATTTTCGGGTTTTGGCAGTTGTCTCTCAGTTGTTATTAAGATCTTTCGCAACAGCTAATCTTTAAAATTCGCTAAAATTTCTTTAGCGTGTTTATTTCTGAGTAAGGTTAAATTTGACGTATGAGGCTCTCGCTTTACTGTTGACCCTTTGACTGTTATCACAGATCCAATCAACCAATTTAGAAATAAATAGAAAGAACATCTTTTAAAAGCTCTGAATGATGGCTTGTTTTGTAAGCTTCCCTCTTTGGTGTTGATGGACCGGTCTTTTACTTGATAGTATCATAACGTTTTGACATGTGTGCGTATCACTTTCCACAGGTCTACACCTAAACAGAAGAAATAAGAATCCCACTCCCCACAATAAGACAGGAGTAATTTGGTTGCCGGCAAAACCAGAAGAAATAATAGTATTTTCAGGATAAATAATACTGAACAAAAGTGTCACTGCTAGAAAGATAATTGATGCAAAAGTAAATGGATTTAGTCCAAGAACACTGGTTACGTCACGTGTTACGTCGTGGATCCCTAAAATATTTTTCACGATAGAAGAGAGAAACGGTCTTGGTCTTTATGGTTTATTCCAGTGTATTGTGGAGTCTCGAAAGGAGGAGGCTCTATATTGGAGAATTTTTCTGTTTCGTATTTTTAGATTTCTGATGTTTTTCAGATTCATTTATCTGGATGCTGTTTTGTTGTAGTATTCATAGAATAAAGAAAAGTATCACAACTTTGACAGAATATTTACAAGAAGTAACATCATCCAATTAATATTAATAGATACGATATATGGTAACTACCTGGGGATGAATAATCCAACAGCAGTAGCAAGTAGTGCCAAAAATAACAGTTAAGAAACCTAAGCATTTTAATATTACAAGTAGTCTTCTGTTGATGGGCAATTAATAGATTTTGCCAACGATTCGGGCAGACCAGCAGGACAACACTTCTTTAAATCAAATAGCTTATCATCATATTTTTTGAAATTGAAACTTTATGCACCTGCTTGCAAAATGGAAAAACAGATTTTGTATGCCAAAAAGTTAATTTTATGGCATTTTTTCATAGATGAAATTCTTTTGCAACATATTTATTACAACAGGGCAGTATCGAGTTATAATTATATATGTTGTAAAATATTTTGGAATATTATAGCCTGTTTATAGTAGATTAAACATATAATGTTTAACAATATTTATCAACTCGGTTATGTTTTGAGTAAGCTGGTCATTTTACAGATATTGGTATATCAAATTGCAAAGCAGGAGAACTGTTGAAAGCTCTTAGTATCACCTAGTTGATTATTAGCAGTGGAATAAAAATATTTTTACTGTTCTTTAAACTTGTTTTCTCTCATCATTCCACGAACAAGTAAATTGTTTTTGTGTCTTTCCCACATACCTGATGACTAGAAAATTCACACAAGAAGCCATAAACACCTTTTACCTTTCTGTACGTCAAATGAGCCTAAAATATTCAAACGAAAGGAATTTTATTTAAAAAAGCTTCTAATTTCTCTATGCTGGTTAACTGTTCTTTTTTTCGTATAACTGTTTGTATTTTGTATTCCTGCATTTTTTTAGCCTGTATGAAGAGCAATAAAACTCAATTGCATTTAAGAAGATGCCTATTCATTAATGTATAATGTTAAATTTTGCAGCTGCTGCTAGTTTTCTTAGCTGGAATAATTTTAAAGTGAAAGAAATAGCTGCAAAATAGCCTAGTGGAGGAGGTAAAACCAGTAGCTCGGGTTAAAAGAGCATTTAGAAATAAAAAATATAAACATTGGTTTGAATTTGGTTTAGTACACAGGTATTTTTCATTTCTTTTTAATCTTTTTACTAAAATGAAAAACATTACTTTTTAATTTGTTGGTTTTGGTAATTATTTTACTACTTTAGATAAATGATAGTATGTTTTCAGCTGCTAGAGAAGGTGATATTTCATGACTTTGCTCTCTAAAACCTTTTTTCTGACACAAATACAACATGTTTAGCCGAAGGGTTTAACTAAGTTCAATGATTTTTTCAAATTTTGATAAAATATATTTCAAAAATTTGCAATGTTATTCTTGAATCAATTGCAACCATATATTTATTGAATTCATTTTGCAGTAAGACAGACAACGTACACAATTAAACTATTCTAGTGTGGGTACATTTATCTTGGTGATAATTCACATCACAAAATGCATGTGTTCTTTTTTTCTTTCAGGAATGACCTTAGTATTTTGATCATCAGAATGACAATAAATTACACTTTATCTACATTTGAACTATGTTGTTTGACTGAAGAACTAAAAGGATTGACCAAAATAGAGAGCCCTGCTCAGCTGTTCCTTATCACAAAGCCTTGCTTTTCGAATGATAATTTAACAATTAGAGAGACTTTACAAATATTATCATTGGCTTTTGTCAAACGCAGGAAAGAAGAGCAAGACATCCTCAACGGATGTGGAAATATTGATAATTCTTACCCTTGCAATGAAAGCACCGAGGCAAAAAATATCGTTTATGTCAGTTTCTGGATAATTTCTTTAATCGCTTCTGTCATTGGAAATGGCCTTGTTTTTATATGTGTGTACAGATCAAGAGCTCTTCGAAAACAGATGTCAAGTTTATTTATGTTGTCCCTTGCCTTAAGCGATGTCTTTGTCTCCATTTTTGTAATATCAGTCAAGATTAGTTATACACTTCATAATCAACACTTCTGCTCCAGTGTCAGTACCTGCCGATTTTATCTAACATCGGATGCAATTTTTTTTACTGCATCTATTATTAATCTTCTTGGAATTACTTTCAACAAGTACATACTTTTATCGAATCCTTATCAATATAGAGTTATAATGACAAGGAGAAAGGCACTTGGCTTTCTGCTCGCGATATGGATGTACTCAATTGTTGTTGGTTCCTGTGTTAACATAAATTGGGAAAAACTTTCAGTCACAGATGCTGTCATGGCAACAAATTACAGATGTTTTGTAAATAACAAATATTATTTGACTACAGTTCTTATTCTTACATTTTATGTACCTCTTCTATTAATTGGATTCATTGATTACAAAATAATTAAAATTGCATCTAGACAGAGGCAGTCTATTAAAGTGCAGAGCAAGACTTACACAACTGCACGGAATTTTGGAACAAGAAAGCTTCAAAGCATTTGTTGTTTTAAATCAAAATGTGAACATAATGAAAAAATCATCTGCCCGCAAAAAAAAGGAAATGGTCAATCAGATAAAGATGACCTCTGTTGTCAAAGAGAATTTTCTAGACTAAACTTTCAGCATCCGGAATACAAGGCGTACAAAACTATCATAGCACTTTTTGGAACATTTGTGTCGTGTTGGCTACCTTTGTCAGTCATTGCAGTAATGACTGCATGGTGTCCCAGCAGTACAAAAGATCAAGCTAACAGTGGCCTTTTTCTTTTTTTCGTTGAGGTTTTACCTGTTTTTAATTCTGTCATTAATCCTTATATATACATGAGCACAGACAAGGCTTTTAAATATGAGGTAAAGCGATGTTTTAGCATGAAGCAACATAGCTGTTGCAAAAGTCAACAAATATGTTCAAATGTTGAGTTCTCTTTTACAGCATGTTACAACGAATCGGAAAGCAGTGTGTAGAAAGAGACTTTTATATCATTTTGATTTTGTATGTTGTTATCATCAAGGTCCTTGTCATCATCATGGTTATTGATTGTAAACATTTTCTGCTTAAAAGGTATACATATATAGGTAAATATATGACAATACCTTTAATACAAAAGTTTAATTTAATACAAAATTTGGCAATAACTTTATTTATTTGATACAAAATTTATTTATATTGCGTTTTGTTTTTATGGAAAAAAGGAATAAAACTGTAGTAAGACAGAACAATATAAGTTCATTTACTTAAACCAATGTTTTTCTGTTAAATATAAAGAGGAAAATATGTCTGGGGTTGCTAACATTTAAAACAGAAGCATAAAAACAAGTTTGGAATATTTTAGCATTTTTAGTACCTACAATAATTTCCTTACTATTATTCGTACGCATATTCTGGTGTTTAGTATATATACTGGAACTGGACACAAACTTTTCAGTTATATTTAGCAAAGCCTATTTGCCAGTCTTTACCTAAAAGTTTATGGCTTTCATATGCTTCACTCTGCAGTGCATATAAATCTGGACTCAATCATTCTCGTTATCTCAAACTTACAAGAGATCAGGAGATTTGTTTGAGGAACAAGTAAGAAGTTCAAATAATTTTTTATTGTAAACTAGTATAGACATTGTCTATACCAGTTTACAAGGTATAAGATGTAATGCAACTATGCAGGTCATTTTAATTCTTTAAACTAACTTTTATATCAGTTTGCTTCAATAAACCACTTATATTATTATAGGTACTTCCGATTGCACATGCAAAGAAAGCCCACTCTCCCTTACGTTGTTGGGAAAGCGTGTTCAACTCCGAGTCTGAGTTCACAACGAGGCATTTCGCTTTGAGGCACTTTACAGGCATTGTCTTTTATATTGGAATTAGCATGTTCATCAAATTCTATTTAGGCGTAGTCAGCACAATGCAACATTTTTATTTTCCATAATGTTCCTGCCAATGTTTTAAGATAGTATTCTTGCTTTTTATCCAAGATAAAATACTATTCTGACACTCTATAGCGTGTGAGTTCCTTTTTCATTATCTTCTTTTATTTGTAAAGCAATCTAGCATTTGGTACCCAGGCTTTACCTGGTAGTTTCCTTTTTAAGAACAGATTCAAAGCTGTTTCAATAACCACAAAAGGTATCTGATAACAGTAAATATTTTAACCATTAGGTTGAAAGTAAAAGTTTAAATGCGAAGCATTTACCGTGTAGAAGTAAAAAATACCTGTGCATAGAAACGATTTTAGGGGTTCATAGAAACATTTATTATAGCTTAGAACAAAAACATTATGGCGCAAAAGTACGAAAGAGCAAGGAAAACGTTTGGTTTGTGAACGCAAAAACATGATTGTAACAGCAAAGAACCCAAAATAGCTCAGTAAAGGATATAGAGTCTAATTTGCCGAACTTTTTTGAAATGGTTGAAGTGCGGGTAGGCTGATATATTGAGAGTAAACTGTTCATACACGGTTTTATTGATGAATATGATCTGATGTTTGGTATCTCTTGGTTCTTCCGTGTGTCTTATAAGAAATCATTTACTTTCTCTACGATATAGATAGAGAAAGTAAATGTAGTTTGTTTCTGTTTAAAAATAATTTGTCAAAGCAAAATTTCAAATAGCGCATAAGAACAGGGACAACATGTTAGACGAAACTTACTGTATTGCATACATTAGGTTGCAATGTCTAAAACAAGATATCAATTTCCAGAGATAGAACGTCATGATCAGATATAATTTTGCAAATGTACAAAGTGCTCTGTCGCCTATGGTTACGCACATTTCCATAAGGGAGAGTAACCATCTGTTAGGGTATATTTGGTTCCCAATAATAATTGTGATGTATTTCCAAATAGCTAGGGTCTACTTATGTTTTTCTCTTGACGTTTTATTGTGAATCGGTCCCATTTTGCAAGGCTCCATCTACTGGATCGACTAATCTTTGTTCGATATCACTGATTTCTCATGTAACGTTTGGGTCCCATATCTGACTTTGTACTGTATATGAAAACAGGTAAAGTAATATTTCTTTTTCGTTTTAAATGTTAGAGTGATTTCCGGGACATGGTACCATTTGGGGATGCCAAACAAGGCATTAATAAGTATTTGGAGTACTAATAAACACGTTGTTTCAGCAATTAATGTAGCAAATTGTTTGTAATTTAGGGAATGGAATTCTCAGCACACGTTTGATATTGCCTATCTTTTCATAATGTTTGGAATTTATTGGTTTATCAAAAAACCTTGAAATCCAAGTAAATGTAAATAGAGGCAATGTCATGTAATTTGATGCACATCTTTTTAACTGGGTTTGTAAATTTTAACAAAAGGCATAAATGAGATGGATACAAATATTACAGCTATGTTAGTAATTTTTTAAGAGGTTCTGTGTTATTTTGGTGTGTCAATGATGCGTTAATAAATGCTTTGGGGCTGATAGACAACCAAAAACGTTTTCCATAGTATCTTCAGTGTGCTCTGAATCTTTTTTACCCTAAGTGTTCTTTTTCTGCTAATGCAAATTCAATATTCTCTTCTTCTCTTATTTCCTCCTTCTTTCTTATATTTTGTTGTCTCGTTTTACATCTCTTCATCGGTCTCTCGCTCTCTCTATCTCTCTCTCTCTCTCTCTCTCTCTCTCTCTCTCTCTCTCTCTCTCTCCCTCTCTCCCCCTCTCTCTCCCTTCCTCCTCCCTCTCTCCCTCTCTCTCTCACCCTTCCTCCCCTCCCCTCTCTCTCTCTGTGTTCTCTGCCTTTTTCTTTCCTATTTTATTTGTCTGCGTGATAATATTCTCTTTTTCTTATCTTTGTCTGATGCAACAGTAACAGAACTAAGTAGTGGATATCTTTCGTTTTCATACTAACTTGAAAAAGAAAAAATAATTGATAGGCTTATCTTCTACCAAAAGTTTAAATGACATTTGTAGCCCAAAATGCAAAGTGATATGACAGGTATGTTAAAAAATTGAAATTTATCTATAAGAAATAACTTTGTCCAATAGAAGCCCCGATGTAAAGTAAGACCAGCCTGTGCTTTTTTATCTCAGTCTTAGTCTTTTTCTTTGTCTTCTTTCTGGTATCTCTCTCATGTACAGGTCCTTTACTTTATTCCCTTTTCCTTACAGAATATATCGCCAAACAATGTTAACCAATACTCTGCAATTGCTCTTCGCTCTGCATCTCACTCCTAGCTCTCTTCTCGTGTGATAGGACTATTCAAACCAACAGAACTGACATAGTAATCAAAGATGGAAAATGAAAAACATGTACCTCTACAGATGTGAGTACACCAACTGACACAAGCATTGTTGTGAAAGCATTAGACAAATTTAGCAAGTAAAAGGAATTTGAAATCGAAATTTAAAGACTGTGAAAACCCAAAACCAGAACAAACAACGTGTATTACCTTAATATCCTATATCCTATATCCTATATCCCATATCCTATATCCCATATCCTATATCCCATATCCTATATCCCATATCCTATATGCCATATCCTATATCCCATATCCTATATCCCATATCCTATATCCCATATCCTATATCCCATATCCTATATCCCATATCCTATATCCCATATCCTATATCCCATATCCTATATCCCATATCCTATATCCCATATCCTATATCCCATATCCTATATCCCATATCCTATATCCCATATCCTATATCCCATATCCTATATCCCATATCCTATATCCCATATCCTATATCCCATATCCTATATCCCATATCCTATATCCCATATCCTATATCCCATATCCTATATCCCATATCCTATATCCCATATCCTATATCCCATATCCTATATCCCATATCCTATATCCCATATCCTATATCCCATATCCTATATCCCATATCCTATATCCCATATCCTATATCCCATATCCTATATCCCATATCCTATATCCCATATCCTATATCCCATATCCTATATCCCATATCCTATATCCCATATCCTATATCCCATATCCTATATCCCATATCCTATATCCCATATCCTATATCCCATATCCTATATCCCATATCCTATATCCCATATCCTATATCCCATATCCTATATCCCATATCCTATATCCCATATCCTATATCCCATATCCTATATCCCATATCCTATATCCCATATCCTATATCCCATATCCTATATCCCATATCCTATATCCCATATCCTATATCCCATATCCTATATCCCATATCCTATATCCCATATCCTATATCCCATATCCTATATCCCATATCCTATATCCCATATCCTATATCCCATATCCTATATCCCATATCCTATATCCCATATCCTATATCCCACATCCTATATCCCACATCCTATATCCCACATCCTATATCCCACATCCTATATCCCACATCCTATATCTTGCTTTACGTATTGAAATATCGGTCCGACAATAGACAGAGTCGAAGAGAATTGTTCCTTTGTCGGATGAATTTGCTTCTCCATGTTACAGATTTTTCAGGTTCATTAATTTTCTATTACATTACACTTCCTTAACAATCTTTTTATAAAATATATTCGATTTCATGTATTATGCTGTATGACTTGTTTTTGTTCTTTCACTTGTCAAATGGTATTATGCCACAGCGAGTATATTATTTAGTAGATTAAAAAATCGTTGAGCCTTAGAAATCAATTAAAAAACAGTCAATCAAGGTCCAGGCCCCTGCAAAAATTTAGATTGAGTTTTCTGTCTAAAACGATTCGTTTCAGATAAGTAGAGACGCCCGAATCTGAAAGCTTCTCGATGATACAAAACCTTTAGAGCTCTACAGAAGTTATTAGGCTTGTATACAGTGATGACTCAAATAACGCTGATTGATTTCTACTGACTTTTTAATGTTGTTTTCATACATGTTCCATCGCTTTTGCGACGTTTTAGTCTTTTAAGTCATCATCATCATCAATACGCTTTCCGTCGTTTGTCGACATTGCGCTAAAATCCATATATTTAAGAGTTTGTAAGATCAGTTTTTCGTTATCTCCCTTTATATTGTCTCTGGCTTGTTGTTCTAGTTTTGTATCTCCAATTTTTGTCAGGCCTTTCTACGCTAATTGTGCATTAGTCATTGAGATCAAGGTGGTTTCCAGTCTGCCTCTTGGCTTCTTTGTAGTTTTCAGAGCCTCCGTAAGAACCTGTTTGCCGGGGTTTTTTCTGGCAGGCGTAATATGTGTCCTAGCCATCTGAGTCTTCTTTCTCTTATCTTTTCGTTCTATTTCTTTACTTTCGATCTTTCATATAGCTCTTCATTCCTTATTTTATTTGGACATTTTATATTTAACATTTTTCTTATAAGACTTCTTTGGAAAGCATCAATCTTTTTCTCACAGTTCTTCGTCAGAGTCCATAGTTCGCTATAATATAAATATATGCTTTCCACATAGGTGTTGAAGTGTCTGATTCTTGTTCTGAATGATAATTTCTTACTTGTAAGCAGGTATTGATATTGTCTATATATCCTATATCGTCTGCATACTGTTGATCTATCGTTTTTTCCGCTGGTTGGCTGTAATTATGGTCATGTAGGCTGTTTTCTTTTTTGCTGTAGTTATGTTCTTCTTGGTGGTATGGTGTTTTGCTATCTTTCTGTTCCAAAGCCTTGGCTAGATATAATGTGAAGAGTATGGAGCTTAAGCAGTCCCCTTGTGGGACCCCCACATTTGTTGTGAATGCGTTTCCTGTCGTTTTTCCATACTGTACTCGTAGTTTTATATCCTTTAACATTATCGATATTATGTGTAGTTTATCCTTATCTAGTACTTTCTGCAGTTCTTTGAATAATTTTCCTCGGTCCACTGTGTCGAAAGCTTTTGACATGTCGAGCAGCACTATATTTGTCTCATAGTTGGCAGATATTATCGCCTCTTCTGCCATGATTTTCGTGCTAAATACGTGGTTTGTGGTACTACGACCTTGTTGGTAAGCCGCTTGAGTGATGGGGATTTCTTTCTGAATTTTGTTGCTTGTTCTTCTTATCATGCAGATCGCCAGGATCTTTCTGAGAATCGTCAGCAATATTATGGGTCTTAAGTTTTCAGGTGGTCCTCTTCTTATTTGGTTTAGGTAGGGTATGAGGATACCTTCTTTTACTTCTATAGGATATTCACCTGTGCTCGCGATATCGTTTAGACTTTTAGCTATTCCCATGTTTATTTCCTTTGGTCCATACTTCAGTTGTTCTTCGGTGATGTTGTCTATGCCTGCACTCCTATTGTTCTTTAGTGATTTTATGGCCTTTTCTACTTCGTCTTCGATGAAGGGTATCCCCATTGGTTTTGGTGTGATTTATGGTATTTCCATCTGATCTTTAGCATTGAATACTTTCTCAAAGAATTCACTGATTGTATTAACAGTTTCTTCCTCATTTCCTGTTAGGCCTTCTTTATTTTCTACTAGTATTTCCTCTTTAGGTTTATCTCTTCTCATTTGTCTGATGACCTTTTGCATCTTGGTTGAGTCATTTTGACATTTTTCTATTTCCTCAATTTTACTTACTGCCTTCTGGTCTTCTTTTTCTTTTAGCTTCTGGTGTATTTCGTTTATGATTTTGTTTCTTGTTTCTTTCATTTCCTTCCTTTTCTCTTTTGATGTTGTAGCATTTATTTTTATTCTTATTTATTTTTGTTTTTCTGATAGCTTGCGAATCTCTTCATCTTCGATAAAAGTCACGGCATTTAAATTAATAACAAGAAAAATAAATTACTGGAACAACATTTTTAAAACAACTTTTTCTTATCAGCTGCCTAAATGCTTTAAGGGTTTTTAAACCTAATTACTTTGATGTCTGGTAAGGCAAAGTCTCTCGCCAATTAAAAAAGAACACGGAAATAAGTTCTTGTTTTTCGTGTTACAGATATTTGCCTATGTAACTTTAATAAGTTGTTGGTTTTTGTTTTGCTTATTTTTTTATCTTTCAAAATAGTTTCTTCATCCACATGTTTGTTCTTTTGTTTTCCCTTCGGTCCTCAAGAAGTCAATGTATTCAACTCGATGTCGTATAACTTTTACTACATGTTGGTGTCTGACACGACTTGGGAGACCTACATTATAAGCATTCTTTAAGAGAAGAAGGCACCGTGCGTTTACATCAGAAAAATCGTTTACGAATATAGAGCGGAAATAACGATGCAGCTTTATATAAAAACATAGCATTTTTATTTTTCTTCCAATAAAAAAAGCTATCTACTTCCTTTCAAGCATGAAAGTCAGAATCCAAATCTTCTGCAAGTCTGACTTGTGCTAATGCCTTGTGACCAATGCTAGAGTACAAGATAGTGGTATCAGCATAAATGTTGATACCTTGCTGGCGATGCTCCTAAATGGGAAGTAGACCTGTCTCTGCCAATTAGTTTTGACTTCCAAATTTTGAGATCATCACCGCATTCGATGTTCAGCTGTAGATGCTATACAATAGCCAAAAAATTGTTGAATATCCTTCAACTGTGCTTTTGACTAAACTCGATTACGGTAAGGATTTTTTTCTATAAACACCAGTTAAATGTTTTATTCTGTCGATTACTCTTAAAGATATGCGTGCCTGACATTCCACCTGCAGTACACATTTTTTCAAGTGTTATTCTAAACGGCTGACCTACGTAAATATTCAGAAGCTTTTCTGTAGGGACTACCATGATTTTACTATAACTTGCTTTTCTTTGTAAAAATCGCTACGTTTTTAAGTGTGAGCTAACAATTCCTCAATTTTACCGTCGTTTGGCGACTAAATAATACTCATTTGTTCTAAAAAATAAATAAAATTGAAAGATACTGATATAGTATAACTTTATCCTGTAAACTCTGTTAATGATATACCTTTAAAAAATCGCTTATATTTGATCAAGTTCCTGCTTTTTTTTTTTGTGTGTGTGTCTTTCAACCAAAAACAAGGCTTGAAACCACTAAGTGGAGAGGTTTACTTTCCTATTTTTATTTTTTTCACTTTGAACTTATTAATTTTTTTGTTATAGAGTTCTTACCTCACCCAATTCTATCTTTGAAAACATATACAAACTCGGTAATATTCCACTTATAACGGAGAAGCCAATTGGGTGGTGTAATGCCACCCAATTGGTTAACAGTTAACATCCCCGGGGTATTTTGCCTATCTTAGTTTTAAATGGTCTCTGCAGTTATAGAAGAAAATGACAAAGTTGATTAAAAATCTCTGTTGTGTTTAAGAAGCATTAATTTTTCCTCTTCAAATTTTCTCAAGAAGATATTTGCTCTTTTCTTGACTACTAGAAAATCACATTACGTACGCCAACGTACCCCTTCATCAGTAAACATCTGGATTTCTACGGGCGCTGGCGTTTCATAGGCATCAATTATACTAGAGTTTATCTCCAATAACTCTATTTTGATATGCCTCAAAAATGAACGTTATATTTTGGCTAACATCAGCTGTTCCTCTAGCATTCTCAACTCAAAAAGTCTAATTTAACATCCTTTACTAACATTACATATTTTATGTATATAAATATATGTAAAAGTAGATTTATTTGTAATAATTATTTAACTATGAATAGACATCGCACCATCGTCCTGTGTGAGGCAATTTTATGATCATAGTTTAGTAAACAACTATTTTTCGAGGCAAGCATGTCTTCACTTAAATCAGGGTGTGGCACCATTGATCTCTGAGAATCAGGTTATTTTCTACTTTTTATTATTTTAAGCTATGCATGTAGCTTGAATAATCTTCTTTAGCTGTATGACGTCTGTTTAAGATAAGCTATAGTATTAGACAAAACCTGTCATATCATGTTGTTCATATTTGTGATTTGTTGAAATTTTAATCGTTGTATTTTGGACCCAGCATATTTTTAAAAAACACTGTGAACTAAGTAAGCAGTACATACAGTATTTACGGTTTTATGTAGGAGGATAACGGATGGATTGAGTAAATGACAGGTAAATCAAATTTTGTTGGGGTTTGATTCAGTATTCCGCACCAGCAAATAGACAGGTTAAAATGGTTCTACAGAAGACTTCTAATAATAATAAATATATCATAAAATATCCAGAAATAGGACAAGCAATATCCTAAAAAGTATTTCGTAATTCGGATACACCATTAGAAATAGAGTACAATAACTATCTGCTTCAAGGGTTCTTCTGCTTCATAGAGAATCAAGAGATAGAATAAAGAATTCAATAATAATATGGAACCACAATTAAAGCTGGGTTTTATTCTTGATTTATTTTCCAATTTTTGCATATTTATGTTGCTGCGAGCCATTCTTTTTCACAAAATCTTTTCTGTTAGTACATATCAGATTTATTGGTAATTTCGTCATCATCATCAGGTGCCATGTCCTTCCAGAACGTAGGCGGTCATACTTCTCCAAAGAGACCTGTCCTTTGCTATCCTCAGCATCTCTATTTAACTTTTCCCGGTCCAAGTTGATATGCGTTTCATGAATGTTTGCTGTCTACGTTCTCTGCCTCTTCTTCCACATATCCTGCCTGTACGAGTTAGGTCCTCCAGTCCTTCCTTTCTGATCACGTGTCCTAGGAAGGACAGCTGCCTTCTCCTGCATGTTAGAAGCTTCATTCTGTAACCTGTTCGTCTCAAAACGTCGTCGTTGGTTACGTGGTCATTCCAAGAAACTCTCAACATTCTTCGTAAAAAACACATCTCAGCAGAATTTATCCTACTTCTCAGTTTTTGATTTACTGTCCAGCTTTCACATGCATATGCCAAAATAGGGAAAATGTAGCAGTTGAGTACCTTCAACTTTGTGTCCATTGAGATATTTCGACTCTTCAGAATACCAGACATGTTTTCAAAAGCCTCTTTTAAATCCAGTAAGCAGAAAAAGAGCTGAATGTCGTAAATAAGCCTGTCATGCCAAGGTTAGGTTAAAAAAATAAAGAAAGTGTACAATAAAAGTCAAAATCTTTAAGAAATTGCATGTTATATAAGGACATTTTTTCATATATGGGAGAACAATAGTTGGAAGCAACAGAATGCACAAATGCTCAGCAAAATGGAATTAGCACCTCCCTTTGTGGTGGATCGAATTTAACAGGTGTACATGGTTGTACTGAATAGTACATAAGCAAATTTTGACTGTTTAATTTTTGTCACATTTGTCTCTGATAAACATTGAGTACTCACTTGCTCACTCGGACATTTTCCACACCTTCAGCGTGGACATCTATTTCCTAGTTATTATTATTATTATGATTATCATTATTACTATCATCCCATTCACTATATATTACTATATATAATATACAATATATATAGTATCTAATATATAATATAAATATATATTATAAATAATACACCATATGTGGCATATATCATATTCAATTGTATACATATATAATTATCCATCGTTAACAATTTTTGCAGTTTCGAGAATAATTTGAACATTATTGTGCTAAATTAAATGTCCCGTTTCAGAGGAACATTTTAAAAAAGGAATACGTTGATGACTCGTTTGTATACTAAATGTTGAAATGCTTGCCTTAAACAACTATTTTACAGTATTTTATTTCATTAGCTATCATTAACCAATGTAGGAAGTAAAAATATTTGTAACAGTAGAGACGTTTACTACCTTAAGAATAATTAGCCATTCCCCTGACCATTCAAGAAATCATTCGTGAACATCATTATTCCTATTTTGACTAACTGACGATGAAACTCCTGGAAATTTTTTACTTATTTTGTAAATTTTGTTTGAGTATTCTATTCTAGCAGCAGATGAAGAAATAAAATTGCAGAGTGCTCAATTTTTACTAAAATAGAGCCAATGTAAGTTGAAATTATATTTCAATATTTTTGATAAAAGTACATAACTCTGAGTTTCTTGCTCACGCATTCATCAAATATACACATAAAAAACTTCTAAAAAACTATGCACTTATATAAATCCGTCCCACCAGACCATTGAAAATTTTAATGACTTTTTAATTACTTTCTAAACTTTTATAAGTGCATAGCTTTTAGCAGTTTTTATGTGTACATCTGATGAATTCGTGAGCAAGAAACTCAGTTATTTACTTTTATCAGAAATATTGAAAAATAATTCTAATTTGTATTTTTCCCTATAAATTTTTGCAGTGAATGTTATGATACGCTGTTAAGTAAACATTATTTGAACAATAGTTACTTGTCATTTCAACTGGGATAACGAAACTACGTCACCAGTTAGTAAGTGAAATTCGAGGCAATTTTTGAAAGTTCTAGAGTGTAATATTCCGATATTCCTATTAAAATATTCTATGTAAATATACTTAATGTTTATAACTCTTGAAAGCCGATATAAAGTCGTTTAAAGTTTTGTAAGTACTTGTGGAGTATTAAGTAATCAAATACCGAGAAATTGCTTCAGGAAAAAAATAGAGGATAATTAAAAATGTTCGAGGATTTGATAAAAATAACGGTAATTATAATAACGATCCTTCTATCCGATCTACTATTCGACCAACACTACATTCAGATGACGTTAGTGTTCTGTCGTTAAAGGATTTATCAAAGAAAATGAAATGGATCCGCAGTATGATCCCATCAGCAATATGATCCCATCAGCAATATGATCCCATCCGCAATATGATCCCATTCGCAATATTATCGCATCTTTTATAGCGGTAATACAAGTCAAGATAAACGTGATATTGAGTATAATGCACCGAAAAGCAAGCCAAACTTGTTTTATCAAGAAAAATTAAGCGTCTTGATCAGAGATTTAAATTTATCGAGGGAGGCCACAAAGTTGCTCAATTAAAGCTGACAAATCTTTCAACAGCTATAACAGCAATTAAATTTGATCGACCCTCTTATGCCAAATTTACTTCACTCATCAGGCATAGCAATGATCTTGTGTGTTGCAATAATGTCCATTAAATTTTACTCAACCTTGGTGTCCAAAAATACAATCCTAGTTTCCGGCAGCTGTTTGCTGATAGCTCAAGAGCAGATTGAACTGCACCTTCCTTCAAAACACTAACCCAGATGCATCAAACCAATTTGACACTCCAAGGACCGAATCTGGAGGGGTTTCAGGGCTTCGGGAAACAGGTGATTGAGAGCATTGATTACAAGAATCACAAATGGTTGTTTGTGTGGATTTAAAGATGGTGAGCTTATTACTGGGCCACAAGTCTGACTATGCAAAGTATCCTTGTCTTTTTCTGTTTTTTGACAGACGTGTTAGAAATCAATCGGTGATTACTGTTGCAGCACAATAGGGAACACTGAAGATCACCAGGCAGTCACGAAAAAGGAAATTTGTTCCAAAGCTGTCGAGTTCATTCATTAAATACATTTGTCCTGTGTTTCTTTTTTCAAATTAAAAAATTTTAAAACATTATTCTTGACAATGACATTTTTCAATACTCCATAGTTCGGCTAAAATGAGTTATTTTCATTAAAACTCACATAGACTGTGGTTGTCCATTACAAAATCTTGAAAAAAAAGGATTAAAAAGATTAAATTGATTAAAAAGGATGGAGACGGGGATTTACAATATTCAGAATTAGCATTGTGAACTTATTATGTCTGAAAATTCAAATCGTCATTACAAATATTTCTTTTTGTAGACCTACGCATGATAGACGGAATTCTTTTCACACATTCTTTTGCTATTATCTTCTTCTTCTTCTTCCTTCGTCTTGTTCCTTCGCTAGGAGCTGCCGGCCGACACAGTCTTCTCCACTTTCCACGCTCCTTGTAGTCCT
>RDPX01000217.1:684597-724870 GCA_003991215.1 Morbakka virulenta
ATGATAGACGGAATTCTTTTCACACATTCTTTTGCTATTATCTTCTTCTTCTTCTTCCTTCGGTCTTGTTCCATCGCTAGGAGCAGCCGGCCGACACAGTCTTCTCCACTTTCCACGCTCCTTGTAGCCCTCCAGATCCACGCCCTCCTTAACAACATCTTTCCCTCTCAGCTTCTGCCTGCCTCTACGTCTTCTATCTTGAGCTGCCGCCTTAAAAGCTTGTTTTATGAGCCAATTCCAGTCCTTTTTCTGTCATGCTTCCCACATTCTATGTTCCAGCTCGCAAATTGCTGGTCTTCCCTAGCTTCTTTAGCCCCAATTGGGGCCTTTGCGGTACCCCTTGTCCACTTCTCACAGTATCCCGGGGCTGACACTGCGCGAAAATCATTTGAATAATTTTCTAAGTAATCCATAAGGTTTGCAAAGTCATCAAAATTTATGAATGTACTAGACACTATGACGATACTATGTGGGAACTCTGTTTATCACTAATAAACAAAAACAGACAAGAGAAAAGATTCAAATTTGTCTGTTCATTCACACGTTCACCGAAGCTGTGCGTTTGGAGTTAAAGAACAAATTGGACATTTTGTGTACCTCTAGACACTTTATCGATGCTCTAAGTGGTCTTTAAAGAACTCTCGTTTTGGATAATGCTACGACAATTAGCAGTGTTAATAAGGAAATTGATCAAATAAATGCAATCTTATTTAGTAAACAAAGGTTTATCTTTGCATTTTTTAGTTCAAACCTGCATAGTATGGAGGGGCATGGGGACGCCTTTTCAGATCAGTCAAGCGTTGAAAAAGTCATTTGAAATTCTTCTTTGGTTTATGAGCAACTGAGCATCTTACTCGTAGAGATTGAAAAAATTATTAAGTTGTGGCCAATTAGGTCCGTACATGACAACTTTAAAGGCGCATTATATCCTTCAACTTCGGTCCAACTGACTTATGGATCCAGGAAGAGCGATGCTTGTTGACTTTCGTGACGGGTGTGATCGTATCAGGGAATTTTGTCAAACATTCAAATATGTGCACCCAATTTTTGAAGGATCTTAAATATGTTGACCAATTTTTAGCTTTTCATTAAAATAGTTTATTTGGGCGTCACCTAATCTCATTATGATTTCCTTCTTTAAAGTAACTGACTGACCACAAATTCGTGGTCACTAAAAATTATTTTTCGTTCCTCAAAATATCAGTTCCAAAATGTGTGCATGATCACCCCCGTCATGAAGACTGATGATTTCCATCGTGAGTTTATGGAAAACATACATTTTATGATAAACATGTTGAGTTGGTGGATACAAACTTTTCGGTCACTAAACGTGTGAGATGCCGTCGTCAATTCTTGCAACAATTTTTTAAACGTTGCTGAAACAAGCATTTAATAGTTATCAGAGAAAACTGAAATTCACATAAACCGTAGATTCCGAAATCATAGACATTGTAATAATAAAGGACGATCAGACAAAATTTCAGGTTTGGAAATTAGCTCTCGTAAAAGAACTAATCGTTGGTAAATGTGGTAAGGTGGGTGCTGTCAAAATTAAGGTTACAAAAAGAAGTCTTACAGCTCTAACTTCCAATTTACAGCATTTTCTATCCCTGCAAATATCTTGTAGAAAAGAAAATTGGGCATACAAGTAAATAGTTGAAGCACAATGAGCTAGTCGGTCTGATTCTAGTGCAATACTCCATAAATCGACAGAACGTGGCTTGTCTTAGTTTTTTTCTGTGGTTGTTATCATGGCAAGTGATAACAACCACAGAATCACAGAACCACACTGATAATATTTTCTCTTTGGTGAAGTGATAACACCTATTTGAGTATAAGCTAGACTTTATGCTACTCTAATCTCTACTACAAATTGAAACATGTAGGCATGACCGCCATATTTGCAATATCCCAAAAACTGTCCATTATGGCAACTTGATAAAGGGTATGGTAACTAAGATTACGGCACAGTGGTACAAGTTCAATTAACACAACAAACTATCATATCAGTTGGTGCCAGATCAATTCGTATAGCTTGTTTTTCTCAACGAATATATCGTCATGCATTTGTTGTTCCAGATTGTAATAAACCTTTCTATATTTGTAGCTTTTTTCTCGGACAGCAAGATTGTAGGATTGGAATATCTTTGAGATTTAAGTGCTTTCCTATATCATATGACTGAACTCGAAGTTTAATTTTTTCTTGGCTCAAACTTCTTATTTTGAGTATGATTTTTTGTGGGTTTGTTTCCTTGCTATTTCTTCATAGTTTCATACAATTAGTGGCATTATACCTTGTATAGTTCTTAACAGAAAAAATAAAATAAACAACGAAAACTGTAAGGATACTTAAAATTGCCAAACTGAAGTTGCTAGAGGGCTCAACGATCCATCAATGGCAGAATAGTGGAGGGAATAGTCGTTATATGATCTCTGTAATAAATGCATTGTCGCATTCTAACTGCCCAAATGCTGTAGAAAAAGGCCACAGAGAACTAGTCAGTCAAACAATTGGAAGCACATTTTCGCAACTGCTAAACTTGCTTGTCAAGTGTTATAACATTGTACCAAATACGTTAAATTGGGCTGCAAATGCTAAATATATGCACTGTTATATTCAAAATAAAGTATTGAAAATTAGTTAAGGTAGGATCAGCAAGGAAATCAACAAGGAAGTGGAAAATGAACAACACTTTGTCATTATGGTTGACGAGACCAAATATATATCAGCAATAATGAGCAACTCTATATGGTATAGAGAAACCTTCACCTGAAGCAGCCTACAGAACGTAATGATGTATATGTATTGTTTTAAAAGACCAAGGTAATGCTAGTTAAGCACTGCATAGACTACAAATTATGGGGCTAATGCTATGATGGAACAACAATTAACTGAGGGGTCCTGCATTTTTCTATACCTGAAAACAGAAAAGCTCAAATATTCCTTACTAATCCGTTTTCTACCATTTAAAAGCTATTTGCTATACTGACTGTCCATCAGACGCTAGGATAGGATAAAACTAGCCTCCCCAGCTTAAGACTTTATGAAGGATCAGTTTGACTAAAATGTTTCATTCAATGTTTCTCAATGTAAGGGAAATAAATAAATTTTAGAGTAATAAGCAGAGAACTCCTGGAAATACTCTTCAGGAGCTCGAATACACGAGGATAATACTATCTGTGACTTTTCAGGGATTAAATTCCCTAAAAAGGGACCATTACGTAAAAGATTTACCTTTTTCATTAATAATTAAGCTGTTCTGATAAAGCTGTCTGTGATCAAAAGCATTTGTGATCAAAAGTGGCCATTAAAACAGGTCTTCTAAAATGGCCAAAGAGTGTATGGACGGAAGCCCAAGATCTTCAACTGGGTTTGAAAGACTAAACTCAAAAATGTGAAAAACAAATTTTGTTTACCAACAAGGAACGTAATACTCAATTCTAAGTGCCTCACTTGTTATAACTGTGGTAAAAACATCATCCAGCTCCATGTTGGCGCTAGAACAACAATCTCCAACATTTTGAAGAAAAGTGATTACTTGGTGGCTTTATGCTGTAACATTGGATTATAACATTGAATTGGGGACAGCGCCAACGGGAAATTTCATAACTGAAGATTTTTACAAAAGGCATGAAAAAGCTTTTGACAGGATGTGAGCCATCACCATGAGTTGGCAAGGTTTTATAACTTGCCTGTTCGTGGAACATTGTGGAAAAATCAAAATATACTGTTACTCTAAACCACTAAAAGAGGAATACTAAAAGGACGTGATGAAGCTTCAATGGATAAAGAGTAATGACTTAATACTGAAGATTCCTAAAGAAATGACTTAACTAAAATCAATTTCTCGGATCTTAAACCAGATGCACAATACAAAACGTCTTGTTGGATAATGTGTGACGAAAATATTGACCTTTTCAAAGATGAATCAAAGTGTTTGAAAGACTTTGAGATAGAGTTTGGTTAAAAACGGAATTCCAAAGTAATTATTTGCAAGCTTAAACAATTGCTTCCAGGATGATTTGGCCAAAGCAATAGATAATGGAATATCAAAACTACAGTTTAATGACTATAGGAAACTTGTGAAAAGATATCTGCCAAGGCAATTAGAATTGAAAATTTTGAGAAAATGAAAGCTATTCAATTGCAGTAAACTCACAGTTAGAAATCCATTAACAACCAATACTCCTTCCAGAGAATTTAATGATAAAATTGGAAAGAGGTTTCCGATGTAACAAAATCGTTTTCGTTGATGCTTATAAGCAGGATCAGCTTGCACCTGAAAGTCAAAGACAACTTTTTTTGAGTTCCACCAAGGCGGTTTGTTACAGTTACGATTACCTTTTCGGAATCAAACCTGCTCAAAGAAATTTTTAAGAAGGTATGGACTATTTAACCAGTTATTTGCTAAGGATTACAGTGCAGTTGGACTATATTCTTGGTTAATGGTACTATTTCAGGTACGTTCTCAATAACCTAATACCTGAGTAGAACTTAGTTGATTACTGGGTTCTATTCATGTTTCATGTTCAGTAAATTCTTATCTGATTTATTAAATGTGGGAGATCCACTAAACTGTCCCCCCAAAATATATTACTTAGAGCTGTGGTGCAATTGAGGGGGGAGTTTTCAATTGTTTGAAGGATCTGTTATCTAGAAATAATGTTCTTGTACGATACATCACTTTCCTTTGAAATTTCCTGTTATGCCTCAGTTGCTCGAAGTAAGGCAATTTACCGTTGTCCTGATAAAAGTGAAAGTCGCCCAACTGTTGTTGATGTAAAGACACTGACAACTTTAAAACATACGTATAACCAAATTACAATTGTCTATGGACTCTCCATGTTTTATCACTAGTGATATTGCTGACAGCTCCCATTTTTTGACAAATCGAAAGCCATTAATAGCGACCTTAGGAGTTGAACAGGAAATTCCCTCCTTAACTGAAAATCAATTGTCTAGATTATCATTGTAGCCTAAACAATTCGACTTCAAAACTAAATATCCAAAATCTGTTCATCAGGCTACACCAATGCAAAGAGTCGACTTCTGTTTCTTAAAGACCGACCTTGATGGGAATGCAAGTGGCAAAGCTTTGTGATACAGTTTGCGATTAAAGCAATAGTCACCCACAGACTCAGTAAACAAGTACTATAAAAGCAATTTCGCCTAAAAGTTTTGAGAACAAGAAACCTTATGTATATGTGCAATGTAAATCTTACTTATGGAACTGGAGTTTTAATATCAACCAGCTTATTGGTGAAAACTCTTATTTTTGCCACAAAAGTAAATACTGCAGAAGTTCTTCCTGCGATGTGAGGAAACCATTTGCAAGTGGATATACCCTCAGTAAACTGTTAAATTCTCATCNTGAAGGATCTGTTATCTAGAAATAATGTTCTTGTACGATACATCACTTTCCTTTGAAATTTCCTGTTATGCCTCAGTTGCTCGAAGTAAGGCAATTTACCGTTGTCCTGATAAAAGTGAAAGTCGCCCAACTGTTGTTGATGTAAAGACACTGACAACTTTAAAACATACGTATAACCAAATTACAATTGTCTATGGACTCTCCATGTTTTATCACTAGTGATATTGCTGACAGCTCCCATTTTTTGACAAATCGAAAGCCATTAATAGCGACCTTAGGAGTTGAACAGGAAATTCCCTCCTTAACTGAAAATCAATTGTCTAGATTATCATTGTAGCCTAAACAATTCGACTTCAAAACTAAATATCCAAAATCTGTTCATCAGGCTACACCAATGCAAAGAGTCGACTTCTGTTTCTTAAAGACCGACCTTGATGGGAATGCAAGTGGCAAAGCTTTGTGATACAGTTTGCGATTAAAGCAATAGTCACCCACAGACTCAGTAAACAAGTACTATAAAAGCAATTTCGCCTAAAAGTTTTGAGAACAAGAAACCTTATGTATATGTGCAATGTAAATCTTACTTATGGAACTGGAGTTTTAATATCAACCAGCTTATTGGTGAAAACTCTTATTTTTGCCACAAAAGTAAATACTGCAGAAGTTCTTCCTGCGATGTGAGGAAACCATTTGCAAGTGGATATACCCTCAGTAAACTGTTAAATTCTCATCAAATCCGGACAGGAAACGATGCCTTACTTCCTTAGCTTGTACACTGAGCTTAAAGCAAGGCCATGAAAGAGAATATCAAGTCACAACGGTATGAAACATTCTCAAAAGTCACACGTAAAATGTGTAAAATGTGAGCATATAGATGTATATTGAAATAAACTGTCTGAAACACGTCAAGATTAAGGAGATGTTTACAAAAGCCAAGTTTCCCAGTTGAAATCATGACACGTACGATATCACAATATGATCTGCAGAAGGTCTTGTTAGAGAGGAAAATTGAGAGGAAAAGATATAAAAGTTAAGTCTTGAGTAAGTGAGCAACGTTGCAGATTGAGTGCAGATTGGTCCAACAGCGCGCACAAAGTTACCGAACGATCTTACCTAATCTCTGTTATTGCCTACAAATGAGAGCATATGAATTATTAAAAACAAGAACAGGATTCAAGGAAACACGTTTCTTAACAAGCTTTGGTTGTTTTTAGGAATGATCTCGCATATTACTGTCCAGGCCATGAAACAGCCACTAGTGGGAAAAATACTTTTTCTTACTAGTTCTACCCCTATCCAAATTATTTCCTAAAATACACTTTGCGCTGCCAGCCATAACAAAGAATAAAAAATAAAAAACAGTTCTTCCCGAGTAATGGCGAGTTCTAAAGTAAGAATGTCTCCAAGGCTGACCTGATAAATTAGCAACCAACATTTGACCTGAAGATTCTAATGATGTCTAAAAGCTTAACCCCATACAATTTTCTACGTAATTAGGTTTGACAGCTGCTGTTATTCCTTAACAGTTTTTAGAAGTATAGGGGTGTCTGCTGCTTCTGGCATAATATCTAACATTGACTGCGACAAACAAGTCTAAAATATGAGCTTGCTCATTTTTAGGACGCATCAAAGCAATCTTCATGCCAAAACAAATACATAGCTTAGCCCACTAAAGTCTTTTTACAAAATATTGATGAATTCTTGATGATTAAAACAATAATAATAATTCTAATAATAACGAAGTATCACCTAATTCACCTCATTATCAACATGAAAAGTTTGCGCCTGAATAAAACTCGTTAATAATAACTACTAGCATAAATATCCTGTATCTCCATAAAATAAAGTAACATCATTTTACTTGAAACTCTGCGCTGAACCTAGCATTTAGATCGGATTTAGTGCAGGATTTTCAAATACTTCGACACGCTTTCCAAGTTAAACATTTTTTATACGACAGCCTCCTCGACAGTCGCATGAAAACTAACATTGTTTATATGCAACACAATGTTGGAAAGTACCTTGACACAAAAGTTCAGGTTTCTACTTTGCACAATTAAAGTGTCTGGTATACATTTACATTTGAACCAAACTTACCATACCTGTTAAGTTCGTGCCAAGTTACACATAATGCCTCCATTCTCTGCTTCTTTCTCAGGCTTTTGTCTACCCCGTTCTAAACAGGATCAGGGCCAGAATTGTACTCACGACGAAAAGTATGGTGATTCCCTGCCTATTCTTGTAGTTGTTCAGATCTCCTTTTCATGGGAGTTTGACTATACGTTCACTCCTCCATCTTCTCTTGCCTCCGGACTTTGTGTAGGACTCCTTTCACCTTTTCTACCAAAACGTTAATGGCAGTCCTCAACAGCTTTTTCTCTAGGGAGTCTTCCTAGGCCGCTTTCCCAATTTTTATTTTTCTGATTTTTTATCAGTTTAGATGGGTCTGTTTTAATATCAGTAATTTCATGCTCCACTGTATTTTACTCCATTACAGGATGTCTTGTCTCGATGCTATTGAGAGTTCAGTTATACTTTTTTTCCACTGTTTTTTCCTGTCTTGACTGTTGATGATGATGCTTCCATTCTTATCTTTAAATGTTAAAGTTTACCATAGTCTTTCGTTGCTTAATAGTCTAGTGAGGCCGTAACTGTATTCCTATGCTGACATTCGAAATACACACAGGTACATAATCATTCACTCTATCACACATACACACACTTTAAATTTTATAAATATAGATTTAATTACTTGTTTTCTATTTCTTCTCTGAGTTTAATTCTATTTAATACATTCTATTTCTATAAAATAAATGCTTTTCCTATATTTGTTCTAAAAATATTCCTCGTTATTGCAATTTATGTATGTTTTAAGTCATTTGGAAATTCCATTATTCTTGCTTATATTCAAAAACTGTTAGAATATTATATAAAATTCTGTAAAAAGTCAGTTGCCTGGAGTCGGTATGACTGATTAGGAAAAATAAAGACATTCTAGAAAAACTAACTGTTGCGTTTTGATGGAGGGATTTCTTTATTTCCGCCAATTATTCTGAGAGTCAATGACTGAATAGCATTTGCTAAAAGGTATAAATAAATAGTGTGTAAGTAGCAAGTAATTTCTGGCAAGCTGAAAAATTCTGCTTTATTGACTACAAATTGGCTATTTCAGCATTGTCGATAATTTTATTAAGGTAGACATACCAGAAAGTACTAAAATAGTCCATATACTATCTCAGTCCTACCCACATATTGTATAACAATCACGCGTTAAAATTTAACATAAAAGCCTTAAGTGAAATACGCATGCTGTTTTAATTCAAGCTCGCAACATTAATGCAAGGGGACTAAGAAATCCTCAGAAACATAATTCGTCAGGGTTTCTATTCAAGGGTTTTATTATGATTACTGAGAGCCAAAAGATTAAAACTTGTATTATTACATATCTGATAGATCTGAGATTCAAAGGTCTTTAACAATAAAAAGTGGTACATTGGCAGCTTGTTTTGGGAAACACTTTAAAATTTTTTAATCCAAGGAAATGATTCTCAAGGAAAAATTACAAAGTTTGGTGAAAAGTTCAGGTGATAAAGTCTCCCAGACTGTTCTTTCAATAGTTTTTAGGAGGACTAAGTTGCTTTGAGAGGTAGTCACTATTGCAACAAGACTATGCGAAAGCTGGCCTCCTGTGTAGAAGGAAATTACGTGATAACACCACATCAACATTGACCAAAGCAAAAAATTCAAATTTCCAAATTGCTCAACGTTGCTTTCCCCAAAACGAAATGACAAACTCAATTATGATTGATTAAAAGGCAGACTTCTGTTGCTATCACTATTTTTTTCAATAAAACTGAGATAACGACAACTAATTGGAAGCTCCGTCTTACATGAAAACATCGTTCGTCTGGAGGATTTTAACTGAGAATT
The DNA here is from genome assembly GCA_003991215.1 of Morbakka virulenta. Classification (NCBI taxonomy): domain Eukaryota; kingdom Metazoa; phylum Cnidaria; class Cubozoa; order Carybdeida; family Carukiidae; genus Morbakka; species Morbakka virulenta. The sequence continues at coordinate 693,900 of RDPX01000217.1, forward strand.
CCGGCAATGACTTCACGTTGAAAACCATGGTACATTCTGCATTATGGAGTGGTTTGAAAATCTGACCAGTTTGAGTGACACTGGTAAACCCCCAAATTTACCCCTGTGGTGCTATACCAATTAATAATCTCTGTAAAATGTTGTACTGCAATGGTATTTTATTAAAAACAATTCCATTCAACCATATTAATGAATATTTTCTTTTGCATCTTTATGAGTCTCATTCATTTTCGTGAAAAGAAGACATTTAAGTGTTTTGGTATGAGAGCGTACCATATTATACCGGTGAGACATTTTGAACCTTCATGGTTTTTACTGCTTTGAAGTAAAGTTTTTAACTGCCTTGTTTTTAATTATGAGTCAAAGGAACTTTATTTGTCCATGTCTAATCGTATCTCTTTTATGTTGATCCTTTTAAGTATCTCTTTATCTGCATTCTTCATCAAGTTATGAAGAAGAGGTACACTTATTGGAGTGAATATATACTTGATTTATACCAGCTTTTCGTTCAAAAGAGATTATTTTTAAAAGATGTTGGATACAAGGTAAGGCAGGTGTTTTTGGAAAGTCATAGAGATTTGGTGCAATATTGTTTCACAAGAAGCAATTTCACAAGTTAAATACTTGGAAACTTATTCTTATTGGCAAAGTGATCAAACCATAGAATCAGAAAACATTATTGGCTCTAAAATACAATAGAGGTATTAGCAATCCACAATGAGCAACAATAGCCTAGCTGAGATTTAGTGAATTTGTTTAACAGTTTTGTATGATAAAACATTAAGATGGGAAGTGAAAGAGGCCTACCAATTTGCAATGGAGTTAAGACGACCTAAGAAAAGCAACACAAATTATACGTTGTCTGCTTCAGAAAGGGAAGTAACGAATGTATCTGAAGCTATGAGTGATGTGAATATTACAGTGGCTCAGATTATTGCTCAAAGCCGCACCGAAATCTGACTAATTTCATTGAAAATATACTCTGTAAACGTTTATCGTAAAGATGTATTAAATTTTAAAATAAAACTAGCCTTCTGCTCGTTTTCAGTTTCACTAGCACATGAAAAAGACCTAAGGCCCCTCAAGAAAAATTCCAAAAAAATGCAGCCTTTTAACCTGAAATTTATATGAAATATTTCAGACGATGTATCATACTGTTAACTGGGAACACATTGGAATAAATGCTTCAGTCAGTTAACACAGCAGACATAAAAAAAATTCCTTCAGACTAGAGAAACTGTTTATATCTCTAAAGTTTAAGGCTTTAGTGAAAGCATTAGGAAAGTCTGTCATTGGAATAGCCAAAAAGCCACTAAGTGTTAACTCATATAAACATTTAGTTCATCCAGCTAACATTATTGGAAGAACAAGCCTAAAGCATCGCTGAAGCAAAACCTGTATTGAAACATACAGAAATTCAAAGGTCAAAATGAAAAAGAAAGGTTTATTTCAAGAAATTTTTATTTTGAACGAATGATCATTACAAATGATTATACAATTATTAGATTCTTCCCATGGTTGCCCTGATCCATCCTGTAAACCTAAACACTCTGGCAAAAACTGTATAGGTCTCGTGGGATCTGCATTCTCTTGAGCCCCAGGAAACTGCACCATGTACTTCCCATTTTCCATGTCTGGTGCAAACAAATGGACCTCCACTGTCACCTTGACAACCACTTTTTCGATCGCTTCCACCACTACCTGCACAGAGCATGCTTTGTCTGATCTACAACAAAAGAATAATAAATAGTTTACTATTTGTTGGTATTGAATAGGTATGTCATTATGGCAAAAATTTGCTACAATACTATACTCAGCCCTGTGTTACCAGAGACTCCTATAGCACATAATCATTATATCTTCAGCAGATTACAAAGCTATCTGGGCAATCGACATTGAAAGTGTCCTTTTATTACAAGTTGTGTTTTGTTGTTGTTGTTGCTCTTTTTGCAATTTGCGGAACAAAAATATTTTCTGCAGTTTTAATACTCGGTATTCTTTCATGAATTCAAATCTTGGTTGCCTCTTAGCTCCATTTTTTTCCATAATTGTTGCTCACATTTTTGTTACATAGGACAGAGGGGATGTAATAAAAGCTGTTATAGGCAAACTGTAATAAAATTATCGAAGTTTAAATTTTTTTTCTTATCGCATGATGGATCCCATGCAATTTTAATAGCAAACATTACAATTCCCTTTATTCTTTGGTATAGTTTTCTATTTTCCTTAAAAGTAAACTTACACATATTCTGATCATATTATTAACATGGATAATAAAAGCACTCCCTCTATAACATTATTGTTAGAGCAACAAGGATGAAACACATAAAAGGAAGAATATCTTGACAACTTTTTTCGAACTTAACATAAAAATTTCTAAAGACATTTCCATGTTATTTTAAATTTAACTAATTAACACTCTTTAGTTATCTAGTTAGGGCTCATTTGATTTGGTTTTGTGAGCGGTTTTCTAACCAAAGATGACCGAAAGAGACTGGGCAGGAAACTCCATTAAAATACTAGATAATGCTATCTCCCATTGATAATCTGAGGTTGTGGGCTTTACTCATTTTCGGTTTTCATCTTGTTTTGCAATTCGCCTGATTATCCGAAAAGTTATGCAAATTATTTAATCGTTGTATAATTAATCAGGCCCCCTATCCTAGACATTGTAAGGAAAAATTTATTAGAGCTCTCTTAATCAATTTTTCAAAATGCAGTCAGTTTGGGTAGATTGAAATTGTTTCTCATTCGTTAACCTCTTCATCTAAAAAGTTTAAATAAGACCATCATTTTTCTTTGTGATTTTGAAGCATGATAAACAGCTACTAAATTCCACCAGCACCCACCAGCACCCACCAGCACCCACCAGCACCTACACTTCTTCAAGTTTGATTCCATAACAAAAGCAATTACATCTCATTATGTAAAAGTCACCAATGACAGCTAAAGTTATTTTACGGATATAAATGGAAATGAATATAGCCCCTAAACAGCCAATTAAGCGGCAGGCGCATTATAGTAAATGCCGCCTTGTGTGCTTCTCGTGCTTTATCACACAGTGTTCTATTCAGTTTTTTCCACATTACCTTTGGGCACACTACCTAGTCTTCAAAGAGCCTGGTAGTAAACTGCCTCAAACAAACATTTTCCTTACAATTTCATTGTATATCCCTCTATGAACTATAGAAGCTATTATAAATGTTGCAATTAGATTTACTTTCGTTTTCCTTGGAACTATTTTCATTAGCACTTGTCTTGACCAAGAGGCCATAATTAGAAAAAAAAAGTCTATCGTTTTTTATCAAATAAAAAAATAAAACCAAAATAAAAATCACTTTTTACATTGCCTATCTAAATTAATTAAATTCTTCTTCTTCTTCATCTTTCGGCTGCTCCCGTCAGGTATCGCCACAGCGGCTCATCGCCTCCATTTGGCGCGGTCGTCAGCGCCCTCTCTCCTCACTCCTAATGTCCTCATATCTTCTTCAATTCCTTCCATATATCTTCCCTTTGGTCTTCCTCTCCTCCTCTTCCCTGGCAGTTGCATCCTTACCATTCTCCTCCCCATGTACCTAATTTCTCTTCTTACCACGTGTCCGCACCCTCCCAGTCTTCCTTCCCTTTNTACATAACATATGTATATATATAAATAAACGCAATTTTAATTGGCATGATTAATTTATATATCAATAATAGTTGTAATACCGTCCTCTAAAGTATTTGATTGATTTACATAACATATGTATATATATAAATAAACGCAATTTTAATTGGCATGATTAATTTATATATCAATAATAGTTGTAATACCGTCCTCTAAAGTATTTGATTGATTTACATAACATGTATTGTTTTTTATTATTTGTTATTTTATCTTTTGAAGCTGTATTTATATCGCAAACTAAGAATATGTTGATTACATGAAATAAATACGAGTAATGAGTCAACATATGTATATATAAATTAATAAAAAATATAAAAAATAATAGAAAATCCTACTTGAATTCCAGTTGATCTTGTATTCAGGTTTCCACATTGAGTGTTTGATACGACCTTCAAATCTGCCTGCTGCAAAGTGTGATGCATTGAGCCACGTGATGATATTTTTCCCCAACCTTAATTTTTGAGAATACAAATCGAAATTCAGAATAAAATTCATTAAACCAACAAATAAACGACATGCTTTCCTGAATCCCTAAGTAGGTATATGTTACCTCCATTCCGATAAGAAGTAGAAGTCGTCCTTAATATTTTCCCTCTAAATAAGACATGTAGAGTTCACAAATAATAGAATCATAACAAATTGAGTCACTGATACTGATACTACTATTACAATCACCACCAATTGTCCTGCTTCTTCCACAATTTTTATTACTACCTTTGTATCTGCTGCTACTACTTCCTCGAATGTCGTTAATACCATCAGCTTCTAATATCGTTCATTTTATTGTATTTCTAAGTATTGGCAGCACCATTAAGTCAACTCCTAATACTATTAAAATTATTAAATTGTTTCATCAAATTACGTATTTTACATACCAGGATCCACTAATTTAGTGGCTCAAACGTAACCCTTTTTTCCTAGTGTTCATTTTCTTTTTCATCTGCTAACCTTTCTTTTTCCAGCTGTATTCCAAAACCGTACACTGCTTACCTTTTTTGGATGTTTTGCTTTTTGTTCAGCAGGGCTTGGCTACTGTTGGCTCATAACTGCTGATACAGAGGGTTTTTTCCATGCAGCATCTTGTTTAGAAAGAAGGATCTGAATGATTACTTGGGTACAATGTGCACCAACTTAGTATTATTACCATCATTGGATAAGCCCTTATCTCAGCGTCCAAGACACTGAATCATAGAGAATATAGATTTTATGGAAGCCTTCAATATTATCATCTAAGTTGAGTTTCTTAAGAGTGATTTCCAAACTTTTGCTGATGCAATACGATCCATGGCTTTTCAATTCTGATCTCTAAATCGTAGGCTAAATTTCTATATGCTTCTAGGCACAGGAAATAAGCAATCTTTACCATTTAAGGTGCAAATTAGTCTATCAAAAGATAGTTTAATTTGGCAGAAATTTGTCTTTATTTGCTTTCAAATATAGGAAAATTAATTGAATATGGTGCTAGATTTATTAAATTTAATTTTATCTTTTTTTAAACGTATTTTGAAGAGATGCAATATTCTCAGTGAAGGCAGGGTTTAACAGTACTTGTGCAGGATACCCCTACAAAGTTGATGTTATCGATAATAATGTCAAAGAAGTCTGTATTTTTCTGAATTTTTGTTTTGAGCCGTGAATAATGCTCAAGTATTTACTTATGTGACCTTTACCACTTTAAAAATTTCAGGAGGAATGCCATTAGATGTAAAACAGAGATGCGTTTTATTTTATCAATGTAATCAACCCTTTTTCTGAAGTCAATTAAATAGTTTCCCTCTTGTGATAAAAAACTCCTGAGAAAATTCTTCACAATGCTAAATTGTGAGATTAAGTAAATCTTAATTGTAGAATCCAACTTGACCAGGAAAGAAATATCTGTCAATGACAGGCATTAGTAAATTTGCAATCATGCTTCGGTAGATATTGCCTGCAATCTGAGTAAGGCCACTGTAGTTGTTCCACTCATTGAGTTAAACCATTACGCCCTAAAACGGTCCCCAGTTTCATACCTTTTGTAGCTGTACTTATTTCATCTGACAAGAAAACATAAGCAGTCTTTTTCAAACTGGATATTAAACTTTGGTTCACTAATGGTATTTTCACCTGTTCTTCACCATGAGTTACAATAACCAATGGCATTTTTTATCATGATCTCTTATCGTATAGGATCATACAGGGCTTTACAGTTTCTCTGAATAGTTCATTTAATCATATAGGTCACAATATTATATATAAGGGTTTGCTAATTGACCTTGTCCTACAGTATTTGATCTTTAAGACTAACCATTTCAAACAATTTGCTCATATTATCTGACCAGCAAAAGACATTGTAGCTTTATTTGTATAATCATTTTTTCTAGGGGTTTTTGGTACTGATAATCTGTGCCATACTTCAATACTGTTGTCAAGATCTAACAAGTTAATTCCTAACAATCGACTCAAACATCAAACTTCTGCGGAGATTAATCTATTCTCTACGTCTACTATAACAGGTCACGACCACCTATATAGCATTATTGACTATTTACGTGTTTTCGTACGACGGTATCTATGTTTTAATGTAACTTTATTTAATAGAAATAATTGTACAGTTTAATGAATGCCTGTTGTCCTAAATTTTATTCCATTTTCAGAACGTCCATCATATAAGAACCAAAGTAACAAAATTTGTAAACCATTTATATATGATTGTAAGTTATCTTCAGATAACAAGCTCGTGTCACTGAACCTGACTTTGTAATCATTCAGTGTGTGTGTTTTTACTAGCTCTTATATTTCCATATTTAAGAAGGGCTTTGAAATCTCCTCTTTTTATTTCTAACCCAACACCTCTTGAATGTAAACTACTATGCTCGTTTTCTTGCCAGAATGCTCTTCAATAATCTTCTGAGCTCATTTAAGATTGCGAAAAAGATCACAAAAAAGTGATAGAGTCAGCCTTCTTATTTATAAAAGACGAACAAAAGGTTAATATGACGCTGTTGTGAATTGCCTCTTAGATTATCCTTTCTCGGTACCTTTACGTCAAAAAATCTATGTCAGCGTATGCATTAATTGTCAAAAAATTGTCTATACAAATGTACACAAAAGTTCGAACGTGCAAGCCTCTTCTACAGGATAATAATTGGGCGTTTTGGGAGATTTACTTAAGTTTTGGGATTTACTTAAAATTCAGGAGTGACAATACTATTACATATTTTATTAGCTTAAATTAGTTAAAGGCTGATAAAATCATAAAACATTACAAAGAAGTATATTTTATCAAAAATCTACAAGAATAAGAATACTAAATTATTAAAAAATCTAGATAATAGTATTAAACAGGATTTTAAACAATCAAAGCATTTGGAGGAGGTGGATGCTAAGAAGGAGGCGAATTTCATAGATTAAACTGCGAAATGAAGCACTTTATTGCAAAGCAAATGTGTGTGTCATCAGTTNTATTACATATTTTATTAGCTTAAATTAGTTAAAGGCTGATAAAATCATAAAACATTACAAAGAAGTATATTTTATCAAAAATCTACAAGAATAAGAATACTAAATTATTAAAAAATCTAGATAATAGTATTAAACAGGATTTTAAACAATCAAAGCATTTGGAGGAGGTGGATGCTAAGAAGGAGGTGAATTTCATAGATTAAACTGCGAAATGAAGCACTTTATTGCAAAGCAAATGTGTGTGTCATCAGTTTTTATTTTGTTTTTACTTTATTGCAAAGCAAATGTGTGTGTCATCAGTTTTTATTTTGTTTTTACTTTATTGCAAAGCAAATGTGTGTGTCATCAGTTGTAAGATTTGCCCTGAATGGGAAAGATAACACACTAAATGTAATGCAAAAAAAGCAATGTAGTTCTTATCTGTTGATATCATTAAAGGGTTCTTCTCCAGTTATTGTTGATGCAACACACGTTTTACGATTTTATAACACTTTTGAGGGGTTTTGAGGGGTTACTCTCAATAATATAACAATATATTGATCACATGTCAAAGTATTTGGTTTTTATTTTTGTTGGCTATCTCACCCTTTTCTACACACACACATATTTGACCCTTCCAGTAACCTCCGGCTTCCTTTTCATGTTTGAAGTATAAAAATCAAGCCAGGAAGGCCCCATTTCCTCAAAACATAGAAACAGAGAAAATGATGGAGATAAATTTAAGGAGAAATTTTAGAAATTGTACAGTGAGGAAGGGATTTCTCTGGAGGTATGGGTGAAATGTACAACGATAGGATAATGGGAAGAGTCTGGGACAATCGAGTAGAAGATCGAATTGTATAAACAATCCAATTGAAAAGGCAATCTTAAGAAATCAGATGGTAAATCAAGTAGTCACAAAACCCCTTGATACTGGTTCGAACCTTTTTGTATATTATATTACAAAGAATTTCCCTTTATAATCTTTTTAAAGCCAGCATTTTGTAATTGATCGAGGTAACAAAGACAAATTTAACTTTATAATTTTGTAAGTTATTAAATTATGCTCTTCATTTGACAGTAAATCTTTATTTCCCTTTGGAAAGTTTTTTTTAATAGTTCGCAAGGAACTAATTTGATGAAAAATTCAGTGAATAGAGTAATGCCTATATAATTTTTTTTCATATTTTGCTTTATTTTCTACTATTATGATTTTTCAAGTTTTCTGACTTCCTAATAACCTTCGTTACCAGCAATTCAACATTTTTACATTTAATGTTTTATATCTCCTTGGGTTTTTTATCCATCATTAAGATCTGCTGCTTTATGTTTTCAACACAATTAATTTCGGGTTCTTTTGAAAAATATTAAGTCAAATTAGAAATAATCTGTAGTTAGTTAATGCGCAAATACCTCTTGCTTCTCACTTGGAGGATTTTTATCATTTCATTCGAATCTTCTGGACTGCCCATATAAAAACAGGACACCAGTAAAAGCATTTATAAGCAGGCAATCTTATACAAATATTGAGTTTACAATATTTTGTTTTCTGGGCTTTTAATTTCAAATGCTACTTAGAATAATGTAATATTTGGATCTGTAGACTAGTTTCTAATTTTTACCTGTTATGTAACACTTTGATCCAATTACGGGGTCAGAAGATGGTAGGCAAACAGGTGAAACGTAATTATTAAACCGTGCAGGCGAAGACAGCTCTATTAAAGCAATATCAGACTCCATGCTTCTCGGATTATAGCCACTGTAAGTGATTATTCTACTTGCCACGATGGTTTGTTCGCTTCCCTCATTCCGGCCTCTATCGTGTTCTCCAAGTCTAAAAAGGTATTAAAAAAATTATTGAAAATTAAAAAAATATTTAATGTAATATCTGCAAAAAGTTTGTTAGTTGGTCTTGTGATGTGCTAAAATTCTTTTTCGGCTAATTCTTTCCACGCTGAGCAAAAATTAAATCCGATTAACATGACATTCGTAATTTTAAGTTTTTAGTTTTAACGTCATTCGTCCCCAGCAATTGGGGCTCAAACGGTGCTCTTCAGTAGGACTTTGTTATGGCAGTGAGGAATTTCTTGGCCGGATGCCCCTCCTGACTCCAATCAATGGCTTTTTTGTTTTGTGAAGTTCCTAATTCTTCTCACTTACTCGGGGGATCGAAATTTTGAAACAGTTTTCAGGTAGTTTTCAAGATTTTACTTCTCCTTTACTCTCCCGCTGTAAAGCATATTTTCACCCTAACCGTTTCTTGTCCCATATCAATGTTGCCTGCATATAAATTTTTGTTAATAAAACACATTCACTGTTGCTCTCTTGTTCGAAGCTTACAGCAAAAAATTAAAAATTATGTAGACTGCCTGTAAGTTATTTGTTATATTGAAAGACCAAAATTTGGGTACAATCAAAATCTAGAATCCATCCATTTTCAATAATGCCAAAATCTACATTTCGAGGCCGGCGTACTGCCATAGGATAGAAAAAGAAGACATGAAAATATTCACAAGGATAATTTCTTCAATCGGTTTATCCCGATACAGCCATCAATGAGTAAATTTGATATAGAGCACCAGTGCAACCATTTAAATTTTGTTTTTCACAATCAATTTGTTCATCAACAAAGATCTTGAAATGGTACAAACATCCTTTCTGACGCAATCCAGTACACCTCAGCTCTACCTTTTACTCTTATGACTAATAACCTGCACTGCAGCAGATGTCAATCTCCTTGAGAGGTAAGTGCTTTATCAAAGTATAGATTGCAGCAGACAGTCACCTCAAAAATAATAGATCCTACCGATTGATTGTTTTTAACAATCGTGTCGGGGTTAAGATGGCCAAAGTAATTTAGCTCTTGACTTAATTCTCGTGCTATTGATTCTGATAGTTGCTTCACTTTGCGCAAATTACGATAAATTGTATGTTTAAACAGAAACTTTTAAAGTGGGACAACTTCATCAAAAAATTATCCTTTACTCCATTTTTTTCCTGTCAAAAGACAATGAAAACACTTTGTTTTCTGACATATCTTACAAGATCTTGTCAATTTGATCGACACCCAAAATAGGTATGGTAATTTAGATAATCGTCTTTATTTCTCTCAAATCCAAGAAAACATATATCATTATCAGTTTCATCAACTTTATTTTCCATATCTGATTCAAGAGACTTAAAGCAGTGATTTTGAACTTTATCTAAGGAAAATTCAATATCTCATTGAAAAATGGAACTCTTATTTAACCCCTTCACATATTTGACACACCTTTAATGCCAATTTCAGCATGCTTGTTTGGTAAAAATACAATGAGTATTGTGGAAACATAGAAATTTCACATAGTTTGAGCTAAATTCACCAAAGATAATCTATTAGCCGAAAATGAGTGTGTGCTTTATTTTCCAAAGCATTAATTAGCATTTAAAGACAAAGACAATTTATAACTAATCATTTTCTCTTATGGTAGTTGCTTCTCTCAGTAATAAACGTATCTATGAATATAGTCTCTTCCCTTGAACAGCTAGATTGTGGAACTCTGGCTTCCAAGTGGCATCTTCCACCATATCACATAAATGTTTTAAGTCTTAAGGCAACTCTCTTGGCCTAACAAATTTTCTTTTTTCTCTTTGTTTTTTTCACAGTTACGTGCAGTTAGTGGCTTTATGACATGTATTATTTTTAACCATTAAATGAAAAAAGTTTATAACATATCAAACATTGATGTTATAACTGTATTGTCATTACAGACAACAACAACAACAACAACATCCGAAAAATCCTGCAAGAGTAATGAATTTATTCTTGTTTCAGCTTCTCCTTCCAGTCTAGTAACAGCCTAACCCTTACCTTTGGGTACCACACAGTAACAATCACAGACATGTAAATTTCGTGAAGAGCGTAAGAGACAAGTAGAATCTATGCCTCAAACAAATTGGCAGAATAGAGAAAAACTGTAAAGTCTTTGTACTTAAGTGACTGAAATCATCCAATGCAGGCTTTAAATCAAATATCAACTTGTGTCTGTTACAATCATAAAGAGAAGCATGCTGCTATTGTTAAGGGATAAGTTACTATTATCTATTCCCTTAGTGTTATTTAAAAACCCATCTTTAAAGGAACACGCTTCATATATATTTAATGGAATACCTTCTTGGGAGCATGGTTCTCTTTATGATCATGATAGACACAAGTTACCACAGCACAGAGTATGACACAGGACACTCCTTGGTGTGCTGTAAGATCTGAATGCAGTCAAACATTTTCACTGTAGCAAAATACAAAGGACCGTCTGCAGTGATATGTCACCCAGATCTAAAGGAGCAGCTTACAGAGGGCTTAGTGAGAAATCTAGAGGACAAGCAACTAAAATATTTTGTAACAAAAACGTGAAAGAAAGCAGCAAAACAGCATGTAACTCGGCACCATGTTTGTTCCTTAAAAAAGACCTCAATGTCTTACGAATGATTTGACGTTAACCCTGCTGCGATAGTTCCCGTCATGTAAGCTAAGTGCACGGCTCTTGGAGAGTGCAAGCAAGCATTTAGTAAGGGCAACCTGCAAATGCTAACGACTGCCAGGAAATAAAATCAATAGCCAGCTAGTTTATGTGCCGATGAGTACTGGACAGAGCTGTATAAAGCCGGGCAGACAACGACAGTAACAGGAAACGTTGAAGGGGTTTACATCAGCAACGAAAAGGCAATGAGACTATAGCAGAAATAGACAGCTCTCTTCAAGTTATCCATTGGAAAAATCAGCACAAACAAGGAGCGATAGAGGGAGAGTGTGGTTAAAGTAAGGTCATTGACAGCTTAACCCCTGGCAATACAATGGATTTTCCCCACTACCCTGACAAGGTCAAGCATGTAATGTCCAGCGATAGGGAATTGGGAAAGGATCGGTGTATTTAAGTTAAATATATAGTTGCAAATTTGATCTGGCGAAGGACAAAGACTGATAGCTCATATACTTGAGCAGGTAGCCACGATAGTCATATACACTGTCTATAATCAAATTCGGTGCACACTTACTTTTCACTTTTCTACAATGCTAAATCCTCTCCTCTATATTAAATAGTTTTCACACTCTGTTCCCTCACATACAGACACATCCACATATAAAGCGGAATTTTTAAGTTTTCAAGAAATTTGACGTCGGGTTTTTATTACGGTATAAGTGCAAGCGCCTATAATTTTTCCTATTTTTATTAATTTTAGTTATCTAAATGTGTCACTGTGTTGAAGATAGAGCTAAATGAAGATACTTAATAACGTTTCCCAGACGCAAGCTATTGTTTGTAAGATACTTAGAGTTACTTCCGTTCTCAATGAACCTCTGTAGAGCACTTTTACGCACTGCGTCCTTGTTGTAGTCGGTGAATCTAAACAGTTATATTCTTTGAATCCTTTAAGAATAATACAATCATTACGGATTTCCTTCTACACCTCATTTGCCCATTTATTAACAGTTACATATGAAGCACGTCGCCGATTTCCTGTTATTTATTATGCTTCACCCTCAAATCCTTTCTCCCATTTTTCTTTAAACCCATCTTCAAACGATTGATTGACGTGGACCTCTAAAAATTGAAGAAGTGGTGATTTGCCTGTATCTGGAAGTTTGAATATACATCAACTGATATAATGCAGAGTTCAGACCAAAAGAGTTTGACCATTGTTTAAGGAATAAAAACGTCTCATTTTCATTATCTTTGAAGTAAAAATCTCTTTCACGCACGTTACCTGTTTTTGATTCGAGTACTGCTCTGCACGGTAGAAACTTTCGATTTGGGTGTAAAAAGTATCCATTAAAGGCAAATGGAACGGTTTATAGTCAGTACCTTCTCCTTTAAATCCTACTGTTGTGAATCTTGACTGTTTGATGAGCTTTTTCCACTTTCACAGTTTTCACACTTTTAGAACCAAATGTGGTGGAAAGAGGCGAGTCGTAATAGAATGGTGTTCATCTATACTGATGTTCAAATCATGTGTTTTTAAATCTTCCTGTCATCCAGGAATTCATTGCAGGTCTCAGGGGCATCACAAGATACTTTTTCTCCAACATTGGTAACTCTGAGAGATGAAAAAGTTGTCCTTTTCTCTGAAAACATCCCTTCAATACTTGGGCACTTGTTTTATTGGGGTATATGCGGTGAAATATTGATTTTGCTTTACTAAAAATAATTTGGCCGGTCACTGTTTTACGTGCACTTCTCTTTTCTTTTACAAAATCTATAACTGCCTTGACAAGGGCAGAATATTTTGCTTTTACAAGGCGAAATCATTTGGCAGTGAGAGGATTTATCTCTCTGTACATTGATGTGTAAAACAGCTACTCCTTTTGCTCTATCCAGTGTTGAAAATCTTTCCTTTGAAGTCTCAGCTTTTTTTGCTTTTGCCCAAACATTGTTACTAATGATTTCATGCTTCTTCAAAGCCTGTTTCCTAAATTCAAAATAATGATATTTTTCTTTACTATCTGCCATTGCCGTTTAGTTAATTTATGACAGCAGATCCCAGAGCCTGTTTAAATAAATTTTAACTCTCACTGTCAAAAGGAAGTGTGCCTTTCGTAACTTCCTCTCTATTCAGCATGGTGTGGGTAACAGATTTCAGACCATCTATTTGAATCTTTGCAACTTTTATAATTGCACATTATGTTGACAAAAAATTCTCTTTTTCAAAAGGCAATATGAGAATCCAAAAGAAACGTTTGCTGTTAGGTTGACATAAGGTGAAACTGTGGAACAAATATCGAAAAGACAAGCCAAATTCTGTTCGTGTATTTTAATGTATGGCGAAAAAAACGTAAGCAAGGGGAATGGGACACTGACAGAACTGACTCAAAAATGGATTAAAAATACCTTATTAGTAATAGATGAATAACAAACTTTAGAAAAATCGAGAAAAATTTTTTGAGTTTCGTCGTCATATAGGCCCTCTTGCGTCTTTAAGCAGGATCCACTTATATGTGAGACAATGGGGTGCTTATTTCATGAAAAACATGGAATGTTTTAATTCTGTTATAAATAGAACTATAGTGAAGCAGATCTTAAAAGATCAACACATAGAATACTGATATAATAAGAAACAAAATCATCCAGGTTTTACATCTAGCTAACTGTTTTAAGGGGTCTTACATTCTTTAGGTTGAATTTAAGCAGAGATTCAGAGATTAAATGATAATGGGATTTGAAGTACTAATTGACATTCGTAACACTCAAACCCTACCTTACAGAAAAACTGCTTGGCATAGATTCCTGACCGTATACACAGTGAGCAGCTGTCAAAACCCATTTGGAATCTATTAAAGAACCTCCACAACCTGATCTTCCATTCTTTAACAAAAGAGCCTGCCAAGGCCATGATCCCTTTACAGCGTTAATACCAGCAATCACACGTGATCCAGCTATTGAAGGATTTCCACATCCAGAACCTGAAGAGAAACAAGAAAAATATTTAGCTATTACTACAATAAACATATTTATTTTATCTAAACTGAATGAAATCTAATTGGACCTGATTAAATACATAAATATCCGTTATTCAACTAAACATGCAATTTCACTAAAAACAAATAACGTCATTATATTTTTATCACTAATAATATATTGCCATGCCTTTGTTGGGGTCACATGATCTTGTGTCTGTTCTTGACATGTTCAATCTTATCCATAAAACTATAGATACGTTTCTTAATTACACTGAAAGTATCACCAGAGGAGAGAAATCCTTTGATTCGGTATTGAACATCGAAAAAAAGTACTTAGGTTATGTAAAGATTCCACAAGTGCATTGTTGATAAGTGGTTCAGTCGCTCATCTTACTAATAAGAGAAGGACAACTTATGGGTCAATATTTGCCGGGAGCAGACGAATCATCTGCATTCTTGAAGAGAGGGACAACATTAGAAGCCTTCCAGGGAAATTGACAACAAGACTTTAATAGGCAATGATAGCTAGGAGGCACACTTTTTGAAGACAATTATCCAAATCGAATCCAGAATAGTTATTTTGGATTAACCAAGCCCTTGAATAAACTTTACAACCAATCTTGGATTCGTAATAACAGTGTCCAAAATATGAACACCAGAAAATAAACACTGCTGTGATTAAGAGATTATTTGTAAAATAACAATCTAAGAAAGAGATCCGATTTTTCCCAAGAGGACATAGGAAAAAAAGCTATAAAAAAGAGGAGATATAATCGACTTGTTAGAAAGAAAAATAAAACTACCAAAAATTTCGACCTTCAAATTTTTTGGGAAGAAATATGATAACTCACTCACTTGGGATACCCAAATTTTGTATTAGAAATCACCCCTTCACAAGCATTTTTTGTCCATCTCATAGAAAGATCAATATTGAAATAATTACAATGAACAATGTCAGAAAACAATGACCATTGAACCATGGAAGAGAATGAGGTTTGGCTTTGTAACTACGGCAAGAAACAAATTTTCAAAGCCAATCTGAATTCATTCCGTGAACTCACCAGCAGCATCCGAGAGTGATTTGCTAAAAACCATGAGTCCGTGGAAATGTCACTAAGAAATCATCGAAATTCAATTGACCAAATTGAAAGGCCTTCCAATGACGTGGCTTATTAAAAAGATTGGAAACACATGCCTTTACATTTACAATGATAACAACTTGATCAGGGGAACTGAAAGGAAGTAAAGATGCACTGCATAATGCTCAGTAACAGAAGTCAAAAGGACATCTAAAAGAGAGCTTTCTTCCACTTCGGAATCGTAAAATCTTATAAGAAAACCTTCTTAAAGTTTCAGACTTTACTGCATTTTAATTAAACAGCTCTTAGGAAAAGGATTGTGAAATGAAGTGCATATGTGCACAAGCCATGTATAAAAACAGTGCATGTTTACATTACGTGCAGCCTCCAGAGGGAGAAAACTCTTCTAGAAAATGTTTCTTTGCCAGCACCCTCCATCTTTTTCCATTAAAGTAACTTTTTGTACAGTAAGTGAAATTATTTCTGTGCCTTTTAAGACATATTGATAATTACCTAACTGCAGTTGACTGATTTTTTGAAGTATGCGCCATAAGATTTGTTTTTTCTCCTTGCCAATAACATTTCGGACAATGCTTTCTTTAAAATAGTAAAGAATAATTAAATAATTACTAGATATTTGTAGCAACACAAATGTTTCTCTTTCGTATCTTCATTTGTTTCAAATAGGAGCCCAGTTTAATTAATAATATCAATAAAATGTATTTTGATCACATGACAATAATAGCTTAAAACTGAAAGAATTTTCCATGAAAACTATTAATGTACTTACCAACTGGTGGATTTGGTGATGGTGTCGCCACTGTAACAAAAAGTTTTAAAAATATAGTTATTTTAAAACCTCCACAAGAAAGGATATATTTCTGCACAATGAAAACTGTCCTTATGCAGTCCTTTTAAGATCCTGTCTAGTTAAAGAGTACTAATAAAACTATGATAAAACTGCAAATCAGTGGTGACTCGTGCTATTGAGCATTGTGAGCAGTGGCTCACCAAAATTTAAAAAAGTAAAAAATAAATAAATAATAACTAGATATTTGTAGCATCACAAATGTTCCTCTTTCGTATCTTCATGTGTTTCAAATAGGAACCCAGTTTAATTAATAATATCAATAAAATGTATTTTGATCACATGACATAATAGCTTAAAATTAAAAGAATTTTCCATGAAAACTATTAAGGTACTTACCAGTTGGTGGTTTTGGTGGTGGTGGCCCTCCTGCAACAACAATTTTTAAAAATACATTTAAATACACTTAAAAAAATACACTTAAAAATACACTGAGGCTCAATGGTTAGTGCAACTGCATAGTAACCAAGAGTTCCGGGTTCGATTTCCCGAGCTGGCGAGAAGAATTTGGAACTTTTTAAAGAAAAAAGCCATTCGTTGGCGTCAGGAAGGGCATCCGGCCAAGAAATTCCTCACTACCAAATCAAAGCCCTTCTGAAGCGCACAGTCTGAGCCCCAATTTCTGGGGGAATATGACGGTTAAAACTAAAAAAAACCCCAACAAAACAAAAAACAAAAGAATACAAAACAAAAAACCACTTCGTTTAAAACCTTCACAATAAAGAAAGGATATGTTTCTACACAATGAAAACTGTCCTTTTTTAGTCCTTTTAAAATCCTGTCGAGTTAAAGAATACTAATAATATTATGATAAAACTCCAAGTGAGTGGCGACTCGTGCTATTGGTCAGTGTGGGCAGTGGCTCACCAAAATCTTTCCCTGGAAAGTATTTTTGCTACCATTTGATTTATTAATTAAATTTTTAATGTTATAAAGTATAACATGATAGCTCTTGAGCGTGAAAGCAAAGTAAATCCTTTGGTCAAAAGTTTCATAGCATGTTCACTCATATCTGATATACAAGAGGAATGGTAATCAGTGGCTTCTTCACAGGGAAAAAAATCAATTTTGCCTTCCCTACGCTGCCTACAGGATGTGTGTAACGATATTCATGTGATTCTTTCTGTCCCTCTACTATAAGCAACAAGCATATCAACAGAGATAAATCGTAGCTTGATTCGAATGCTTAAAGTCAATTACAAGTTCTAGTTGCTGTTATTGTATTGGTGGCAACAAGTTCGCCGGTTTAGGCCTATTGCTGTTGGCATCATCAATTATGAATACAGTAAGTAGTCTTAAAATCTAGTTATTTTCACGATTGACCAAACATGAAAACTTGGTTAAACGTCTTACATCAGACAGTCCAAGGCTCAACCATCTGCTTTATCACGAATTCGATTAGCCTACACAAAGTATGACTGGCCCACGTTCAGACGCCCTACTCTCAAATCAAGGAGTTGAAAGTGGTTAAAAATTCAAATATATTTTTTTCCGTATTGGTTTCAATTTGTTTATCACAATTTTCAGTCTCAATTCATTAAATTAACGGTTAAAACAACTTGTGATGTCGTAATTCTCATTTTTTTCGTCACAGACAGCAAACAGGTACCATTCTTATTCACCTGCAATTCCTTCTTTTATTATTTAATTAATGAAAAAATTATAAATAAAACTTCTTTTAATGTGAACAATTTTGATTCAATTTTAGGCATGCCTCCCAATACCAACAAATAATCAATCATTCTCTTCCTCACTTATTCTATCTTGATTTCTGATTGGCTGATGGTAGAGAATTTCGTTATCCTTCGGGGCACCTGACCCTTTGCCCCAATCACAGTATTGAGCTCAACGTACAAACGAAAGCTCTCAGATTAGTTGTTTGAATGAATGTTTTTTCAATCATGCTGCCATGTCATTAGCTCGCTATTTGTTCTTAACAATTATGACGTAGAATGCAGATAATGATGTTATGTCTCCCACTCGTCCATTTACACAGTTTTTGCAAGGTAAATGGAGAAACGTTTATTGATTACATGGAGAAAATAGACATATCCAGTTCATATACGTTTTTAGCATCTATACAAATAAAGTTGATAATATTCTCCAGTATCCTTTCCATTGCCTTGTATTAGAAGAAAAGCTTGAAATAAAAAAGGTAAATCCTCATAAGCCTGAGGATATTCCCATCAGGACTCTTAGAATAAAAATTCATGCATTTAATTCAATATTTTGGTTTAAGAAGAAGATGAATTGTCCAATGATCAGCATGAGTGAAAATCTATATTTTCTACTATTCAATCTGGTGTTCGAAGTGTATGAGACCTAAAATAAACAGTGCTCTAGGTAATGGGCCAGGAAGTTGATAAAAATTGCTTAGCATGCTTGAATCTGTTAATAAAGATATACAGTTAAACGTCGATTATCCGAACATGAGGGGCGGGAAGCAATTTTTTTTTGATAACGGATTGTTCGGATTATCCGTAAACAAACGACACCTTACTCGATATACATATACATGTATTTACGTTAGAACACACGTTTACAAATATATTTATATGTATTTCGCAAATTTAAATAAAGTATGTACTAACTGTTTTCTTGTGAAATGGTTCAAATATATAAAGTACGCAGATATTATCGTCCAAACATTAAGAAAAAAATCTGCATGTATGAAAACCTAATTGCACAAACTGCGTTAGTACTTAGGAGTTCACTATTCAAAGAAAGTATATTCACTTCCTGAAGAAGGCATCAGGACTTGCGTATGGTTGAATTAACAGTCCGATGCGTGGAGACTTTTGATAATACTATTAAAACAAAAGACGAACTTTCACAGGTTTGCGTCGGTAACACCTCTTTATCATAACGTTTTCGCACCGTAATTCAATGTTTTTACATGTTGAATTTACTGATAATTGTCATAAACAAAAGAGTACTGTAGCACAAGCATTACACGCGAGTGTGGAGCTACGTAACTTATGTCTTCGTAAATATTTATCCTGACCGGAATATCTGGTTCTGATAATTCCAAATTCAGATAATCGGTGTTCGGATAATCGAATATCATCTTGAAAAAATTACCATGTGTCAACAAAAGGAATAGAGAGCTGGACCTGTCATCCTGGTTAAATCATATTTACTATTAAAATCTCCCCAGGCCTCGACACCAAACGTTCTCTATTTCGTTCTCTACTACAAAGAAATGTGTCCTCCATTTTGATTTCCAGAACTGAACTGAACATGCTAATGAAAACCTTGTGATTAGTCAATACAGGCAAAAGAGACATGAGGTCAAATCCGATTTAACAAGAATAATTGGGCTGTACAAGTAAGTGAGGTCTACATATAAAATAGTGGGGAAAGTAATAGCACGGAAATATTTCTTACCGTTGAAATACCTACAAAGAATCAGACCATAAATTTCGTTAAGTACAACGTATCCATTTGTTTTTACATCTTTCTGTTTCAACTTAAGTGTAAAATCAAGGTAATTAAAAGAATTGGTTCAGTTTAAAGTACCGGCAGCCTTTTCATGGTAAAACCAGGAAGGTAATATCAAGGGCCACTTAGAGGTAAATGCAAACTTACCACATGTTTTGCACGTCCTTTTACAAAGGTTAGCAACAATGGAGTTATGACAAGCAGCTTTCCAACCAGGGCAAGATGCAGTATCCAAATCGACACACAAACCTGAATAAATGATAGTAAAATACATTATCATATCTATATGACTTTTAACAGATTAAAAGCAATTACAATGGTAATAAAGGACATGAATTGTAACTGCAATTATAACAATTAGGCATTTACCATTATTAGGAAGGACATACATACATACAAATATATATATACATGTATATATTAGATAGATAGATAGATAGATAGATAGATGGATAGATAGATGGATGGATGGATAGATAGACATATTCATACAGGTTCCACTCTTTATTTTTTATTAACGGTTGGTCCGGCTGCTTCCTTCCATGTCTATTCTAAATATTACAAACACTTTCAACCGTTTTCTCATCTCTCTTACATAAGAGAATCCAAAAAATAACGACTTTGAAAACAAAAGAGAAGTACCAATTATTCATCTAAAAGTGATTTAGAGAACATTTATATTTCGTTTTTTCCAAAATCCAGTCAACTCCCTTTATCAATACAAATTGCTATTCCATGATTCAATTTCATCTGTGTAAGGCCTCTAAATCTTTCCTGCGGCATGGTATTTAGCAGTTGGTCTTTGATCAGTTGCAAGTAGGTAAACGATTCTAATGCTTTACAACTTTTAAGCAGAATCAAATCTAGAGAGTATCTTGAGCCTGTCATATTGCGCGTGTTTACATCAAATCACCTCCCAAATTCACACAACAAGAGATTCCAAACAAAGGGATGGGCAGATTATGTAAGTAGTACTTTCATAGAGTAAACAGATTGCATTGACTTTGTAGCTCTACTTTTTAGAGATGATTATGGTTGGCTATATAACAGGCAAACTGACCTGTTCAGATAACGAACCTCATCTTCATGACACCTATTCTGCTCGTCTTTCACGTATTGTCCAGATGCAGTAGCACGTTTGCTCAACCATACTGCTGGCCTTGCAAGTATCCAATTCTTGTCATGGTAGTTTCTAGGCTATGCACGACGCATGCTCAAAGGCGCTTTTTTAATGAAGGAAGCCATGATAATTTAAATTAATCACGTTAAGTTAAAAACCTTGAGCTTGCACCATGGCTACACCGTCCCTCCCACTCCTCAAGTGTTTTAATAGATATTGGGGATCACACCTGGACCACGGATGACCCCAAAATATTGACAAATGTTAACATTTATTACCAATAACGTTTGAAATCAGCTTGGTAGACAAACTATTTTGTTTTAAAGAAACCCATTAACATATTTATTTTCAATTCTTAAGGATATTTATTCAGGAGTCTTTTCATAGAGCAATGACGCTTCATCAAAGGTAAACAAATATAAAATTATAAAATATAAAATAATATTCAGCATTTACTACATTCATTAGATTACACATTTTTCACTGTATTCATATACTAGCAATACTTGAAATACTCAAGCTCGGCAGATTGCTGTTGGAATGAATTTACAAAGCCATAAAGAGATGCTGCCTGATGGTGTTTTGCAACCCAACACTCTCTGACGACATGGAGGACGCACCATCATACTTTGGTCTCTATCCTTCCTTGTATCAATGCTCTGATCTAAGAGGAATTTGCTTATAGCTTAAGCTACAATTTCTTTCTCCTGTTGTCTTATCCTAATTAAATGACAACAAAGTTTTTTGATTTTGCTTTCAACTCAAAGTTTGATCAATAAGCTCAGATATTTTCTGACTGTCTTTGGCATCTGTCACCTCATCAGCCATCAGTGAAGAATAAAGAATCATCATGTCCAAATGTACCAGTACTCTCCTTCTTAATGACTGATTAAAATGCTTTTTATTCCATTTTAACTGTCTTTTTTAGACTTCTTAGCGTACTGTTGTCTTTCAGAAGATAGCTATTAAGGATGGGATTGCGCTTTGCGATCATTTGTTATATGATTCAGATAATCCCATGTTGGAGCTCGTGCTGATGTTGTCGTCGCTATGGCTTCAGAGAGACATGTTCAGCTTCCAAAAATCTTTTAAGAGAATGCATTTTGTTTTATTACGTAACTTGGTTTCTATTGTTAACATAAGAAATAAAGAAATCTTACAGTTCTTCTTTATGCTGTATCACCAGCAGTTCATTTCGAGGAGCAAAATTTTAGTACTGTACATTTTCGTGGGATTTTTGAATCCGTCCTATGGTTTTGATTTGGTTTGTAATTAGATTGTATACTAGAGCACATGTTTACGTCTTTCCCTTTCTACCCCTTCACAATGTACGGAGTTCTTGCAAACACCATTTTTAAAAATAGGACTGTAAAATCACCACTTGGACCTTTTTAATGAAAAAGCTTGTAAAATCAAACCTTACTTCCGATTTTGTAATTCTCAATCAATAATTTATTCCACCGACCTTAGCTGATGGATGGAGGTGCACTTGCAATTACTTGACAAAGTACGGTCTCAAACAGGTTCTCAAACAACACAGTTTCTTTGAGAATGCCAAATTCATATGGTACCTTTAGGAAAGCTTCAAAAGTCTTCTGATCACAATTGACTTCACTAAGGAGCAGCTTGTTCTTATGACAGTTTTGCTCCTAAGCTGAATTGGTATCTTGTTGTTGATAAGCTGTTGTGTATTGAAGATCCACAAAGTATAACTTAAATTTTAGCCTATGAGATACCCCCATTTTCTTGGATGGCCTTTTTCTGTGTCTCTTTTTCAGTCTTTGTGTCTCTCTGTTTCTGTCTTTTTTGTTTCTCTTTTCTCCTCTTCTCACTGTACCTTCCCTCTCTCTTTGTTTTATACATGTCCATTATAACATACACTATCAAGAAACAACTTCTCAGCAAAAGATCAAAACTTATTTCAAAATGCCGACACGAAAACAAATTCCTCCTCCGCAACTTCATACCCAATGACTAATCGCATTGGGCCTCCTTTCTTGAACAAACAGCCGAACACCTATTTACTCAATTTGAAAGTAAATTATTCTTTAGTAATTTTAAACCGTATCCACATGGGACCTTCTTTCCTTCTTCCTTTCTTTCTTGCTTTCTCAGAATATCAACCCATTGTAATAGGTTACCACCTGTAATTTTTATTTTTTGATTAGTTGCCTATTTTATTTGTTTATAAAAGCTTGTACAGTATTTGTAGCATTATTACCTGATGATCGAAATATCGTCAAACTATTAGTTGCAATCATAGTTCTTATTTTACATGTTTTACCTTATGTGTGTATGTATATATATATGTATATATATATATATTTATAATGTGAGGCATGTAGTTATACTGAATAATGCTGAAACCGCAAAATAATAGACTTGAAGAATAACTACTTATCTTGTGGAACGAAAAGTTTCATATATATGGTGATTATATGGTACACACGAAATTGATTTCTAAGCACCCTCACTGTGCACATATGAGTCAGAATATTGTTGCTTTCATGGTCTGAAAAAGCAAAACTTTGTAGCTTACTGGAAACCTGGAAAAAACTAAAGCTATGGTTTACGGCACAGCCAAAAAGCTCTCAAGCATCTTGCCATAACTCTTGACCAGCACTTATCATTGACAGATCAATCATTATATGTATCGATCGAGAAACCCAACGTTTCAGGCTACTAAAAAAGAATGAGATCCAGCCTCACTTCACAAAAAGGAGCTATGATCTATCAGACAATCATTGAACAGGTAAGCTTTTGGATTAGACAGTTACATTTTTATAGTATTTTCATTTTCTTCTTCTTACTTTATACAGGCCCTTCTTTGATAGCATCAATTTATTTTATATCTAACGAAACAACATGTTAAAATATGTAAATAATAATAATAATATTAATAACAATAATAATAATAATAATAATAATAATAATAATAGCAGTAATATTAATAGTGAAAAACATAAGAATGGGTGGATAGATAAAGCGCTACATGGACAAATAGTTAATGCTACAAAAGAATTAATGCATCAGGATAAGAACTGGAATTGGTTAAGATGTTCAGGATTAAAGAAAGAAACAGAGAGCACTATATTTGCAGCGCAGGAACAAGAAGAAAGAACAAATTACATAAAGAGCATTATTTACAAGAAAGATGTATCAAAAGATTGTAGATTATGCGGGAAAGCGGAGGAAACAATTGCACATATAGTATCCGAGTGTCAACAGCTAGCACAAGCACAGTATAAGGGCTGAAGACATGAGAAAGTAATTCAGATTATTCACTAGAAGTTATGTCAGAAACTGTAGCCAGTGTAATTGTAACAAATGACTTTAGATTATTATGGGATTTCCCAATACAACCAGATTACAGACTAGAACATAACCGACTGGACATTGGTTTTGAAAATAAAAAGGATCGACCATGCTTGTTTATTGGCATGGCTTGCCCTTTTGATACAAGAATTGACAGGAAAGGAAAAGATTGAGGTATACCAAGACATAAAGAGAGAAATCAAGAGGATCTGGAATGTAAAAGAGGTTACTATTGCACCATTAATTATAGGAGCTCTGGAAACAATTGGAAAGAACTTTGAAAGGTGGTGGAAGAAGAATGAAATAGAATGTAGCATAGAACTTCTTTTAGAAAGCTTGACTGTTAGGAACTGCAAAGATTATTAGACAGGTACTGGATATCTAAAGCCAAGGGACTTGGCCCGATGTCCAACAATTAACCGGCAAATAACATCAATGCTGTGAGACATTTGAATTTGATATAGTGTATGATATAATAATAACAACAATAATAATAATAATAATGATGAAAATAATAATAATAATAATAATAATAATAATAATAGCAATAATAGCAATACACTGGAGTATCATGAAAGTGCATGGGCTACAACATTCAGACAGATGGTATGAAAACAGCAGAAATTGTGGTGGAGGTCTGGTGGAGGTCTGGAACTAATGGTGAAGGTCTCTCTTTCGACAGGTCTCCCAGGGAAGGTCAGCATGGGACCGGTCATTGTCTTACAACTGCCAGAACCGAATGGTCAAAAAGGATGAATGTAACAGTAATATGGTTTTATTTTTTAATAAGCTTGTAGATGATGACGGAGAACCTGTAAGAGGCTATTGATACAGGATGTATGTATTTGGAATGAGAGACCAATTCCAGAAGTTGCTTGACAGCAATCATGTGACTAAGCTAGCAGGGTAAGAAAGAATGGTTGGCTGACTCAGGTGGGGTTAAAAGAAATAAAAAGAAGAAGAAGAACAGAAGAGGAAATGACAATAAAAGGTAGTCAAGTGCTGGAGGAGATAAAGGTGCTTGAAATGTCAGGGGCTTTTTCTGAAAAAAAACCTGTCATTAAGCTTCCGGAAAGCTATGGTGAGAAGGAAGCAAGTACAAATATGATGGAAGAAGGTATTCAGAGAATTAGAATAGGGAATATAAATACACCAAAAAATTTGTAAAAGGTAGATAGAAGATTTGTTAATATACTTGTTTATGAAGTAAATACGGTTTTAATTGATATTGTAAAACATAACATAAGTGACACAAACAAACTACTCTGTCCTACAGCTGTGCATGTTGAGAAGAAATTTGAATTGGAGAAACTAAGGAGAGAAAATAGGATGAAAGAGCCTTGGCGAGAAAGAAGAATAAAAGAATCTATTAGTGAACTCAGAAAACAAATCAATACCCCTGAACGTAAAAAGACAGGTGTAACACTAACAAAAGGCAAATAAAATGAAATCTCAAAGAAATATAACAACGTGAGAAAAGGAATTAGTCTTGTAATCAAAGAGCTGAAACAGATTATAATCCAAGTCATACAAACTAAATAAATACGAGCAAAGGATACAACAATAAATTAATCAAATGTTCAAATATGACCAAAGGAAGTTCTATCGACAACTTTAAGGTGATAACAAAAGAGAGAACCTAGCACTAAATACAGTTAAAAGTAAAAAAGGTTTGGTCTAATATATGGGACAACAAAATGCAACATAATAAAAGAGCAAAATGGTTAGAGAAGCTTGGAAATAACAAAGCTTTTGGAGGACAAAATGATATTGAAATTACAATTGGAATGGTAAAGTAGCAAGTCAAGAAAATTCCCAACTGGAACGGTCCTAGTCCCGATGAAGTTTAGGTGTTGTGATTACGAAACTAACGTTTCTACATGAGAGGATTGCTTCTCAACTAAATGATTTGATAATTAACAAGAAAGAAATTCCCTCATGGACGAACACTGGAAAAACTATCTTGTGTCAAAAAGACTCAGCAAAAGGCAATGCAGTTGACAACTGTAGACTCATATTATGTTGCAAATGATGTGGAAATAGATAAGAGGGATAACATCAGAGAGTGTCTACACGTTTTGAAATGAGAATGAGGTGCTATTTGAAGAACAAAAGGGATGTGAAAGAAATAGTAGTGGTACAAAACATCAGCTGTTTGTAGATAAAACGGTAATTATAGATTGTAAAAAGAGGCAAAAAAACCTAGCATTGTATGGGTCGATTACAGGAAAGCTTACGACATAGTTTCGTACAATTGGAATAAGGCTCTATGGAGTATCAGGCAGTATCATTAACTTTTTGAAGAGATCCATGGCCAATTTGAAAGTACACCTAACATCTTGTCAATCCCCTACCTTTGGTAACTCAAGCACTAATGTAACTCCTTGCAATTGTTTGGACACAATTAAAAATCGGAGAATGGCCATTCAAAAATTTGTCTTGAGGAAATTATTTCTTGAAAATTGGGTGGAGGAACCCAAAGTAGAGATGACGAGATATAAAGGTTTATACTCCTTCCAAACAAATTTGCTCAGCTACACCTTTTAGACAGTCCATAAATTATGGAGGGAAAGGCGTCACTGTATCTTCAAATATGGCTCAGAAGGAGGCAACTACCAACAAAACAGAAAAGCATTGGCCTGGTAGAATTGTCTCAAGGACAATATAAAAAAAATGTATCCTAGATTTAGAAAATATGCTGAAAAGTCGAAAGAGGACCAATAAAAAACATAAATAGAATATTACAAAATAAAGTTTGCTTACCTTGCACCAATGCTGGAAGGAGACAAAAAATTACCACAGTCAAGAAAGCCATCATACTTAGCTCCTGAGAGAAAAGCTATATTGCAGTGCAAACTGAAAAGGTGATTCTCTCTTATTATGTCATCCCTTTTATACACCATTTCAAAATATTGAGAAATGAATAATAAAATCTGTGTCAACCAATTTACTCCATTTTGTAAGTATTGCTTTCTAAACATCTTTAAATATAATGTATTTTGAGTATCTTCTTAACAATGAGTAAATCTATTTGGAGCTTTTCGTTAAGTGACAAAATTTTTTATTTGCATATCATAAGAAACAGGGTTTTTACAGGGTGTGTCTTCAACTTTTTTGTGTAAAGAATAAACAGGAGTACTTGAAATAGTCTGCATTTATGTTAACGAAAAAAAAATATGTGTAGAAGACTACTTGAAGCAAAATAACATTAAATTTTCATTCATTTACAATCCAATTATCAATTTCAAAAGCACGTACGAAACTCCTCAAGAACGTTTTACTACAGAACTGTCCAAGAAGTTACGTATATCTACTAAAAATCTGAGGAAAATTACGCTTCTCTATATTTTTTTTACATGAGAGACATGTTGTACTTACAAGAATTCGTAGTCAGAACTTACTAAAGACATGGGGAAAATTTTTCTTGTCATAACAGGGTTTCTCAATGTGGTTTTAAAGCGTTGTAGACAGAATATTAGAAATTTGTCAACCAAAATAACAGTTCCGAAATTTCTCCAGTAAGCAGATAAGGGTCTGTCTACAATATTGCTTGATATTTACAATGCAAGTAGATTTTTAATACGTACTGTATATTTTTTATTGTATATATGTAAGGATATATACCATAAAAATTAGAAACGACGGTACTTTTCCATTTTCCCCCCACCAACAATTTAAAAAATATTTCCTTCACGACAGAAGCTTTTCCCCCACCACCTTGTTTCATTTTGCTTTTTTGAAAAACCAATTCGAAATGAAACTATAGTTAAAAAATAACTTGCACGTTCGTTTACTCGAATGTCTAGACAGTATAAATAATTTTCAAGCTCTTGTTTTATGAAAACCACATAAATATCGTCGTACAAGTCATAAACTATAATTTAATCAGTTAACGAGTTAGTGTTGTCGTTCAGACATGGCTTTAAATATGTTGCAGCTTTCAGCAATCGTACACAACATGGCTTCAAGTGTACTCTTTCTACAGCAGCAGGGAGTACTACAGAACCCAAGAATGTGTTTGAACTGCATGAACTTTGAGTTGAGGCTTGTACCATCAGGGGATTTCATAGTCTCCTTTAGGTTTAATAAGGAGATTATTGAGTTGGTGTCCCCTGGGTTCAATCAAACTTATTGTGCTATTGCTCTACTTTATAACTATGTTATAAATAACCGCAATAACCTTACTGAGTGTATATATATATATATATATATATATATACATACATACATGGCGACAGGCGTGGGCGATATGCTCACGAATACCGCATGGCAAACGGCGCCTACCTGTGCCCTGGCTGTGGCCATTCTAGGTAGGAATTTGTACCAGGTGCTAGAGTGGTTGTGAGTAAAACCAGCCGGGCATACTAATAGCTTTTAAACTGCTGGAACAGCGCAGCAAGTCTCTGGTATTTCTTGTTGGTGTTTTCTTTCCCAGTACTTTGGCGGCCACAGCTGGTCCTTATTGCCTTGTATGTGCCTCCTGGATCGAGGAAAGGCTAAGGGAGACAACCCCTACAGAAGAATGTGGAGTGCAGTCCCACAGGCAGGCACTGCTATATCTAGCATTGTCCTGGCAACTGCTGCAGTCAAGCTGACCCAGATGTACTGGGCTATCCATTCCTCTGGATTAAGTCAGTGAGACCGAGAGGGGGTTTCTGATGTTTGGGCAACTCAGATTCTCCATACATCTTGCCCAGGCTAGCGCCCTAGAGAGGTCACTCTAGCTACATGCGACGTGTAGAAGCAACACGGGGATGGGCAGTTACCGGTTTTAAGTCATAAGTCGATTGGCTTAGAGTTAAGGCGCCAGAGCCCCCTCCTGACGGTGGGAGAGATATTAGCATCTCACTGGACAGCTACCGCCCGCCTCAAGCTGAGCAGCCCTCAGCCAATAAGGTGTTGTCCCGCCATTGGCCACTTGCCTTACTGGGTGCGTAGCGCATAGGAGACATTCTGAAAACTGGTCAATAATTTTGCACCAAAGAATTCACACAATAAACGAAGTGCTTCGCTTCGGAAGCTAGAACGTACGTACAATGCTAACTGGACTATCAAACGACTTGAAAGCTATATCAGATGTTCGCAAAACGGCAATCATCAACGAAGAACTAGCAAGGCTTAAAATTGACATTGCAGTTCTGCAAGAAACTAGACTCACTGACTCAGGAAGTCTGAAAGAATCTCTATATATGTTCTTTTGGAAAGGAAAGAGGACGGAAGATGTCCGAGAGCATGGTGTTGGCTTCGCAGTAAGAAATGCGCTTCTAGACAAGATACAACTGGGATGCACATCCACAGAACGCCAAATGTCAATCAAAGTCAACTCATCTGAAGGACCAATTAACCTAATTTGTGTGTATGCCCCAACCCTCACGGCTACCGATAACTCGAAAGATGAATTCTATAGTCAGTTAGACGCCCTCATTAAAGACGTGCCAAAGTATGAACAGTTAATAATCCTTGGGGATTTCAATGCAAGAGTAGGAAGTGAGCACGATGGTTGGCCAAACTGCATAGGCCACTTTGGCGTAGGAAAATGCAACGAAAATGGACAAAGGCTATTGGAGCTCTGCATCTTTTACAACTTGTGCATCGCAAATATCTTTTTCGGAACAAAGCCACATTACCGGGTGTCCTGGAGACACCCCTGGTCAAAGCACTGGCACCAGCTGGACCTAATTTTAACTAGGCGCCAGTTTCTCTCAAATTTCCAAGTCACACAGACATACCACAGTCCCGACTGTGATACAGATCATTCTCTTGTATGCAGCCATGTGAAACTCATTCCAAAAAGCTATATCACTCTAAACAACCAGGAAAACCCAAAATCGATGTAAGCAGGACCAGACAACCAGATCTCATGAAAGCTTTCAAGAAATTTTTCCAATCGAAATTCTAACGCACCACTGATTTCTCAGCATCCGCTCTATTGTCCAAACTTAGGGACGCAACCTACTCTGCAGCAATCACCGCTTTTGGAAAACGAAAACCTGGACAAGTAAATGACTGGTATGCCAAAAAGTCTACTTTACTCGATCCACTCATTAAAGCAAAGGGTTTTGCACTACAGAAATACAAAGATAATCCCATTTCATCAAACCTATCAGAACTGCGATCTGCTAGGAGCAAAGTCAAAACATACACCAGGAAGTGTGTAAATGAGTACTGGAATAATATTTGTCAATCTATCCAACAAGCAGCCGACACTGGGAATGCACGCGGGATGTACAATGGGATAAAGAAAGCACTTGGTCCAAGCATCCAAAAGACTGCACCTATTAAGTCCAAACAAGGCGAAATGATCACAGATAAATGCAAGCAACTCAGCAGGTGGGTAGAACACTACACAGAGCTATACTCGACGGAAAATGTGGTTCATCAAAGTGCATTGAATGAAATAGAACGTCTACCAATCTTACAGGAACTGGATAATCATCCTACCATTGAAGAATTGTCAAAGGCTATGGAGAGACTACCTTCCGGAAAAGCACCAGGCAAAGACTCAATACCAGCAGAAGTGATTAAATCAGCAAAAGTAAGCTTATTGAAACCTCTGCATGGTCTACTACTCAAGTGTTGGGAAGAAGGAACAGTCCCACAGGATATGAAAGATGCAAACATAGTAA
>RDPX01000217.1:749284-761057 GCA_003991215.1 Morbakka virulenta
AAAGGATACAGCAGGTGAATAAGTTCAACTACCTTGGAAGCATGCTTAATTCAGACGGCAGAAGTGTAACGGAAGTAAAGAGAAGAGTAGCTATGGCAAAGGAGGTGTTTGTGCGTATGTCAAAGATTCTGAAATCCCGATCAATCTCCATAGATACCAGGGTGAGAATCCTCAACTGCTATGTCTTACCTGTCCTGACCTACGGCTGTGAAAGTTGGACACTGACGTCAGACCTGGAGAAAAGACTGAACGCTACTGAAATGTGGATGTTGCGCAGAATGTTGAGAATTTCCTGGACGGAACACACTAGTAATGATGAAGTACTAAGACGAGCTAATTATAGCAGGAGACTCCTGAAAACCATCAGAAAGAGACAACTGTCGTTCCTAGGACATGTAATGAGAAAAGAAGGCTTGGAAAATTTGGCTGTTACTGGTAAAATTTGCGGTAAAAGAGGAAGAGGAAGACAAAGAACAACATTCATGAAAAGTTTGTCAACATGGACCGGAGTCAGCGAGAAGGAAATGCTGGAGAAGACCAAGAATAGGATCCTGTGGAGAAGCATGACCGCCTACGTTCTGCAAGGACACGGCACATGAGGAGGAGGATATATATGTAAATATATATACATAAGGTAAAACACGAAAACTTAGAACTATGATTGCAACTAATAGTTCTTATTTTTCGTGTTTTACCTTGTGTATATTGCTTTCCTATATGCATTAAGCACTTTTTGATACGAACACACAAAATTACACAAACATATATATATATGTATGTATATGTATAAATATGTATATAATATATAGAGAGATAAAACTATAAGTATAGGCTGCTACTCAATTTATTTATAATTATTTTTTAATAAGATTGAGGAATTAATATGTTTCAATGTGAAGTGAAATATATGTTTTTGTCCAGCTGGGATCAAACCAGAGACCATAGTTTTTATGGTCACATATATCACCTCAGTTATGGGTCCTTACTTCTTAAATTGTTGTTTTCCCAGATCCCTGTTGTTGGAAATATTATCCCAATTTCGTACACAGGGCTGGTTTCAGGTTACAAGGCTGGTTTTTCAAAACAACTACTTTCTTTTCAAGATGAATATTCTAAAGACGACCGATATTCCTCTTTCACAATGCTCCTTGATGCATCACTGGAAATGCAATTAAAGGTACGAGACCTACTTTGAGATCCTTGAATCAAAATTGACACAAGAAGCAAAAGACAGATAATATGAAGTCCGAAAGTAAAGCTTAGAGCGCCTCGTTTCTTTTTGTATTCAAGGAGCTTAAACTTTCAACAGACTACCAAAAACCTCCGAATTTGAAAAAACATTTCATCATTTATTATTTTTACTTTACAAATGTTAAATTTTTAATCTCAGTTGAGTTCTTTGATTGATTTTATGTATTTAAACTTTTATCTTTGGTGGCTTAAATTTACTCAGTTATCAAAAATTTTCAAGGTAACATGGTTTTTTGCAATTACGTTTAGTGTTTTCATATTTTGTACATGTCTTTGCTCTGTTCTTTCCAACTTTTGGCTTCCAACCAAGTCTGTTTCCTTCCAATAATAATAATAGAAACTTATTCATTGCTTTATGAATGTATATTTGTTTTAGTTACTTGTGGCAGACCAGTAATACAAGGGTCACGTGTCATTGGTGGTATTGATGTAGTTAAAGGTTCTTGGCCATGGCAAATCCTCCTGAGGTTTAATGGAAAGGCAATATGCGGTGGATCCTTAATAAACCCTTTCTGGATTGTAACAGCCGCTCACTGCGTAATGATATATAAAGATCACCCAAAAAAATTTACTGTCAGGTAAGAGTTTTATTTTAGACATCGACAAAGCACAATCCTTAACACACACTATTGAAAATATGTGTACGTTGGTACAATTTATTATATGCTTCTTACCTGTAAGCAACTCAACCTGTTTTCGCAATGTTTGTACTGTGAAGCAGTGTATGGATATTTTTTGCACTTTAAATTCCCTACAACCACAAAGGAGGGGTGGAAAACCTTTAAATGGGAAAAACAATGAAGTTTTCTGTACACTTGCAAATACTTAAAGCAAGTGATTGCCTCTGCACTTCTAAAATTTGAAATACCTCGTAACTAACATAATAATATCTACATTGATATTGTTATAACTGGCTTTCTACTTGAAATTAAGTAATGTTGCGTACGATCTAAAATTTAAGGCCTAAAGTGACAACCAATATCCTACCAATACCTGCCGTTAGGTATTTTAAGTAGAAAAGTTTATGTATTGATACATGAATAGTATAATTGTATACAACAAATTTTTAAGTTGTAGAGATTTTGTGTGGATGTGCACAGATAATACATTAACAGTTTAGTTTGACAAATAAGCTCATTAATTTTCTGAAATACATTTCAGTGCACAAAAAGATTTTTTTTTGCATGCATAAGAAATGCCAACTTTGTCCTGCAATGTAGACAGGTTGTCAAAGCTCTTTTGTATCAAAACAATAAAAAATGGTGCAGTAACGTGGCTGTACACTGTCTATTGCAAACAAAACATAAAACAGATTAAAATATAAAATAACTTTGAAAAATGACATAGACATCTAAACAATAAGAATTCTTTTGAAACATAAGTAAGTATGAAAGGCTGTAGCTTTTTCTCACTGAGCTGCATCTCATACAAGATATACCTGCTCAGGTATAATATCTTTCTTGTTTTTTGCATTTGAAAAAACAAGAAAAAATCATAAACTATCTCTTGACGTTGGAAAAATCTGATTCTTTATCAGCTAAAACTTGATTTAAGATATGATGGTCACTGTATCAAAGAATTACAGCTTGAAATTGTCATGTGTAGAAAATCCATACCTTGTAGCAATGTACTCAAGGTTACTCACAGTAACTTGTGTTCTCAATATATCAAAGGTGGAAAGATATGAAAAATATTTTTACATTATTTTTATTATTTTTATTTGTATATGTAGTGTGTCAATGGTTCACGTTTTCAAACTATTTACTCTGGAGACTGACACTGGGTACCCTAAGAAATTACTTTTGAGAAATTATATATACTTTCAAAAACCTAACTATGATGCATCTACAAGAAACAAAAATTAGATTTAAACAAAAAAAATATTCTTTGAGTTTTGCATAAGAAACAGACATTAAGAAAAACAAGGCTAAGAACAAAATAATAAAGTAGCGTTTTCTAACTTAAAACATGTATCTTTTCATTAGATACAAATTTTCAAATTAGATACAAATTTTTTATGGTACTTGATTGAAAAACTGTCAAAATTAAGTTTGATTCAATAGATAGATACTTTTTGCATGTACCAAAAGCTGTGACAGCTTCTTATTCAAATAAAAAACATAACTTTAAACATGATAAGTATAATGTATACATATACTCTAACTTATAACTTTTCAATAAAGCCGTCAATGAAATCAAATAAGTTTCTCTCTCCCTCTCCGTCTTTAGGGGAAGAAATTCTATGTTGCCATCAATAACAAAGGACTCGTCTTCTTCTTCTGGTTCAGCTGAAGGGACACTGTCAACGTTACTGACCGCAGGTGTGGTTGATGCATCAATCACTGATGGTGGTGGAACGTGGTAGTTTTCGAGACCTTCAGGCTTAATCAATTTGTCATCAGAATCATCTGCGGTAATTAAGCAATCTGTTGCAGTCCAGCAGCTTTTTCTCAATTTGTTGTACCGCTCACCATTCAAGGCATTCCACGCTTCACCAGCCCAATGTGTGATCAATTCACGCGTTTCTTTTGCGCTATGGTTTTTCATTGCCAAACCATCTTTCGGCATTATCTTTGATGTCCAACTACTTCCTGCATTCGATAGCAATCAGGAGCTTTAAGCAACCAGCATATCCAGTATCTACCGGCTGCCAGAGATAGGTTGCATCGGGTAAACCATACCACAGTAACCCAATTGCTCCAGACACGGCTACATTAAAGTCGTTTTGCATTTGACCTGTCAAGTTATCGAGTAACAAAACAAATTTGGATAAGCCTTCCTGTTGCAAGAAAGGTGAAAGTGATCTTGTAAACCAGTCTATACAAACCTACTGACCATGCATAACATACTAACCAGGCATTGTCTTACCAAAACACATCGACTTCAGGATGCCAGGCAAGCTTTTCATCTGCTGAAATTCTTCACAGAAAGCTTGGCTTACTTTTCTTCTGGTCTGAAAGTAACTTGAAGTGTGCACTGACGTTTTTCCAACCCTGCACCAGGTTGTGCTATCCATGTATTGTGCGTCAATCCTTGTTTTGGTGGTACATACTCGTATGTGCGTTTCCCATGAACGACGAACAAAAAAGTGATTGATCCACGTTTAACCTTTCGTATGGTTTATATCATCCCCACGTATCATATGTTTGATCTTCTGTACCAGTTCGGATGTATTTTCCCCTTAAAGTTGCATGCCATTTTATCAATGCTGGAATTTTCTCCTTCTTGTGTTTTTTCTTCTTTCTTTGTTTTGACCGCATCCTGATTTGATGTCTTTGTAGGAACTGCATGACAACATGAGCTTTTATTTGAACTTTTGGATCGATCTCTGCCTGACATTTGCGTGCCTTACTCCAAAGCCAGGAAAAATTCACTAGATGACCTTTCGACCTTGCTGACTGAAATTTGTCCCAAAGCTAATCATATAAATCGATATACTTTGTCGCTTTTCTACCTTTGCAAAAAAGTTTACAGTGTGCTGATGCTGCGCCTTGCATAATAGATCGTTTGTTCTTTACCCGTCTAGAAATTTGGGATCGAGTGATGCTATATTTCTCTGCTACACTTTCTTGCAGCTCTCCACTTCCGTAGACGCATATTGCAGCTGCCTTGTGCACGGCTGTATACTGCTTTCCTTTTTTCCCTGAGTTCACGCTCGCACGTAAAGTCTTGGCTTCTGCCACACTGTTTAGCATTTGATCAACAACCTCCTTAACTTGAAACGATAAAATTTCATCATAATCAGCTTTGTTCTTTTTTTTTCTGTGGAGCTTCATTGGTAATATTATGCATGCTTTTAATATGGAATGCCAAGCCTTGGCTGCTCTTGAACTGATTAGCGCAGTAATTACATTGAAACAAAACTTCCACTGCATTAAAAGGCATTATTATTTCCTGCTGGATTCCACGATGCACAACCTTTTTCTTGAATCCAAAAGCAGCTAATGTTCTCTGCTTTCGTTTGTCGACTCTCACTTTTGACATATTTTATTCTAACAAATGTGCAGACATGAAATGCATCAGAGGGTCAGAACTAACGTTTTTTTGTTTTGTTTTCAAATTTTAACATTCAAAAAAAGTTTTCGAATGCGAACAGATTTGAATTCTTAATTCGATTTTCTAAGGCAATGTTTACACGTTTCATAGAATCTTTTCCTAGAAATTATCACACTTTGTAATGTTTTGTAAGCCTTGCAACTACAAAAGACACTTCAAAAGTAAAAACCAAGGCTGGGAAATATGCTTGGCTTATGCTTAAGAAAATGTCCTATCTGAGCCTGAATATGCTTATAAACGCTATGCTTATTAAAAAAACATGTAATAATATT
The DNA here is from genome assembly GCA_003991215.1 of Morbakka virulenta. Taxonomy (NCBI): domain Eukaryota; kingdom Metazoa; phylum Cnidaria; class Cubozoa; order Carybdeida; family Carukiidae; genus Morbakka; species Morbakka virulenta. The sequence continues at coordinate 754,864 of RDPX01000217.1, forward strand.
CAAAATTACCTTCTAGCCTCTCTGAGCTATCCACTAGTTGATTTAATTTTTGTAGACTTCTCTTATTGAAACAGCTTTGTTAAAGTCTCTAATTTTACTTCTTCTTGTGAGTTTACGTGTTTACTATAATAATTCTTTGTAGTGCATAAACGTGTCTTTGGCCTGGTAGGCTGTCAAAATGTAAACTGAACTAAGGTAGCCAGAACATTCGCCATTTATTGTGAAGGGATAGGAAGGATGATTCACTAAAGTCACCAGAACTATCGGTGCCATCCACACAAAAACACGTGCAACACACCCTCAGAAACTCCTAATCCGGAACCCAGCTAATCATGGTTAACAAACAAGATACACCCTTGACAACAAACTAAGGGTGAAACCAACTTTGTGGTACACTAGCTGATGTCTATTTAATTAAGTTGTGGTATTTCTACAGCAGCAACAAGTAATTTAGGTTTTGGTATTAAGATTACGTTTACTTTATGTAAGTAAACCCAAAGTAAGGTATAACAGTGAAGCCTACTAACGATAATTATAATAAGAATGCATATTAGCAGTAAACTGATTAATGTTTTAAATAATAAATAAATGACAATAAAAAGCAATGCTGTGGATATAAGTGACACATTAAGTAATGCTAAATACTATTAAGTGACGTAAAATGACTAAGCAAGGCAAGATTCTCTATGAATATATCAAACTGATAATAAAAATAAAAAGTACTAGTACGTTATGGTTGTATATTGTAATACTATTTCCTTGAATAAGCTCTCCTCCCAGAATAGGTGCCTTCCTTGAAAAAAAACCCTTTCCTGGAATTTGGACTTCATTCAATAAATCCCCCCCCCCAATCGACTCCACATAGGAAGAAATTGATGGAGATTTTTAACTATATTTTCAGCTCCAATATTACAATTGACAACTCTTTTGGTAGCAGATGCATATCCTGTTCCTCATCCTTTATAATCTAATTTAACACCCGTTCTTTTATATTTTGTGAAAACTCTGGAACGACTAGGTAATGCCAATTAAATCTCTCTATAGCTCTTCCCAAAAGAATATGCAAGCAAAAAATTGTCCTTGTCCTTTTTTAAAACGTGAATAAGAAGGTAAGATTGTTTATCGGAACATATCCAACTAACAACAAAGTATAATCTTCCTCCATAAGCTTAAATATTTCAACTGTAAACAGATCCTACTCTTTATCCTCGGCTCTCTCTCTCTCTCTCTCTCTCTCTCTCTCTCTCTCTCTCTCTCTCTCTTATCTTCTTTTACAAAGGTCTTCTCGTTCATTTTTGGTGTCCATCTTGTTTTCTATACATAGTGAACTCTAATCCATGTCTCAAATAACACTTCAAAGAACATCTCTTTATTGAAGATATAATTCCTTTTGGCTAATCTCGAAGAGTCTTCTCACTTCGTTAAAATCTTCAGTGCTTTGAAACGTTATGAAGGGCTCCGATAAGTTACTGTTATACAACGTTCGACATCGTTATTACTCTATGCAAGGTTCAAACGTTTTCAAAAGTATCTGTTTTTGTATCATGACATCTACACAGGTGCAGTCCCTATCTCTTCTGTCTAAAGTGATTATCCTGTCAATGCAATAAGAGTATGATCTCTTTCTGATATCTATGCTGTCCTTGCCTATAATTTTAGCTGTGTTGCCTTTAGCTGTGTTACCTTTACGTGTAGTCGCATTGCAAAAGTCGTATTTTGTGAAGACGTTTTACAATATTATCCAACGCTCATTTCGATTGTAATATTTGCGCTAAGTTTAGTAGTGATTTATTTAAACTAATTAAACTTTTGGAACAGAACACTACTTTTCATTTGAATCAAAAAGTAATTTCTTACCCTTTGGAATTCATGCTGACTGCCACAGATTTTGCTGAACTACATAGTAACCAAGCTTCGACCAGGAAAGTCAACGTTGATGTGAAACGCATCCGTGAATGGAGAAAATTGAAGGAGACAATTGTTGAAAAGATGGCAACAACTGGGAAGGAGGAGGGGAGTGCAAGCTCAAGGAACGTATGGAATGGATTGCACAACAAATGTCAGCCAAATTATGGATATTGGGAAAACTAATCATGTTTAAACTGAAACGATTACATGAAGAACGAATCGGTGAAAATGGACCTGAAAAAAATATGTTTGTGGTTAGTCGAGGATGGCTTATGATCTTCATGAAGAATTTTGGATTATCCTTGAGACGAAAACCTAATACAGCTCAAAAGGACCTTAAACACGTCACAGATAAAATTGCTTCTTGTGTTATTTGAGTATGACGAGAATGTTAGAAATTTCCATACGGGCCTACCAATATAATTGCTATGAAGAAAACTGCTGTATGGGCGTATGTAGGTGTTGAGACCATTTTCGAGAAAACAGGAAGGAAAGAGATTGCTCCTAAAAGTAATGATCCCGAGAAAATGCGTGAAAGTGTCTATTCAGCAGTTCGGGCAAACTAAAAATAATTGAAACCGTCTTCATGGACTTTGCTGGTGCTAAACCCAAAATATAATGTTTTGATCAACAAATTAAAACAAAATGCATCGTGAGTTATTTGCCAAATGTATGGATGAAAGAAGAGCTCAGTATCAATTGCATTAAAACTGTATTAGAACAATTTTCATTCACTGCTTGCATGGGATACATTTGATTCACATATGACAGAACAGCTTCGCAGTCTTCTGAAGACGTCAAGCATTGATGATGTGTTTATTCCTGGGACGTATATGAACTCTATACAAGCTTCAAATCTACTGTGGGAAAAACCTTCTAAAGGACTAGTAACTGACCTTTATGATAAATGGTTAATCAATAGTATGCAGGAATAAACTGAGCAGGGAAATGTGAATGTCTCCCTTGAAAATTTAATATTAATTTAATGGATTATGGATCCTTGGAATAAACTGGAAGACGATATTTTTGAAAAGTCTCATAAAGCATATGCGCTTAATCTAAATTCTGATGGACGAGAGGATTCTTGCACCCACCGCCCCAAACAGGATGAACCCTGTGTAGCTGTTTTATGTGGAGCTTTAAAGACAACTGCATCTATATCGCAAATCCATTTGGCGAATTAGACGTTGAAGAAGCTGCACAGTAACTTAGTCCGATCGACATGGATATGGATGTGGAGGAACTCACAGAACTAGAATAAACATTGTGCATTAGTTAAAAGATTGTTATTGTTGTTACTCCTCATTTTGACCTCTTTTCTATCAATTATCAGACTTTTAAAAATGCGTTCCCCTTGAATAAGCGCCCCTTCCGAGAGAGAAACTGTTAAATAAGCCTATTCAAGGAAATACGATTTGCAACTTCTATCAATTGCTTATCCGTTATCGAGAATTGACTATTAGTATAGAATGAATAGGATATAATAAAGATGGGGAGGGTTTGAAATGGTAAGAAAATGAAAAATACGCTTACAGTGAACTGGATTCCAAGCAATGCCTATGGTTATCATGATCACGTGTTGTACTACTTAGGCTATTAGCGCTCGATTTCGACCTGGTCATTTTTGCAAACACATCTTTTCTTTGATGCACTTTCCTTTACCCAACTCTTCATGGTTAAACATCAGATCCCAATGACAGTAAACAGATATTTCTTTTAAATGATGGGTAAATAACAATGACAAATGCAACCTTATTGATGTATGTGATATATTAACTAATGCTAGATACTGCTATATGACAAAATGACTAAGACGAGATCATCTTTAAATACATCAAATTGCACATTTTTCCAAATTCTAAATCCTCTTTTCTTAATTATATTATTCTCACAATTTCCTTGATCACCATCTATAATCAGTTTATCGACCTTAAAAGGGAAGTTGTCATCCTGTGGTAGGCTCAGTCCTATATGCATGATTGGAATGTCATGTACAGTAGTAAGGGTTTGAAGGAAATAATAGCACTTTCAAATAAAAGATGTGATACCAAAAAGATCTGGTTAAGATTGAGGGCCGATACCTCAGGTGGAAGAGCAATGGTTTATGATAGCTAAAAGCTGGTTCAAGTCCAATTCTGTACAGACATAAATGTTGTTAAATGTATCTCTTCAAATTGTAGAACCGGGGAACATGATGTAAGAGTGTATGAAAACACTGAGGAAGATATTATTGTTAGCAAAGTGATTTTTCATACATCATTTGGACAAGGTCAGTGGAACGACATGAGTTTTGATATAGCATTACTAAAACTGGCAAGACCTGCAAAAATGAGCACGTTTACTTCGCCAGTTTGCCTTGCAGATGATATACCTGTTCCTGTGGATACCGACTGCTACATTACAGGTGATATGTCATTATTTTAGAGTAAACTCTATAGTAGGAAACAGTACAAAAATGTAAAATGAAAAAATATATTTCCATGTCAATTGTTTGAGACATTTGGGACTCAGGGTGACTCTATTTTGACCCTATAAATAGAAGGTGAAAATTATGTGCTATTATTTAAGAGGAGATTAAGGGATACTTTCATTTTATGTTTAGATAGAGAGGTAAATAGATGAATAGATGAAAGATAGATAGATACAGTAATCGTTCTTCGTTTACTCTTCACCAGATAAACTCTTTTCATTTGTGTACCTTAGATATTTTTTTAATATGTTCTCTGGTACTACTTCAAATGTTGACACCTAGCTTTTTACCTAGGAACATAGTTGTCTTTGACACCTTTATTTCCAGTCTTTTTACACTAAGCAATTTTTACTATTTCGTAGGGTGTATTTTAATATATATATATATATATATATATATATATATATTGAAGACTGTCAAGTCATCAGCATGTAGGATCTCTCATTAGGTAGCATTTTGAATATTCATGCAAAGAAGATCCTTGCTGAAAACTTCTTCTTATTTCACAACTGTTATTCTTTTCATCATCTGTCCTAATTAGTACCAATAATCCTGTGTAGATACACTAAGGCTGTTTGATAAGTTTTCCAACATTCTTCATAATCAAAGTGAAAAAATACCAAATCTTTCTGTCTGTCTTAAGCTTGTCTTAAGCTTTCTCAAAGTCAAAGACTCTGTGGTACAAAGTCTACTATGTAGCCGATTGTTCCTCCGAGAGTTGCCTTATGATAAAGATTGTATCATTGATTCCTCTGCCAAGCCAAATCAAAATAACTACTGTCCCAAACTCTTATTGAATTTTCAATCTATTGTCCAGGATTTTCTGCATCAGTTTACGTGAGCACTCAAAACTTAACAAGCCTACTCTTAGAATGACTAATCCATTTCAACATCCCCTGTATTTCAAAACTGTGTTCAAACTGGCCATTTTCATAACCTTGTGGCAATGCCTCTTTCTGTCCAATTAACACAGGCACAGGTTTAAAAAAATCCTCTCCCTCCGAGACAGTGCTCAGATCAGACCTAATATCTGCCTTTTCATCTTAATTTTTTGCCAGGACAGCCTTTACTATTAATGATTTTGGAAAAATAAACAACATCCATTTTTCCATATGACATATCCAAAAAGTCTTCATTATCATTGGAACATTTTCATCAGAGAAGAGCATATTCTTCTGTAAGGCAGCTCTTTGATCGCTTTGTCTCTCCCCTGCCCCCCCTCTCCCTCTCTCTCTCTCTGTATATATATATATATATATATATATATATATGCCTGTGTGTGTATGTACGTGTGTATGAAATTCTTGGGGTAAGTTGAAAATACTACATTTCTTTTTCTTTCTGTCTAGTTTTTATCACCTCAAGCGCTACTTACGTCATCATTACTTGAAATACGTGTGCTGCAGGTCCTGCATTTTAGTTGCCTTAACTTGGCTAAAAGACCGATAACATGTGCTTTAAGTAAAAGTGTAATTTAGTCAAGGCCAAACTAGTTTGTAGATAGAGTATAATCAATGAAAACAACAGCTATAAACCACAGGATACATTCCCATTCTTGTTAAAAGTGAATGAATTCATATGTTCAATCATAGTGGTATTTCTAAAGTGGAGAGTACAATAGATAAAGGCAAAATAAATGTGAGTTAAACAGATATTGACAGCACATCACAACATAACTAATATTCAATTGAAATTGAAATTTGAATAACAAACAGTGACGTTCACACGTCATTTAGAAGAGGATTAAATCTTCTTGCTCATACTCATGTCTATCAATTTCACAAGGTCAACGATGTTTAAAAGCCCAAGGGCTGAT
>RDPX01000217.1:772469-791405 GCA_003991215.1 Morbakka virulenta
AATTTTTTTAAATTTTGAATATGCTAACACTTTCTACCAATGTCTACAATTGTAGACTTCAAAATTTATTGACATGAACTTTTTGTGTAACGTTCAATAACAAAATAAACGTATGTTTATTAGACAGAATCACCCTTGTAAAGTGTAAATACAAACTTTAAAACCGTCTTTACTGCCAGCTACCTTGCCAACACAGAAAAGTGCAGAACGTGGTTGGCAGTTCAGATTTTTTTGAAAATTGGCACATTTCTTATATCTTATACTGACACATAGTACCAAACTAAATATCAGTTTATAGTTCATCTTGCCTATCATCTACCCTAAAATAACGAGGGACATCATTTAATGCCAAATATGCTCCATATGTCTATAAAACAAGCATTGGATTAAAAGTCTACTTTTGTAGACATTGGGAGAATTTGGGTTAATAAACCTTATTTTAATCTTCCTTTCATGGGTGCTTCTTTCCCTTAAAATTGGACATTTTTACTTATTCTGATAACTAGCTGTTAGACTTTTTGGATTTAAGGGCTTTGTTCTACACAATAAGCTTTACAACTAAATTATGTGCATTTAAAAGTTTTTGAGGTACTTAAACAATCCTTTACATGGGAATGGTTTCTCTTTAAGTAAAATGTATTTATTTACGTTAAGTTTCGTATTTATTTTAGGGTCCGTATTTTATGTTGTCCCACTCTGTCTACATTTATTTTCTCGCAAAAGTTGTTTAATTCCTTTTTAATGTACATTTGGGTTGCAACTTCCAAATTCATCAGTCAACAACAACTTGAAAATATAAATCACAAACAGCTTGAATATTATTTTATTTTCAAATTTACCTGTTTTTATTTGCATTGTCACTATCAATCATTTTAGATTGTAAACGTTTGATGAACTGTTTTAAGTTATAACTTTTGACTGATGAACTTGGAAGTGGCAACGAAAATCTCAATAAAATGTCAAACTGTATTTTGATTTATTTCTTTGTTTTTTCTCACTATATATAAATATATAAATATATATATATAATTCTTATTCTTATTATTATTAACTTTTCCCGTACAATAGGTCGCTATTTTAAATGAGTCTCCACTATGTTGATCTGATTGGGTCATTTTCTACATCTATATGGATCACCTCTAAATCTTTGTTTATGCAATCTTCCCACAATATTTCAGGTCTTTCTTTTTATCGAATTCCAGAAATATTCATCTCTATTATTCTTCTACCTATATGGTGTTCTTTATTTCTTCTTAAGAGGTATCCATACCATCTTAATCTCTTTCTTGTATCTTCTTTGACACTTTTATTATCTTTGTTGTTCCTCTTATGTGTTCATTTTTATTTTATTCAGCTTTGCAACTCCTAACACCAATACGAGGATCTTCATCTCTGCTACATCAAATTTTCTCTCTTCTGTTATGCACCATCTAAACCATACGTTAAAGAATATATATATATATATATATGTATATATATTTATGTGTGTGTGTGTGTGTGCCATAGAGTATGTGTGGCTCAATGGTTAGTGCAGTTGCACCGTAACCAAGAGGTTCCGGATTCGATTTCCCCAGCGGGCGCAAAGAATTTAGAGCTTTACAAAAGAAAAAACCATTGGTTGGCGTCAGGAAGGGCGTTCGGCCAAGAAATTCCTCAAAACCAATATATATGTGCCATATCCATTCGAGGCGTTTGTGACAATCATGGTTTTCCACAGATTCCTATTTCTCTCTCTCATCGTGTGTATATATAAATATATGTATCATTTAACACATACACAGTACATAATTTATGAAACGTAGTGGTAGTATTTGCAACAAGACTTTGCTTAATTTCTAATTCCGTCATGTTCAAGGCCCTCGCAACAGAATATATGAGTGTGACACCCATGAGAGCACATCTGTCAGCAAATGAAACCCATACCTGCTTTTGTAATTATTGATAAACTTCTATTAAACAATGCTCAGATATTTGTAAGCTTTTCATACAAAGCTAAAAGAGAAGCGAGCTTTACAATGTTTAGTAATGAAGGAACGTTGTTCTCTGACGTAATAATCAACTGAAATTAACTGTTTGCAATAACAATTAACAAATAGCATTTTTAGATCACCCAATACGCATGTCAAGCAGAGTATAATATAAAATTCCAGATGAATATGGGAACCCAAAATTAAATAAACACAAATATTCAGTAAAACAATTCTCAGACGACTAATTTTAGAGACTATAACTAATAAATATGTTCTTTTGTCAGCAAAGTAGTTACAAAATATCCCACTTCCTGGAAAAGAGGTTTGCCAACAGCACTAGTTACGGTTTTTTTCTATACGTTTTTTTTCCAGACCTTTGGATCTTTCTGAAAAGCATTTACATTTATTCGTACCAAAAACAAACATAATTTTGATACCATACCATGGACAAGTACCAAGTCGTTCTAGTTCGCAAAAAAATTGTATCGCATATAAAGTGCATTTGATTCAGCTTGTAATGATTGCCTTTCGAAGTCGACGTAAGCGTCAGAAATTTTATGGCAAATAGTCATAAATGAAAATCATAAATATATATAAATAAATATATCCAAACCACTTTTTTAAAAAGTGGTTATAATTTATAAAATGTTTGAATAAGAAATATTGCTTTTTGATGAAAGGCTTCAACCTCCTCTTTCTAAATCAAAAGATTGAATTATTTTGAAATAAAATTGTATCTTAAATTTTAGGTATTAATATTTTTCGGTCTCTGTTTATCCTCCTCAGGATGCAGCGACGGAATGCGATGTACATAAAAAGACTGGGAAATGTCAAACATACAAAGACTACATGGAGCAAAAATGCAGGAAGACTTGTGGATTTTGTGTTGACAAAGGCATGTATCTTACTATGTTAATTACTATATCAGCATCGGTATATATAAGTCAGAAAGAAAGGGGTTTTTAATATTTAGACTAATGTTGAGTTGAAGACTTTGTTATACTAGAAAGTGGCATTCTTTTGAGATACTTCATATTTTAAGATATCTCCTGAAAGATATTATGTCTCTCTGTTTCTTTGAACGGGAACCACCGCTTTTAATTAATTTGTTTGGAGTCAGATTTTATTCAGTTAGATTTTTGTAAAAATACCAACTGTAGAAGAGAAAATTTATACTGCCTTTTAGCACAAAGACTTGGACATTCCATAAGGTGCGAGGAAGGAAATTCATTGCGTAAGTAGAAGCCATGTACTTAGAAATTTCAACAGGTGATAGATAAAGCAATATTGAAGAACGAGTAACACTTCCCTGAAAGAGGTACATTTTCACCTGGACTAGTAAGCCACGTTCATCAAGCCTGAATTTGAATTAGATTAGATAAAGAATATGCAACAAAGAAGCGAGAGAATCAAGCCTAAGGATCCCAATATTCTCAGAAAATTTAATGTCATTCATGGCGACCGACCGAAGAACGGGCGTACCCTGGCGGTTAATAGAAAAAACATTAGTTTCACTGTGCACTTGGCGAGGGCGTGAAAATAATATTCAAGAAAATTTGCCATTTAAACTTTTCCGAATAGACAAAATTCATCTGGGCAAGAATAAATAGTACCGTCCTCGGCATATATATACCTAGATCTAAAAGGATACAACTTATGGAAATTACATTTCTTTTGATTCGTGCACATTAAAATAACTGATCATTTCAGTTAAAATTCTTAGTTGTAACTCTAAGGTTCTAAAAGTCAGAAATTGTAATTTGTACTTAAAATGCCAAAAATACTGCTCTTTAATTTAAGAGAAGACGTTTTCATGTACTATGCCTGGGTTTAGACCGTTGTGAGAAAGGGTAGTTTTACCCTACTCATGAAGTGTTATTGCAATAGTAATTCAGCTCAGTATGAGAAGAATGCAGATTCCGACAACTGTGACTTGCTCTTAGCTAAAAAGCTAATGGTGCAAAGCTACCATCTGTAGGATTATAATTGTACGCATTTAAGTCAGAATCCGTGCTAGAAGGCAATGATAATTACCACTGAAATATTTGAAAAGACTAGTAGGGAACGGGCGTAAGCTCGTTTCTCAGTCCCACAGCACAAGAGGGCTGAATGTCCTCGTCAGTACCATCACTATTTCAGATTGCCTGTGGCCTGCTCTGGTTCAAGGTGTTCGTTCTACGTCGAAAAGGTTGAAGCTAACAGTTTAAGAGTTTAAGCTAACTCCTTAAACTTAATATCTTCCAAATATCTCAGCATTATTACTGTTCTAATTTTTTCTCCTTTATATTCATCCACTAGAAAATTAATCTTCTTCTTCTTCCATTTGCTGTTTTCTCTGTCATCAGGGGTCAGCAGCACGTAGTTGTTGGCGCCAACGAGCTCTGTCCATTGAATCTCCTTCCGTCAGTCCTCTGTTCTCCATATCCCGCTTCAGGATGTCCCTCTACCTCAGCCTCTGCCTTCCGAACGATCGCCTCCCTCAAACTGGTAGAAAAGTAATCTGCAAGCTTAATTGCCCGTTTGTCCTTAATTTACATTGTTGTTTCTAAAGTAAGAAAATAGGCATTAATAATTTTTTTACCACCAACGTTGTAATTGATTTTTATATTTCAAGCCTTTAACTGATGTATTATACATATTCTTTTATTTAGTACTAACTTGCGGCAAACCAGCAATAAAAAGCTCTCGTGTTATTGGTGGAAAAAATGCTGTCAAAGGATCCTGGCCATGGCAAATTTTATTATTGTTTGGAAAAAAACCAATGTGTGCCGGGTCTTTAGTGCGTCCAAACTGGGTTGTGACAGCAGCACACTGTGTGAAAGAATTGGAAAGAAGACATTTCACTGTCAGGTATAATATTTTTTAATATTAACTGCATTTGGGGTCACTGAATAGTACTTAATCACAGATTAATTAGTTACTTAATCAAAAATCCAAACTACTATTTTTCAACCTATTTTTCTCGTCAAAATTTAAAACATTATTGTCTATGATATTTTTTATGGGTATTTGTGGGCTTCAGGTTTTCCAATTAATTTTCCTTAATCAATGTTAAATTACTTTGATTACCTTACCTTTTTAAATAAGTAAAGTTGGCCTGTTGCTTACAAGATTATTTTTTCTGGGCTCAGGCGGTGCCGTTCTCGTTAGACCAGTGAGGAATTTCTTGTCCAGATGCCCTTTTTTACGCTAACCAACGGATTTCCCCCGCTACGAATATCAAACTGGGAACCTCTTGATTACAACACGGTAACACAAATCAGTAAGACACGGACCCTCTTACTGTTACCTTAAATTAGTTTAACCTGGCCTGCAAAGTGAAACAGTATCACTTTTGAATCATTCACAACATGTTTACTTTTGACCTTAATTATACACAGCAAATTTTCTAAGAGAGTAATAAGAGATTAATTAAATATGACTGGTGGATTCTTTACTTCTCAAGGAAACAAATTGAAGCATGTTGATAATTTTAAATATCTTGGTTCATGGCTTCACTTGAGTCAAAAAGACATGGAATCACGAATTAGTCAAGCTTGGCAATCTCTAAAAAAGTTAGACAAAATATGGAAATCATCACTGGAAAGAAATCTCAAAATAAACTTCTTTCGAGCGACTGTTAAAAGTGTACTTCTTTATGGAGCAGAAATCTGGACGATGACTAAACAAATGACCAACAGATTAAATGGTGCATATACTAAAATGCTGCGGAAAGTTCTTTGTATCTCATGGAAGGATCACATATCAAACAAAGTACTATATGGAAACTTACCAAAGGTCTCGACTACCGTTAAAACCAGAAGACTACGTTTCACTGGAAACCCTTGGAGAAAGGATGATGAGCTTCTCCATGAAGTATTGTTATGGCAACCGAATCATGGTAAAAGAAAAAGAGGAAAACTTGCAATGACATACATCGACCAGCTCAAACGTGACACAACCATTGACCTAGAAGACATCAACAACTGCATGGTGGATAGAGACACACGGAGAGAACCTGTCAACACAGTTCGAGTTCGCTCGAATCAAGAAGAAATAGGACTTGAAATCAAGATTAGCAATATTGACCTTAAGTGTTTCAGTGAGAATATTTATATCACATGGACTTTACATCATTTGCAACATCTAACCATGGTGAATAGTGATTTTCATTTTGTAACGACGTACATGAAATTTATTTGATGATTGATACATTTTTATTCAATTATGTAGTAAAATTCTCTCTCTCTCTCTCTCTCTCTCTCTCTATATATATATATATATATATATATATATATATATATATACATGATATTTTGGTTGGTTGGAATAGAGAGTTAAAAAATTAACGGAAATAAAATATAAATGTATTAGACAACTTATATTATTTGTTTGATTTCAGAACAGGGGAGCATGACCTAAGGACAAAGGAGAATACAGAGGACGATATAGAGGTATATAGAATCATTTCTCATCCCAATTTTGGAAGAAGTTCAATGAAGGATTTTGATGTGACACTAATCAAATTACAAAGACCAGCAAGGATGAGCCAATATGTGTCACCTGTCTGCTTACCAGATTCTAATGAAAATGTAACAGTTGGTACTAGATGCATGATTACAGGTAGGCATCTGTTCAATACAAATTGATTTATGTTTCATTGACAGAGAAAATTTAGATTTTATAAGACTTTTGCATTGTATATTTTACTCTAGGAAGCTGTTTGCTTCCTCTATCAATAAACAAATCTCGTTAAAATGCCAAAGACCCCTGAAAATTTACGTTGATGCTTCCAAGGAATTATTTATTTGGTGTACAAGAAGGCAAATATTTTCCCGTATACCTGAAATTGTTATGGTGCAGGCATCTTTCAAGAAATGCAGCTTAAAAACAAAGGTTTTATTTGGTCCATTTTTCGTATGTCCTTACTCACAGGGGTAATTTCGGTGCCTCTTTTAAGTCTTGGTAGCATAAGATAAAAATAATTCTTATCGACATAAAATAGGTTTCACAGATTTGAGCTTTTAAATCCTTTCCCTTTACATACTGGATCGCGGCCACATTCCATCAGTTTCGGATCCGCTGGCATTTTTCTCTTTATTATTCAACAATAGGCAAAGGCCCGGCAGTTGTACTCCTACTACTTTTCCCCATTCTGGTTCAAAATTCACCAAGAAAGGGGTGCACATTTGTGTCAATCCTAGGAACAAGAATTTTCATAAAAGGGATGTTTACTGCCCATAATCAGAGAATGTAGAAAAAAGACTCCTTTAAAAAAAACATGCCCTTAGAAACTACTCCAGCTAACAGCGCAAACCTTGTAGATTGTATTTGGACTTGAAAAGAATATCAGTGAAAAGGGGTGAATTTAAATGCACAGTAGCAGTGAAAGGATACTTTTATTAAATACTCTGACTTAGGATGAGTACCAGTTTTTAAATAGGAGTGCATCCCCGGGAGCAAAGGTCAAAATGAAGTCAAAAATCAGTTAGAGGTTATTAAAGTTTAAGACGAGTCAGGTTTTAACGACTAAACGTAATGTATTTCTCTTATCATTATTGTAATTTACACAAAGTTGGGAAATAGAAGCAGTTGGAAGTGTTGGTATCTATATTGAATCAATTTTTCAAATTGTCATTATTATTTACACAGAGTTCATAAAATAATTTTCGTGAGTTACAAAAGAAATTTTGTTCGAATAAGAGCATCGTCTAAATGTAGAGAAGCCAAATAATATCAAGAAAAGAAGATATTTTGGGAATTCTTATCTTGTTTGAATTACTTTTTAGGGTGGGGAACAATCAAACATCCCGGCCCAATGCATTATACTTTACAACAAGGTCTGTCAAAAGTTGTCGACAACAAAGTCTGTCATAACCTAAATTATCCAAATACAAATAATCAGGTAAGATATATACGTAATAAACTTTTTATTTGTTTACGTCTTTGAAATACATAAAGAAGTAGACAACATCCCTATTTAAGAATATAGCAGTGTGATTTAATGATAAATTTAATGGCTTCCAGTTTTTCAAAATATAATACCAGTACAATCTACTCAACGCTGATGTTTTTACGTTGATACATATTTATTTTTTTGTCATCTTAAGGTGATGGGCAAATAAGAAAAACTGTTTAAAAATCTGTCTTTGAATGAAAGGCATTCAATTATCATCACAATCAGATACAACTGTTTAAAATGCATCTGGAATCTCAATTTGTTAATGACAATGTTCTTCTGCCTGGAATTACAAGAAATACAAGAAAGAGAAATCTACCGATGTGCAATATTGATTAGAATTGGACTTACCAAAATTTCTCATCCTCTAGCCTCTTATTGATTTATTATTGTTATTACAATGCATTTTGATCTCTTTCTATTCGTTTTCCAATTACTTTATTTGCTGAGGTAAGTATGCCACAATTCCTGTCTTCTGCGTTATAAGACCTATATTACCTTACAAGATCGCACAAATTGTCAAAGCAACATTTAATTTGCACAGCTTTTGAATTTAATTTCAGAATTGATAACAATAAAGCTGAATGAATTTTTAGCCATTTGATCACTGAAAAACAACAAAAAAGGGAATTGGACAATATTTTAAATAAATGCCCATCATAGCTCTTGAATATTACTTTTCTGAACTTTAATACAGAAATAGGACTGGTTTCTGGGCACAGGAACAGTCAGTATGGATCCTTCCCTAAACAAGGAAATCTTTGTTTAATTATTTTTTATATGTTTTGTTAAGTAGAATTTTATATTCCATACCTAATTACAAGCCAAACAAGTCAAATCAAAAGCTAGTGAATTTCGTAAATTTCGTTTGTATCAGCTTTTCAAAAGAATCATTTTGATCATGAGATTAATGGAGAAGTGTTAAGCATGTCTAATTCTGCAATTCAATGATTGATTTTTGTCTTCCACTGCAATGCTCGATAGCTTCAATGCGATTCATGGTACGAAACAATTGATGATTTGACAGAGCTTTGTAATAATTATACCCATCATAATCATACAAAAGTCGTTTTTGCTACTTACTGATCTTTAAGCTACTATTTCATCTCAAAGCTAACTTCCAAAATCAATCCTATTTTGATAAATGTTAAAGCATCCTTACCAGTTTGTGAAAGTCTCAATGCAAACTCATTTGGATCAGTTTTGAAAATTACGTCTTTCTCAATCTTAGGTGACTAATTCAAGTCATTATTGATAGTCATTATTGCGAGAGCTGGAGAGTAACAAAGAAGCGAATAGACGCAACAGAGATGTGGTTCCTTAGGAGAATGCTAAGAATATCATTGACCGATCATATTTCCAACGAGGAAGTACTTAGAAGAGCGGGCTGCACAAGTATTCTTCTGAATAACATCAGGCAAAGACAGATCTCTTTCTTGGGACACGCCATACGCAAAGAAGACATGGAAGACCTGGCCCTGACGGGTCGAATATGTGGTAACAGGGGCAGAGGCCGAAGAAGGTTGACGTTCATGAGAAGCATATCAACGTGGATGGGGAAAGGCGAGCTGGAGCTGATGCGGATGGCAAAGGATCGAGTTTGTGGAGGAGCGTGACCGCCGATGTTGTGCAGGAGCATGCCACCTGAAGTAAGTAATATTGATAGAGAAAGGTTCTTTTGTATTCTTGCAAACGAGAAAATCAGACGGAAGTAAAAAACTGGTTAAGGATGGAGTATTGGGTTCGCTTCTCGGCCTTTTGGCTGAGATCAAGTGTAAAGCTCAGGTCTCTCTTTGGTCGGGGCTTTGGCTATAGGACCCAACCATGCAGAACAGGTAGTCTCGTGATGCTTGTGCTGACGACCAACCCAAGAGGAAGGGCTAACCCACAGAGGGTCCTTGAGAGGCGATCCGTATGTTTTGCATTTTATTTTGCTTTGCGTGCTTTCTGTCCCACTTTTTCTTGATTTGTTGCTTCCTTTCGGGTCTTTTATATATGGTAATCTGTGAATGACAGAAATGAACTCACTGTTTACCAGGAGTTCCGTCAATGAAAGACCCAGTATTGCATTATTTGCAATTGAACATATTCAGAAAATGGAAATTGTTAGACAATCCAAAGTTGTTCAGCATCTCTAAATAGCAACATCGTTTCGTCATCAAGTTCTAACTTCTTTTGCAAAATTATCAAAGCAGAAATAGGCACAATATCTTATTTATCCAGCTTATTTATCGTCTTTGTTCAAACTAAAGACGGTCTTCATTAAAAAAATAATTTGCTTGTCTCTTTTTCATTTGACAGCCCAGCAACTGTTGTATTGTCTCCAAGTAAAAACTCTTTATCATTTTTAATAAATTCTAATTTAAGTACAGTAAACATGAAATTATTGAATATTTTACGAGAATAATTTATCAATACCAGTTATAATTTCCCTGAATTTACATGGGCCCAAAAAATTTAAATAACTCTTTTTTTTACTTGTTAATGTCTTCGTGTTCCAATCAAGCTTTTATTTAGCCATTTTCTTTTATTTAAATCTATTCAAGGTGAAACCTAGCATGGTGTGTGCAGGAAGTGGTGGTTCTCAGATTCAACATGGATGCTATGGTGACAGCGGTGGGCCTTTTGTTTGCCAAAGTAGTACCAACGGAGAATGGGTACTTCATGGGGCTCTTTCCTGGGGAACTGAAAGCTGTAATTCTAGTCTGTCTTACACTGTTTTTACAAGAATTTCACATTTTAGGTCTTGGTTACGTACCACAATGGAGAGAAACTAAAAACTCGTATTTGTTTAAACTTTCAGTTGTTATGTAATTCAAAAGTATGTAATTTGATGGAGCTTATGACACCACATGTAGTATGCAAGATGATATATGTTTATACGTAAAGTTGAAAAAATGTTTAGCTTTTTTATTTGCCGGTACTTTCTTATTTTTCAGTAAAATGGAAGCGCTGTCGTGCCAAAATAAAACACACATATCAGCGCGGTTATGATTTTACCTAAATAAGTGATTTCGTTGAATATGCAGTCTTGGTATTAATTATTACTTAATCTAAAAGATTTACGGAATGATTAAAATAAAAGTGCTATATTACTATTAATTAAATGTCTCGAGACTTGTCTTTCTTCTCGATAACTTTATATGTGATCACGTACAACAAACAAGTTGTATGAGCAATCACACGTCTTTTCTTCTTTGGACTTAGAAGTCGAGTACAAGCCTTAATATCCGACTTATTCCTAACAAAGCTGTTTTCTGTGTGCGTTCAATTTCCATGTAGATCCCAATATATCTTACAAATTTTTCAAAGCTTTGACTGACAACCTTCAATGCTTCTACCACAATTGGAATCCAGTTACTTGCTTCAACTTCCGTAATCCTGCTATTTCACCCTTCAACACTTCGTACGTTTTGTTATTTTCTCTTTCTTTTTCAGTTACCCTCACATCTCCTGGTATTGCTACATCAATTTTGGTTCGCCGTCTGATTTTATCTATCACCACTATATCAAGTGGTGCTAACGGGTGCCAAAATGCTTAATTGGCTTTCTGTGGATCCCAATATGATCTCATAATGGGTGACGGATAGTCGCTTTGCTAGTCTGCTTGTAGATAAAAGAAGGGTTGATTGCGTAAGTCCCAACCCGCAAAGTTTATCATTAAGCATTAAGCCTTATCCAACGCCTTCTCGTGGCGCACCATGTTACTGACGTCCTTGCGGTTATCAAATTGATTTGGGAAGACTTAGAGCAAGTAGAGGCCCCAAAGGTGCTACAAACCAGGCCCACTGGCACGTGGAACACACCCTGCTGCTTACCAACCCTACCCCCAGCTACTAGGTCAAAAATGCCCCAGTCATGGGTCAAATGATCACAGCCAATGGAGGATTCATTAGCAACGATGAAGACAGCAGATGAGCTAGAGCCTCAAGATGTCAGCGGCTCATGTAGGCGGATGAACACATCCCTCAGTTTATCCAACAGAAACCAATTGCAAACTACTGTTGCATAATACCAAGACAATCAGGAAATGCACACTTTCAGAAAATCAAAATACAGTGTAAAGGATTCTGCTCCTAATTCCCAGGACAGGTGATAGCTTGATCGGAAGCTCCATAAGCTGGAGGTGGAATCGGACCGTCATCCAGTTACTCTCAGCAACCGTAATGCTCTTTTGGTTGGAACATGGAATGTCAGGACATTATATCAAGCAGAAAAAATTCAGAATGTTATTCAGGAAATGGACCGCCTAAAAGTCAATATTTTTGGAGTTTGCGAGACTAGACGGGACACCTCGGAGACATTCACGCATGAAAACCATACTGTTATATATTCAGGCGGTGAAACGCATGAGAGATGAGTAGGAGTGATACTCGATCAAAACACAAGCAAAACTCTGCTAGGATACTGGCCCATATCAGACAGGGTGATCCTGGTCAAACTCAAGGGTAACCCATTTGATATTTCCATCATACAAGTATGCCCCAGCTGCCAAGTGCTCCGAGGAAGAGCTAGAGGGATTCTATGAATCACTTGACCGTGCCACACAACAGCACAAATCACAAGAAATCAAGATCGGCATGGGAGACCTCAACCCAAGGTAGGAAGTAATGCAAGTGAAGAAATCGCTGGAGTCCTAATGACCATCTTACAAAACCTCGCCACAGACAGCAATGACATCTGAATTCTCAGCAATCTTTACTGGGAGCAAACAGCTTGCATCAGACTCGAAAATGAGGTATCTGACTATAAGTCCATAAAGAGAGGAGTGCTTCAGGGCTGTGCCATGTCTCCGGATTTGTTTAATCTATACAGCGAAATTATTTTGAGATCTTTGTGAGAAACAAGAGGTGTCTCCGTAGGAGGAGTCATCATCAATAAACATCCGCTTTGCCGATGACACGGCTCTTATATCCACATCCGAAAAGAGACTACAGCGTCTACTGGACAGGGTGGTAGATGCTAGTGGCATGATTGGTCTGAGTATAAACGTTAACAAGACAGAAAGCATGACGATTAGCAAAAAGGCAGTGCCACCAACCTGAACTGTTTGTGTATTAGGAGCAGCAATAAAACAAGTTCAGCAATTTAATTATCTCGGTAACTGCATCACCTCAAACGGAAAATGTGATAAGGAAATCATTAGGGGTATTGGAATAGCAAAGTCATCGTTTCAAGGAATGAAGAAGATACTACTCAACCCCAAGCTACAACTGCAAACAAAACAAAGAGTGCTACATTCGTTCATTATGCCCATCCTCACATATGGAAGTGACACCTGGGCCATCTCAAAGGCAATGCAGTCTCGGCTAGAAGCAGCAAAAATGTGGTTCCACAGGCGAATGCTGAGAATATCTTATGTTGAACATGTCAATAACGAGGAAGTACTCGAAAGAGCAAACAAAGCGTAGTTTAATCAAGGATATAAGAAAAATCCAAATGCAGTTTCTTGGCCACTTGGTGAGAGAAGGGGGCATAGAGAACCTTCTGCTCACTGGAGCTATCAATGGGAAGAAAGATCGAGGTCGACAACGAACAACGCTCCTGGGTAGCATGAACCAGTGGACCAACATGAACGTTGTGGAACTTCTTCACTGTGCAAGGGACCGAAAGCTGTGGCAGAGCCTGACCACCGACGTCTACTCAAGACATGGCACCTGACGACGACGACGACGACGACGACAATATCAAGCCTTCTTGCTTCGATATGCCTGTCACACTGGATGGTAAAATCTCACAAGATCTTGGCCATTTCATTTTCTGTTGCACCCACAGGCATGTGTTTATGCCATTTATCTAATGTGTCGCGGATTTTTTTTTTACTTAGTCTCCAGTGAAAATATCCTGCAACATTGTCATGGTGACGCTTATTTTCTCTTTGAGTGAGCATCTTACATTCACTAGCAACATGTGAAACTGCTTCCCTTTACTTATTGCATAAAAGGCACAAAGGAGTTCACTGGTCCTATCTATATGGAATGTAACACTGTTTGCCCGGAGGGCTCATTCCTGAGCGCAGATGTTTGCTTTTGGTACTTGTCTTCTCCTTCCATGAGCTAACTCTGTTTTAAGCTCCCGTCTTTTTGTAGTCTGCTGGCTCAGTGGATTTCTCGACATACGTCGCATTCTGAACAATAATCATTGGTTCTGTAAAGTGTTTTTTATACTACTAAAGGGCATTTTCCTCAGTTTTGATTTCATTTAAACATCCTATCAGACCCCGTCCACCTTTAGTTTGTGGAACATTTTGCCTGACTACACGTTTGAGGTGGCTTCCTTGTACANTTTGCTTTTGGTACTTGTCTTCTCCTTCCATGAGCTAACTCTGTTTTAAGCTCCCGTCTTTTTGTAGTCTGCTGGCTCAGTGGATTTCTCGACATACGTCGCATTCTGAACAATAATCATTGGTTCTGTAAAGTGTTTTTTATACTACTAAAGGGAATTTTCCTCAGTTTTGATTTCATTTAAACATCCTATCAGACCCCGTCCACCTTTAGTTTGTGGAACATTTTGCCTGACTACACGTTTGAGGTGGACTTCCTTGTACAATGTCATTTTCTTTCTAGTTTTGTGGTCCATTTCACCCAACTCCTTTATCTTCCAGTTCAATATCCCTGCACAGTATCTGAGGAGGGATATAACCCATAAGTTGAATGCTTTGATCTTGTTTCCTCCATTCAGTGTACTTTTCAATATCAGCATGACCTTTCTAAAGTATTCTTTTTTTAACGTCTCAGTCATTTCCTTCTGTGTCACTGAGTCGCTTTCTAGTATTTCAAGGTACTTATACCCATCTTAACCAATCTCCTATATCGTTTCCCTCCAAAGCAATACAATTCTATTTGTTTTACTAGTTTTTCCTCTTTTCAAGATCACAATACCACATTTCTTAATTTCAAATTCCATTTTTATATCATGACTAAATACTTCAACTTTAGGTATTAACACATTCAATTCTTTCTGATCCTTCCCATAAAGCTTCAATCATTCATGAATAAGAAGTGATTCAATTTTTTACCACTTTTGAGGCTGTATCCAGCCTTCACTTGCCTCAAAATATGACTTAGAAGAATCAGAAATACTATAAATAACAGTAGTGACAAACTGTCTCCTTGGAAGATGCCTCTCCTGATACTAATGTTTCACAAAATATTCCCCATTTACAGGTAAATGTATATTCCATTTACTCTTTGACTTTTCAATAAAACTAATTATGTTATCTGCTACATTTTCTAGCTTAAGGTTTTCTATTATCCACAAATGTGGAATCATATCGTAGGCCTTCCTGTAATCGATCTAACTCGTGGCCAAATTAGTATGTCTTCGCTCACAATCATTTACAACAGTCTTGTCAATGATTAAGTGATCATTTGTTCCCCTTCTTTTCTTGCGGCATCATTTTTTGTTAAGTCGGAAGTTTCCATCACGCTCAAGGAACTCATACATGTTGTTTGATATTTTTCCTGCCACAATCTTCCATGTCAGTGGGAGACAAGCTATAGGCATCTAGTTATCTATGGGAGTTCCATTTTTCTGGTCCTTTTGACACGGTGAACTTTTTTACTGTTGTAATCCACTTTGGAATTCCACCTCCTGCAAACATAAGGTCATTCATCTGAGTTGCTATTCTATAATGAAAGGTTTTAATTGCTTCAATCAATAGCCTTGGACTCCGTCAGGTCCTGGACTTTTCCAACATGGGATCTTATTTTTCTGCATTGTTATCATTTCTACCGTTATTGTTAATGTATTCTGTTTTTCATTCAGCTCTGCTTCATCCTCTAGTTCTTGTAACTATTCAGCATCTTTAATATACCTGACATTCTTGGCCAACATGTCACTCCAAAATTGTTTATTATCTTCCCCTTCAGGTTATTCATTACTCCTCTTAACACCATTCGGTTGTTGGTAAACTCCTTTTTGATTAATCTGCAATATTCTATTTATCCTAAATTGCTTAATTCTTTGTTGGTAGAGATTAACGTCCTTACTCTTGACTTGAACTCGCTGTTTCAGTTCTTCTATCACTATGTTCAATCCTTTATTCCGGATAGAATATTTTCTTTCCAGATTTTGGTACTTCTTATACCTACCAACATTGGTCCTTCTTCCCTCCTTCAAGAATTTCGTTCTTTCCTGATCACTTTGATAGAATTATCTACTTGTCTCTTTCACCATGGTTCCCTCTGTTTTAGTAGCGGTTTAAGTTCAAACTTCTTACCAATATTAATTGAAGAGGTTTTTATAAAATTGGTAGTTCCAGTTTAATTATCTGTCCTTATCTCAAGAAGAACCTCTTAAACTTTTCGACCCTCAGCATTTTTCTATCCACCCGTTTAAACCCCGTTATTCTTTCATCTAGATTTTCATCAGTGACTTTATTAATTCCTTCAAATGTCATCCACTCAGCCTGGCTTGAGATATTTTCACCAAGCATTACTTTAATGAATTTATTTCCTATTGGCTCTATATATTAAGTTCTAGTCCCATTTACATCGTTGATTTGAAGATTATATCTATTCATTTTAGACTCAAGGGGTTGGTTTGTGTAAGGTTTTCCATCCTAAGTATTTTTATCGTGAAACTATCTCCATGAACATTGCTTATCAAAGCTAAAGACCTACTCCTGACCATAAGACACAGCTACATCCCGCAAGTTGTAAACCTGGAATTTACAACTGCCGTTTGGTTAGATATCCCGCGCCAGACGCCAGCTGGAACTTCTATCTCCAAGGGGTAAAGTTTTAAAAAGGTAGAAAAATACACCTTTCGTTTACTTACTGCTCGTGTAGCTGTAGTTGTAGGTATGAGTGGCTTTAGAAGTCCGCGTCAAGATCCAAAGTGGATCTCGCGAACGCGACCACATCCAAAGGGCTGCAAGCCAGCCAGCTCATCTTCCCAGAGTGGTACCCGAAAATCCCCATACTGCACTCATTTCAATACTTGGCATCCAATCATCTAGTGCTCGATGTATTCTTCCTCTACAAAAAGTGCATCTATTAAGTACAAACTGATCGAGAGAAATATTGAACTTTATTGTGCATAGGTCGTAGATACCCATTAATGTAAATCCTTCAGAAAATCTTCGGGTGCTACACTGGGAATCAGAGACTGACATTGACTGCGGTGCCCATGATTATGAGGACATTCGTCCGAACGGTAGTTGTCCGGTTCCCTCCTTTCCAACGTGAAGGCTGACTTCTTTGAGGAGCTACTGCTCCTCAAAGAAGACAGCCCACCAAAGCAGTGACATTTTGTCGCTGCTTTGGTTCCTTTACTGACAGCGTGCTTTGCCAACTCTTCTGGCAAGAAAAGACGTACGGCATTATTATTATTATTATTATTATTATTATTATAATTATTATCTTAGTTTGTAGCATTTGCACAGGCTGTTCTTAATGCCGCTTTGTTCCTCTTGGGCTAGCCCCAACCAGCAGCCAAAGGCCAAGAGGTTTCCTTCTCCTTACATTTCTAAAACTTTTCTAAGAATACTAGCTGTTCCTAATAAGGCTGTCTTTTGTATTATACCAATGTCTAACTTAATTTTTATCATGTCAGTCCATCTCTTGCAATTTTTGCTTACACACCCCAAAGCTCCAACAACAATTGGTACAACACGAGCATTCTTCAGTGACCAAAGCCTTTTTAATTCAATTTTCAGGTTTTGATATTTTTCAATCTTTTCCTGTTCCTTATCATGCACCCTACAATCTCCTGGTACAGCAACATCAATAATGATACAAGATTTGCTTTTCTTATTAACCACAATTAGATCAGGTCTTCTGGCCTCAATAACATTATCACACTGTATGTTAATATCCCAAATCAATTTCATGTCATCATTTTCAACTACTCCCTCCGGGCAGTGCTCATACCACTTCTCCTTCCTTTCAAGATCATATTTCTCACATAATTTCCAATGGATTAGTTTAGCAATGTTATCATGCCTCCTCTTGTAATCGCGTTGAGCAAGCTTTTTGCACTCACAAATTATATGCTGTACAGTTTCACCCTTTTCACCACACATTCTGCACATCAGATTTTCTGTTGTTTTGTCGATCTTATGTTTAATATAATTTGTTCTTAGTGCCTGCTCTTGCGCCGCAAATATCGTTGCTTCTGTTTGTATTTTCAAGTCACTTTGGGCAATCCAATACCAAGACAATTCTCTATCTACTTCTTCAGGCATTTCACGATCAAACTGCCCACACATTCTTTTTTCATGCCACTTAGATTTTAGTTTTGTTTGACTTTGTCTCTTAAATTCTTCTTTCTCTACTAAATTGACAGTTTTAATTATGCCCATTTTTCTTACAGCTTTCAAAAGGAATTTATCTGACTCCCGAACATATAAACCTAAGTTGTTTTCCTCCAATCTTACACATGTTTCAATCCCAATCAGGCCTCTCCCCCCGTCTTTTCTTTTCAGGTATAACCGATCAACATCACTCTTAGGATGTAGCGCTCCATACATCGTTAAGGTCTTTCTTGTCGTTCTATCTAATTTCTTCAGCTCATCAACTTTCCATTCTATGATTCCTGCGCCATATCTTAAGAGTGCAACTGCCCAAGTATTAATAGCTTGGATCTTATTCTTACCATTTAATTTAGATTTTAACACCAACCTCAAACGTCTTTTATATTCAGATACTACCTTAAGTTTCATCTCTTTCTCTTTAATCTCATCTAACTCTAAAATTCCAAGATAAGTATACCCATTTTCATCTACCTCTTTCATAATATCTTTCGTGGGCAAATGAATTCCGTCACACGTAATCAACTTCCCTCTTTTCAAAATAATCACTCCACATTTTTTTAAGCCAAATTCCATGCCAATATCCTTGCTGAATACAAACACTGTTTGTACTAAGCTATCAATTTGGTCCTCACTCTTTCCAAACAATTTGAGATCATCCATAAAGAGGAGGTGATTCAACTTGAATTCTTTCTTACTCCATTCATATGATGCATTCACTTTTCTCAAGACAAGAGACAGTGGGATCATGCATATCACGAATATCAGTGGGG